>NW_004624738.1:16110333-16183918 GCF_000247695.1 Heterocephalus glaber | reverse complement strand
AAGTTGTCAAATTTATTTCAAAAAAGATTTTTGTAATATGCTTTCTATATCCTTTTAAATTCTGTAAAATCTGTGGTAATGTCTTCTAGATCTTAGTATTGTAATTTAAAAAATGTATAACTGATATTGTGTCACAGGAAGAAAAGGTCTAAAAGAGAGGGGGAATTGGGAGGGGTAGGGGAAGGGGAAAAAAAGGAAATGAAAAAATATGAGAAGAGAAAAAAAATGGAAACAAGGTCTTTCCAAATAGGGAAGGGTGGAGGGGGTGAAGGGAGGGCAAGATAAGGGGGAAAAAATAAGAACCAAGAGACTCATGTAATGGTACCAGATCCCAATGATGAATGTAACTGTATTTTATACCTAAAATGTACCAATAATGTTAATGGGGAAAAAATTTTAAAAAAATAAAATAAAACAGACAATATTTTGAGTTGCATAGTTTCTCAACAAGTTGTTAAGGGGCAAAGTAGAGAAGAGCTGAAAACTGGACTTAATCACAGTCAGTGACTCCCAGGAAAGTGTAAAAGAGAGAAAAAGTCAAGATAGTTAAGAGAGGACACAGAAGATTGCTTGCAAGGATAGAAAATTGGATTTAATTTAGAAAAGGAAATAAGTGAGAATGCTGAAGGAGTTATAGATGCTAAAAATGAAAGTCCACAGATCAATGCAGGATCCATACTTCACACTAAAGTAATGTTTGCAATTTTGACTTTGCATTAGTATATTTTACATCTTCCAGGATTCTTCCATTTGGGCAAATCTCTTTTCTGTGAAAAGGAAATAATGACCTAATTACTTCACGATGTGTTTCTATATCCATTATATCTGTCTTTCTCCAAACTGGAAAGTAGGAAGTCAGAAATTCTGGTGAAATCAACCATGACATTTGGGACAATATAAAGATTAAGACTGCCTGACTATTTGCATGGGGCCTCTTTGTGTAGCTAAATTCTGACAGTCCTGAAAATGTATGAAAAATTGATACTTAAAGTCACTCAAAAGTTAATTTGCATGAGGCTTAAAGACCTTCTGGGAATGTTTCCCCCACCTCAGGGAATAAGAAGCTAGGTGTGATAACTTAATCATTGGAGTATAAAAAATAAACTCTAAATATATATTTTTCATTTACTTAGATTTGTCACTAAATGCAGTCTTTTGGATTCTTACCAAAATCTGACAGTGAGGCAGTATAGGCATATATAAAAAGAAGAAATGAAAACAAAAATAGAATGAGAGTAGAACTATTTGAAGTGCCTTCGATGGTGCATGACCACCAAGTAATTCCCGGTGAAAACCAGACAAGAATCAGCACTCAGCAAAGTGTGCACGTACAGGAAATTCCTGTGAGACTTCTCAGATACAGGCATGTTGGTGTTGGGGAACGAACTTGTATAATCGAAGTCAGTTACTGTATGTCCTTGAGAAATTAAGATTATATGGGTACTATAAATAAAATTTGATTGAGCCATGGTTTTTGGTAAAACATGGGAAGAAGTTAGTTAACTTAGAAATATAATGAGTGTTAGATGTGGGCAGCACCATGAGCTGGGTTGGTAGCATGTAACAAAGAGATTCAAGTATGTCACAGAGGTTCATGGATGCCTAGTACGTACCAGCAACTAAACTGTGTTTAAGAAGTTAAAAGCATGGACTCTGTTCAAGAGATGTGTTATGTAAGTTATATATCTAGAACTTACTCAAATATGTCAGAAGGAGGCTGGTTCCAGGGATGATAAACGAGCTATTTGAATGGAAATTACCAAACCTGGACTTGAATTCACCTAAAGAAGTATTTCCTATTGGCATATAAAGAATAGTAGTTCTAGTGTTGGTTATGAATAGTTTTTGAATAAACTTGCTCACAAGGTCAGTATTCAGATCTACCTATATATTTTTCTAAGACATTCAGATATGCAAAGTTTTTGCCTGAGAGCCTTGTAATTTTATATTTATAGCAAATAAAATCTACTACATAGGCAAAAACTACTTGTGATCCCCATGTAAACCCTGAAAAATAAATAGCAATTGTATTATGACTGTTTAATAGAGTTTAGGTGAATTGGGTCAGGACTGAGACAATGACTGAAGCACTATGTGTGTCTCATTACACTACATGGTTTTCTACTGTCAGCTCTAAAGCTGCAGCCTGATTTTTAAGGTTTATATGTGTTAAAATTCTAACCATGTAGAAGCATGTCAGCAGTGCTAATCCTAGTAAAAGAGATAAGTGTTAGTTACAAAATTAAATCAGATTTCAACAATTCCTCTCTTAGGTGTGTACCAATAGAAATGTGTGATCTTCATCAAAAGACATGTAAATAACATTCATAGCATGACTATCCAAATGCATATCAACTGTCTAATGGTTAAATTATGGTATATTCACAAAATAAATTACACAGTAAAAAGAACATACAAACTACAAGTTATACAACACTGTAGATTAATTAAATAAATATAGTGTTGAGCATTGTAAAAGACAGTGAACATAACAGAGTATACAAACTTTTATATAAACAATTAAAATGAGGCCACACTAATTTTTGTTGTTAATTTTTGCTGATTACTACTGCAAAGGCAGTAGATTCTGACTGGATGGGAGAATAGGGTAGAGACTTGTGAGCTATTGGCAATGCTTACTTAGTGAAAATTCATTTACTATCTTTTCTCTGAAAAAACACTATACACTTAAGACTGTATAATTTTTCATGCATATTGGTATTCAGCAAAGAGTTCAAAAATAAAAAAATATTTTTGATTAAATTGGTCACCATTAGTCTGTCCTAGCAGAAAAACTAGGACATGTTCTAATGCAGGCTTAAAAACCACTTTAGAGAAACTTCCATGGGTAAGGAAACGCTAAACAAAATTGGGATCCTGCCAGCATGTTTTACAGGAAAAACTTTGGTTTAATCAAATATGTTTAATGCATCTGCTGAATTAGAATTGGAATGAGCAATTCTTAGAAATATCTTTGCAATTAACAATCTAGCACTGATGTTATTTTTCAAAAACTGGACTGAGTATGTAGCTAAGTGGTAAAGGACTTGCCTAGCAGTACTGGAGGTCCTATTTTCAATCCTTGATAAGACAAAAAAAAGAAAAAAAAATGACTGAACAAGCCTCAGTGAACATACAGGTGAAGGACTACTGATATACAGAAAGCATATCTACCCATAAGTTTATATGGTGTGCATTTTGTGATCTTGTTTTGATATAATAACTTACTTATAAAGGAATAATCAGAAAGGATCAAGGCCCCCTAGAAGGCTAGCAAAAAAATGCTCACCAGCAAGACGCCCACTGACTGCAGTATTCTCAGTAAATAAATGCCTCTGGCTTACTAATTCCATTCTTGAAAATCCCTAGTGATCTCAAGAACTGTGAAGTAAGACTAAAGGGAATTATAGGGCTGAGTAAACTTCAAAGTGACCTCTATCCTAATGCTATTTGTAATCAACTGAGCCTGATAAATACTTTTGAAGAATCTCTATGGTGGGATTTCCTTTATACCAGGCAGCCAAGCTACAGCAAAACCAAACCACATACCTGAGGACTTGTTAGAGGAGAAAGCACTGTTCTTTATGCTTCTTTGGCCTATAGAATGTGCACATAAGCGCCAAAATGACTCAAAGCTCAGTTTCATTATAAGAATACAACACACACACACACACACACTTCAAGCACAAACACATTGATGCAAATAAGTAAACATAAATTTCACATTGTAATAACCTATAAATAATGACTCAAAAATAGTGTTAAAAAGTAGTCAGTGTTGATTCCTTACTATTATGTTCAAGCTGAGGATCTAATTCGCTAGCTGTTCAAAGCCCCATGACCTGTTCAAGTCCAATGAATCTGTCTCCATGGTGGCAGCATATGATTTTCTTAGGTTGTAGAGGATCCTTCAATAATTATGATTTTTCTCAGTCTGATATAACCAGGCTAAAAGTTTCCACTTATTAGTGCTGAGAAGTAGGTTTGTCAGATAAACAGAGAGTGCTCAGTTAAAGTTCAGATAGGTAACAAATACTTTGTGGTATAAATGCTTCCTGTATCATACTTGGAACATAATTTTGCTTTAAAAAATCTCATTCAATTTTAACATCATTTAAAAATTTTCCCTATTAAAAAAGAATGATTATTCCTTTTTTCTTTTTCTTTTCTTTGTGTTTGTTTGTTTGTTTGTTTGTTGAGATAGGGTCTCACTTTATAGTTCAGGCTGGTCTTGAACTTACTTTGGAACCCTGACTGGCCTCAAACTCAAGATCCTCCTGCCTCAGCCTCCAGAGTTCTGGGAATACAGATAAGTATCACCAGGCCTTGCAGAGAATGATTATTGAAATGGTAACACAAGAACCTACAAATAAATGTAGCTTCCTTAGAATAAAGGGGAACACAGCGCACTTTAATAGTGTTCTAATTATGCAAAACATTTTATAATCCTTCTTGTAGAATCATCATAGTTCCCTATCTTAAATTCTTTTGATTAGCCTTAATATTTTATTCACATGAGTATATTTTATTTGAAGAATGACCAAAGCATTTAGAATTATGCCTAACCAATAAGGGATTTAATCTAGCTGGTTAATACTGTGTTTTGCTAAAAAGATTTTGTGGAAAGAAATTATATGGGCCAGGAACCTGACACTAAACAGCAATGTCAAAAGTAGTACATTAACACAAGATGTATGCTGCCATTTTTAAATAACCAACTTTGAAGAAATTTGATGTATGATATTCAGGGATATCATACATATATTAGTCTATAACCACAAAATCAGATTTATTTTGGGTATCTCTGAAGCAAACACTTAAGTCAGAAATCACTTGGGAAGCTTGAAAATTACCAGCAGAAGACCACAGTCAGAAGCAATCAATAAAATAGTTTGCATGATGCCTGTTAGAAGATGCTCTTTATAAAAGAAATGTCACCTTCCTACTGAGCTACTTTCCCTGGTCTTTGGAGTTGAATGGTGGCTGGTACCATGGTAACAAACAGCACACGGACAGCATATGATAGGAACAACAAAAGCTTGCAGGATTTCAACAATACAACTTCAGGATCTAAAAGAGAAAAGCTCAAATTATACTTTACAAAAACTAAAGAATTCATAAAACAGAAGGAAAGTTCCAAATGTCAGAAAGAAATTTATCAATTGAGCTCTCTGCAGATTATTATTCACCTGATGAGACCCATTGCACTGAGAAGATGAGGAAGCTCAGGGGAGCTTCTTTTCGTTATTAAGAAAAAAATGTGAAAGAGTAAAGTTAACAAATCCTCTGTTGGAGGCTGGTTTGTGGGGAAAGGAGTTTGTGATCAAAGATGTCCTTGATTTTGTTTTTAAAGGTATTTCCCAGATATGACTTGTTTTATTAGAAGGTGATGGGGTTTTGCCCTGATAAATTATTTTAGAGCTGTTTTGGATACTGAAAAATGGTACAGAATTTCCACATGTGAAACATTCAATTTTCCCTGTCATTAAAATCTTATATTGTTATTATACACAGGTCACAATTGATGAAGTAACAGTGACTCACTGTCAGTAACTAAAATCCTTCATTTACATTAACATTTACTCTGTGTTGTATAACTCTATGGGTTTTGAAAAACACATGATGTCATATATCCACCATTAGAGCTTCTTACAAGGATGTTTCATTCCCCTAAATATTCCCTGTGGCCAAAATGACATTCATTGCTTCTCCCCCTCTAAGCATCTGGCAACCACAGATCATTTTACTGCTCCTCTATCATTGCCTTTTCTACAATGTCATATTGTCGGAGTCATAAAGTATGTAGCATTGTCAGGTTGGCTTCTTCCACATGGAAATATGCATTTAAATTTCCCCCATGGTGTTTTCTGGCCTGACCACCCTTTGCTTAACATTGCTGAGTAGTAGCTGTACCAAATTTTGGTCATCATCTTACCTAACAAAGGGCTCCCTGTTGCTTGAGAATTATTTTCCATCACAAAAGGATAATAAATTCTTTTTAAACCCTCTTTTAAGAAATCATCCCGTGTTCTGCAACTTTTTTGTATATTTTTTTCTTTTGGAAACAATCTTTGCCTGGCACTGTTTATAACAAATTTAAAGGTCTAGAATATAAGCCTGGAATATATTGTAGCAAGAGATTTTATTACATTATGTTTCTGCCATGCTCCTAGCCTCTATCAAACTCTCACAGACATACAAGTGCAGAAGACATAGTCCCTTGTTGTTTTCTTTATTTCTTTTTCCTATCCTGCTTCCCCATTCTTGCTATCTTTCAGTAGGACTTTCACTACTGTATCTTAACTGGGTATTTGACTGTGGTTTCTCTTCTATATCTCTTCTATATCTTCTATATCTTCCATATCTCCGCTCATATCTGAGCTCCTATTACAGCGATTCCTGATTTAACATTCTGCTAAGATATTCCATTGCCTTCAGGATAAAATCTTGGGTTGTGGACAAAACATCAAGGCAGCTCTCTATTACCTTGGAAGAAAGATCATAAATACTAAGTAATGAGCAATATTTGACAAAAGAGGCTAAGCAATATTACCACATCCCCCAAAATAGCTAAGAGAAGTTACAGTATTTGTCCTATCTGTCCCATCAGTCCAAACAATGAGTAAATGACTACAATCTTATATCCAGACAGAGCTCTATTGCCTTTATATATTTAATTAATGAATAATGATCCATGGGATCACACAATATCGACATTTGCCCATTATAAAATTGCCACTGCTTGATTTTATTGTGAGACTGATTCATAGGTAGTGGAGGCATCTGTTGATAATTTTCAGGTTATCTTTTCTTGAGTGAGAAAAATTCAGTTTGGAAACAAAATTCCTAGTCCTGTCTCCCAAAATAAATGTTAGACAAGGATTTTATCAATTTCAATGGCTTCCTAGAGCCTTAGAGCTCAAGATCCACAAATGTAAATAGTTACACTTTTATTTTCTCCCATCACTGGGAGAGGTTACTCATTACACAATAGAAAAAGATGGTAAAGAAAATGCTTTGGAAAACAAACTGAGGGAACCAGAACATAGTGTATGTGCAGCAAACCAAAACTTATAAATGAAGACAATGAAGTCATTTAAAAACAGTGCTGAAGGTAATTTTTAGTAATGGATTGACCTGCTAAAGAAAAACACATACACTATACAAACCTAATTTTACATTAAAGAGGCAGAGAGGGGTAGGAAAAAAATCTCTCATTGGATTCCTTTTTTTTTTTTTTTTGTATAATAACCATAGAGTTAGTAAATGTGTTGTAGATGTTTCAGGTCATGGTTAGATTTTCATAAAACTTTACAAGACTTTCTTCAATTTTCCAGCGTTTTTGAAATTAGGAAAAGCCTAAGAAAATGCCCTTTGTTTGTTTCCACAGAGTGCATAGATTGTAATGAGAATTTATCCTACTTTCTAAAGAAAAAAGCTGATATTTTTGGAAGTACTTATATAAATGTATACACCAAAGTATGTTTTCCATTATCTTCTTTCCTAGGGTGTGGTTTTTATTTTTTAATTTATTTTGTTCTTTACATTTTTACAAAACTGTTATCTACTTTTTTGATAATAATTAAAATAAGTTACATGAAGAAAAATATAGTATGTAAGGAGCTCTTTATCCAACTATCAGAGGAGTTTGGGGTGCTTGATCATATTCTCAGAGACCTGGAAACAGTGTGGTACAAACAGATTAGAAGACATGATTTAAGATACATGGTTATAAACCATCAATGCTGTTGGGCATTTTTATTAAAGATATTGACTTGAAGCAACAAATTGTTTTGCAATGCCATATTAACTGAAGTCTTTAACAATGCTATTGCTAAAAGGTTTTAGAACAGTAGAATTTATTTTAAAATTAATTGAACATTGTCACCCACTCAGGAAAGTTTTTCTCAATTTGCTTCTCAACTTAACACCCTGGTATCAAGATTGGATAATTGAAAGTTCTGAGATGCCAGGAAGTTAATGAAGAAAACAGTAAGCACACTGCAGAATGAACATTTTTATGACTCTTATACAGAAAGTACTTGAGTCTAATTATTTTCTCAACAGTCAGTGAATGAAAAGTTTTCCAGGGAGAATATTCGCTTCCATGACCTGTGGTCATCCTCTGTTTTCTCAGAATCTGTGGTGCTGCCTCAGAACTAGTTCTCTTGGGCTTTTCAACCTTTTGGGCCTCACAGAGAAATCAAATGAATTAATTTTAAATTTTCACTGATCCCTGTACTTTCACTACCTGATCTTACAATATCTAAAGCCAGGAGGGTTACTCATATGTGAAAGTTAATTTTCTGAAACTTTCTGGCACAGTTACTTATAGAACTAAGGAGTTCAGAGGGCTAAAGGCACCTCTGGATCCAAACACTTAGGACCAACCAGAGAAAGCTAAGGAATTTTAAGTTCAGTTTTGGTCTAAGGTCTGTTGTGGGAATATTAAACACTAAGACAGTGCATGATTGACTTAATTCCCTCTGCAAATGAACCCTGACTTTGTGTAACACTCACACATTCATAAAAGAGAGTTTTGCCTTTTTTTTGCCCCCCAGAAAATTGATATGCATTAGTTGGTATTTTCTATAAAAAGACAGTAAATTTAAAGAGCTAGCCTTTTTTGACATTTAAACACATTAATTTTCCAAGGAAGAAATAAAAGGTGATTTTGAGTTTATGGCCATATATAATAATGGTACAGGACCATTTATGTTTTAATTTAATAGGGATCATTGGGACTTGAAACTGCCAATTTTTCTTCTGTGTGATAATTCTGTTGGTAAAAACTACATCAGGCTGTTTCAAGATTTGATACTTGGTTTGGGAATATACATAGGATCAAATGATAATATTTATTGATACTTACTGGGCTTGTCATTTGCTAAGATATGAGAGCCTTCACTTCTGTCAGCCTTCTAAGGACACCTTTTGTTCAAATGTAGCTCCAAAATTCCAAAATTCTTGGTCTAAAGTGTGTAACTAATTTATTAAATGCTGTTAAATAAAATGCAGCTAGAAATTAATTCTTGTGAATTAGAGTATATCCCAAGCAGAGCATTGTCACTGTAGTCAGACTGTATAAGTTACTTTTCTCATTGCTGAGACAAAATACCCAACACCCAAAGTTAAAGGAAGAAAGGCTTATTTAGCTCACAGTTTGTAAAAGTTGCAGTTCATAATTGGCTGGCTCCAAGGCAAGTTAGTATGGTCGACAGGCATCACAGTGGAGAAACAGTTCATGGTAGGCAGAAGGCAGTAAAAGCAAGCAAGGGACAACACAAGCCTCTTTCTGTCTGTTACATTCTATGCAGGCTATAATGATTAGTGTAGTGTCAAACTAGTCAGTGGACTGATTTAGTAATCAGCCACCCTTAATCCTAGCATTGTACCATGAATCAATCACACACTAGATTCAGCATCCCTGAAAAAGCCCCACATACGACTCCATGTGGCTTTGGGGGGACATCTTGACACAAGCCATAACACAGACAAATGCTTCCACTTCTAGCTCTGACATTTGTTCTTTATGAGGCCTAGTTAAAGTGATTGCCCTGAACTTCCTATCCCCTCTGAAGAATAAGAATAATATCAACTACCACATAGGGCTATTTTAAACATCAGATAAGATAATATAAATATACTCATTGCATAGTAAGTGGGTATAATTTTACTTGTAAATTATTATTTAAATGTTTATTTTCTGATTTTTTTTGATGATTGTTTTTACTATTTAGGAAAAGAATTCTATCTTTCCATTTCTCCATCACCTGCTTCCATTCTGTATATGAGTATATGTGTAAAAATTTATATCTTTATTTGATAAAATATCTGCCTTACTAAACAAATAAATAATCAGAAACTGTCAAATCAAGCACAGTTATAATCCACATGTAATAATATGAACTGAACATTTTACTGCTGGACTATCTTGGTAGGTCAAAATTTTTAATTAAAATTTAAACAATTTAAATACATTAAATATCACATATGACCTTGAAGATCACAGCAATTTTATGAGAAAATCATATTGAAAACATGTTTTCATAAATATCTATGTGACAGAGTATTAGGCACATAAAAAATTAAAGGAACAAATTAAAGTATGTAAAATACACCAAGAAGAGTTTTTAATTTATTTTAAAATATTCAAACATTCACTTCATAAAGTTTAATGTTGCCTTAATGTTTTTTTAATTCTTTTATTGGTACATTTTAGGTATACAATACGTTTATATTTATCATTGGGTGCTTGTACCTGTATATGATGTATCTTAGTTCTTATTTTTTCCCCATTACCTGTGTGCCCTTCAACCCCTCCACCCTTCCCTATTTACATAGATTTCATTTCTATTTTTTTCTCATAATTTTTCTTTTCCCTTCTTGCCTTTCCCCTTCCCCTCCCAGCACCCCTACACCTTTGAACATTTTCCTATTTCAAATTATCAATTATTTATTTTAGTCATTTTAATCCTTATTTACACTTTCAGCTTCTCACACTAGAGAAACCATTCGGTATTTACACATGTGTGTCCTATTTGTTTCACTTAAGAGGATGGCCTCAATGTTTGAGAACATAAATATAAAGTTTTCAATTTTTAAAACCATTAAGGTTGTTTTTTTGAGCAAATGAGTTTATTTTAGATTAAAATGCTTACAAACATACATAAAAATATAGTATGTGGTAAAGAGAAAGTAAACATCTCACAGCTATTCTATCAGAGTAAATATTATATCCTGATGACATACCATTCTTAGATATGCATAATAAGGCTATATACTTCTCAGTCTTATTCTCAAACTATTCTAGTCTTTGAAAAAACTATGTGATTCCAATTTCTCCCTGAATCTTTGAATGATGTCTCAATTTCCTAATTATATATAAAGAGATTAAAAATAGAGTACCTCACACAAGCTTTCTGAGTAAAATGTCTTTCTTTATCTTTTATTATTCTAAACAAGGAGAAAAACATTTTTGGTAGCAGAAAAAATTAAATATTAGGAAAGTAGGGTTATTTGCTGATAATTGTCCAATACATTTACACATCATTGGACTTTCATGAAATAAGATGTTTTCTCTCTCTCTTTTTCTCATAAATTCTTTTATTGGTACATTTTAGGTATACAACACATTTACATTTCTCATTGGAAACTTGTACCTTTACATGATGCATCTTGGTTCTTATTTTTTCCCTATTCCTAGCTCTCCCTTCATCCCTTCCACCTTTCCCTATTTTTATAAAATGGAGTACTACTCATCCATAAAAAATGAGAAATTAGAGACATTTATAGCTAAATGGATGCACATTGAGGTTATACTCTTAAGTGAAATAAATAGGACACACATGTATAAATACCGAATAGTTTCTCTGGTTTGAGAAACTGAAAGTGTAAATAAGGACTAAAACGTATAATAGATAATGTGAAATAGGCAAAAAAGGGGCAAAGGGGAAGGGGAAGGGGGATGGGTAGGGGAAAGGAAAGAAGGGAATGGAATTAATATGAGAAATGGAAAAATGGAAACAAAATCTTTGTAAATAGGGAGGGATGGAGGGATTGAAGGGAGGGCTGGGCAAGGGTGAAAACTAAGAACCAAGAGAGATTATGTAAAGGTGCAAATTTCCAATGATGAATGTCACTATATTGTATACCTAAAATGTACCAATGATTAGAATGAATAATCAATAATGCAAAATAGGAAGAAAAGATCCAAAGGGGTAGGGGTAGTAGGAGGAGCAGGGGTAAGGAAAGGAGGGAAAGGAAAAATGATGAGAAAAAGTTGTTTTTGAATAGGTGCACTCATGTAATGACACATGCTTACAAATTAACATCTCAAAAATGTTATACTTTAAATCATTATAGCATCCCATTTACTCTCAAAAATATCTGAGTGTGGTTGATGTGATCGCCTCACAAACAGAGACCATATGAACTACTCTGTGCCTGGCCCACATGTCCCTTAGTACCACCTCATTACCTCCGTGAGCAGCACATTGTCACCTTAGTTCGTCCACCAGGATGTCAAGGATCGGGGAGATTCTGACCTTAGGTCACACTTACAGCTAGTTCACTGGGTTTGATTTCAAAGCCCAGGCATAGACTTTTGTTAAGAGCAGAATCCATTCATTATCTTACCAAGACCATCTTTCAAAGACCTTCTGGTACTAGGATAATAAATTGATATACAAAATTAGAACACTTTTTAAACCATTTCAGTTTAAACGAATTAGGATTCATAGAAAAAAAATGTTCTGCATACTTCTACAAACATTTAACTAATCTAACAAATCTTATACTGTTAAAATAAATATTTGTAACATGGAACTTAAAATTCCCGGTACACTAAAGGCAACTACACTGATAGGCAAAGTAGTAGAAGCTGTCAGAATTTTAAAATTTATTTTGGTACCAAAATAGGGGAACAAATCAATCATTGTAATGATTCTACAAAAATCTTTGAGCAAATAAAATTAAAGCAAAAAATAACTATAAAGGTAACTCTTTTATTAAAGGACAAATACCAGAATGTATAAGGCTTCTCAAATGCTATTTTTACTTCTTTCTAGTCTAATTCATTAGCCCTATGTTGTTTAGCTATTTAAAAATTAAAATGCAGTGGTACCTCAGTTTATGAATGCTTTTGATTGAGAACAACTTGGTTCACAAACAAAAGCCTTTGGCAGAATTTGGCTTTTGTTTGTGAATTCTGCATTGAATGAGGAACATAACCATGGTCATCTTTTCCACACAATCAGGAATGCAGTCATCTTTCTATAATCGTGGAACAGATTAAATTCATGAACTGAGGTACCACTGTACTACAGAAAGTGTTCAAAATTTTCATGATAATATTCAAGTAATTGCCCCAACAAGGCTCAATATTTTCTCTGAGAAAGTTATCATGCTACTGGAGTTTAGTAGCACCAATGAAGAAATAAGTTTCTAACCAAACTGACTGTATTTTATAGATTTGGGTCCTGAAGAAAAATAATAAAGGAAGAATGGACCAGGAACACATTTTCCAATTAAAGATGATATGCTTCTAAAAATTCTATAAAATAAAGACAGTGGGGTTATTTAACCTAAAAGAGGCTGGACATGAAATATTGTGCTACAGTAAGTGACTTTAACCCTGTGGAGGTCATGGACAAAAAAATTACACTACAGGATGCATGTAATCCAGAGAAATTTTCATTGCTAGTATATGCTGAAATGCAAAAAAAATTAAAAACTGAAAATTTGCATTCATTATATTTATAGAAAATATGTGATTTTACAATTTATTTTCAGTTTCAATCTAGAAATTATTAGAAAAGGAATATAAAATATAAAGAATAAAAACATTTGTCTTCGAATAATGGCAACATGGATACTGCTAAAAAATACAACCAAAAAAAGTTTTTAACTATAATTGATCAGAAACTTCAAAAGTTGGCTTTGCAAAATGTTTGTAACAGTCACCTTAAACATTATTGCTATGTTCAAGGATAAATATTTTTCACAATCCTTGCAAAAATATTTTGATAAGCAGACTCAGTTTAGGTTCATACCACCTAATATATCTTTTTCTGCTTGTGGAGGAAGCCATATCTATGCTGTTGATAGGTTTTTCTTCAATTTATGTTTAAAATTGATGACATTTCAGGTGTAAAGGCTGTAGTAATTTCAAATACACCTATAGAAATTTCTGGATGCCTTTTGGTTATAACACTAATTGTGTGGTGAGATTTCAAAACTCATTTTCATATTGGGCTCTATCATTTTCATCATCAGACTCCAAGAATTTTCACTGAAGAACTTCAATAGATAAAGCCCAATATGAAAATGAATATTAAAATGAGTTTTGAATCCTCTGACTGCCTAGCAAGGGGGACTGTGAGGGCTAAAGAAAGAAAGATAATAGAGACTTGAGTAATCTCATAGTATATGGAGGGCTAGGGGCTCAGTGCCTCACAGTGGGCAAAGACAAAGACACTCAGAGCTAGCCATGATTTATTGGGTACACACCACAATTGGAGGGAGAGGGCGGGGCGGCAGTAAGCCTATGTTGATGAGGATCTTATGCCAAGGGCAGCAAGGAGAGCTTTAATAGTAGGTGGGACAAAATAGCAGTCTAGTAGAGAAGTTATCCTTCCTCCAGCTGAAACCTTTCTGTTTTTGTATTACTACTCAGTTCTCAAAGAACCAGGATGTCTTCAGCTGATGTACTCTTTCCCTTGAGTGTCACAGTATCACTGAGGCCTCAACTTGTGACTGGAGGCAAAATGGAGTTATGTTTCTGCATGCCATAGGGGCTCCAGCGAGGGGACATTGGGCTTTAGACAGCTACAGTCATACTTTAATTATGAAATGACTTTCTCCCAAAATTTATGTAAAATAGCTCTCAAAATTCTCCAACATGTTGGATTATTCAATAGATTATTTTTCCAGCCATTTTCAATGGTATATGAAAACAGTAAAACAAAACACACCCACAATGCTGACTTTGGAGTTCATAGTATCACTCAGACACAATTTACCAGAGAATATCATACACCATTATGAAAACCGAAGGCTTCAAATGTCATGGCTCAACTTTAGTCATATACAAATCCATAGCTAGGTATGACTTCAAACCTGTGCACTCGATACATGCAATACTTGAGAGTCTATCAGATCACCTGCAACTTGCAGAGGGTTATACATCTTTCTTAGTTATCTCCTATTCTGTCCTTTTTAAAACAGTAGAATATACACCTACACATAAATCTCAGCTCCACTTCTTGTTAGCTATATGAATATCTCTCATTTTCCTAATCTATATGAGTCAATAATGGCACCAACTACATTGCTTTATTTTGAAGATTAACACTAAGCATTTGGCACAAGCTATCACTCAAAAAAGAAATGCTTCATAAAATAATAGAATCTTACAAGTCATTTAGACCAATCTATAGGCAACTGAAGGAATTTTTTTCTACCCTATGCTTCAAAGAAAATAACTATTTGAGGAGGGGCCATCATGTAGGGAAATACTTTTTCTATTTTGCTTAAGAATTTTTTTTAAAGTCAAGTTTCACCTGTAATATGATTCCACTTCCAACAGAACAAGAATAAGCTAACTAGAGCTGATTAACAGAGAACTGCCTTGTTTGGAGAGTAATAAGTTTTCAGTTGCAAGAAGTATTCAAGTGGGAACTCTCTAAGATTCTATTATCAGAAATGATATTAGATGACACTGACATACTTACTTTTAGTTTTTATTGCTTACTGAAATATAGTTGGGGTTAAATTAGTTGGTTTAAGGTAGGTTCTCTAAGCTTATTTTTCCCGTCCTAGCACTGAACTGCAGTGTGGTGATTCTCTGTGTAAGTCAGACTAACTGAAATTAATCTCTAAAACTCACAAACAAAAACTGTATGAAGTTTCCCACCTTTATTGGAAAGGCAAGGGACATTGTAAGTAATGTTGTTATTCTTTAATTAATGTATCAAGCACTGGGCTAGGCATTGTGGCTTCAAAATAAATAAATTACCCTAAACCTTTAGACCCGGTAGAAAAGTTGTTCTTCCCTATAGTACTCAACTCAATCCAGAGGTGAATGATTAAAGTTCAAGACAAAACTCTGCCCTTGGAAAGAACAAGACCTGCAGACACAGAATGAAGAGATGCTTCCAGTTCACTGCTCCATCTGTCTTAGTCACTTTCTTTCACTGGGACTAAATATCAGATACCCACAATTTAAAGGAGAAGAGATTTATTTTGCCTCATGGTTTCAGTCCACATCCAATGGGCTCCAAGGCAGAACCAAGACGGCAGAGGGGCATGGTAGAGGCAAAGGTTCTCAAATGGTGGCAGCCAGGAAACAGGGAAGAGAGAAGTTAGGAAAAGAATATACTTTTCTAGGTCACACCCCTAGTGATCCACCTCCTAACAGTACATTCAGCTACTAGACTCATCAACAGATGAATCCACGAATAAGCATATCATTGCCATCATCCAATCTCCTTCCACACCATCCAACACCATCCAATACGATCCAACTCCTCCGATCTTAGTGTGAGCCTTATAAAATGAAAGCCTGCTCAGTTTGTTTCCTTATCTACCAGTTAAGAACTGCTACCTAGCAAATTACCCCAAATTTAGTAACTTAAAAGAGTAAACATTAATTGAAATTCTCAAGAGTTGGGAATCAAGAAATAGTTCATCTGGGTGGTACTTGTTCAAGGTGTCTCAGGAAGTTTCAGTTAAGATGTTAACCAGAGTTGCAATGGTCAAATGGCTTGAATGGAACTGGATGTCCCATTTCAAGATGGGCCATGATATTATTTCCTTTCTAGGTAATTATTTCTATAAGGGAGCCTGAATATCCTTACTAAATGTCAGTTAATGCATCTAAAGTGAGGGATTCCCCAGAGAGCAAGAATGAATCCGCAGTGCCTTTTCCATCCATTTCAGACATTGCCCATGATTGTTTCCACCACATTCTACTTCTTAGGAATGAGTCTCTAAGCATAGTGCACATTAAAGGGAAGATGATTAGAATTTACCTTTCAAAAAGAATATCAGAGAGTCTGTGGTGGTATTTTAAAGCTGTCACATCTGCTATGGTTTGAATATATCTCCTCAAAGTTCGTAAGTTGGAAACTTTATCCCCAGTGAGGAGATATTGGGTATGGGGCCTTTTAGAGGTGTTTTAGGTTACAAGGGATTTACACTACATGAACGAATAGGTTTATATCTTTCTCAAGGGAATGGGCTCATTGTCACAAAAGTAGCTTCCCTTATAAAGGGTTAGTTCAGCTTCCTCTCGCCCTCTCCCCACACTTTCACCATCTCTCTCCCGTCCACCTTCTACCATGGGCTAATGTAGCAAGAAGGCCTCATCCAATGCTGGCCCTTGATCTTGGATACAAGCTTTGGAACCATGAGAAATAAGTTGCTGTTCATTATAAATTACCCAGTCTGTCATATTCCATTTTAGCAGCATAAAATTAACAAGGACAATATCCTATTTAAAACCAACTGAGGGCTCTTTATTTCTTCAAAATAAAGTCTAAAAGCTCCCTATCATAAAATGATAATCTAGTTTCTGTTTCATTCTCATAGCTTCATCCTCATAACCTCCCCTTCTTTTACTCCTGTTTTCTTGAACTGCTTAAAATTTTCCAAATCTATGAGACTATTTGACACTTTGGTACATTTGGTGGAGCTTCCTTCCTTGTCTGTCTGGCAATCTCCACGCACTGTGATTCATTGCAAGTTTATATGAAATATAATTACTACTTGACTCCTGACCTGGTAGAAATCACCTTTCAAAGAAAGGTAAAGTAAAAGAAAGAAGAGAGAGAAAGGGAAAAAAGGAGGGGGGATATGATTTTAATAATGACTGTCAACTTGAGTGGATGAGAATTCTGAAAAGGTGATTGGATTTGTTAACCCACTGATGAGTTCAGAGCTTACTAGGAGGAGGGGCTCAGTTGGAGGAAGTGGGTCTTGGGACTGTGGCATTGGGGACTAGATCTCGTCCATGGCCCCTTCCTCTCTGACCTCTTCTCCTGTTTCTGCCTCCTACCCAATAGGAGATCCACAGTTTTTCTCTACCACTTTCTTCCACCATGATGTTCTGCATTGGAGCCAGCTTACCATGGACTGAAATCTCTGAAACTGTGAGCTGAAATAAATCTTTCCTCCTTTAAGTTGCATATGTCAGGTATTTTACCCGACAACAAAAAGCCCATACAAGAGGAAAGGAAGGAAGGAAGGGGATGTGAGCTTGAAAAGTAGAAGTTAAAAGCCAGATCCAGAGACATTTCCTGAGTTGAATTCTGTAGGAAAAACAAGTTTTACTATGGTGTCTAAAGGTTCGAGATGACCCATTTATTTTGTACTCATAATACTTAGCACAGTGCTTGACATATTAATTAAAGAATAATAAGTCACTTTCAAGTCATCTCACTTTCCAAGAGAGGTGAGAAACTTCATAAGGTTTTTTGTTCGTATATTTAAGAGGTTAATTTCAGTTAGCTTGACTAAAGCAAGAAACTGAAAAAACAAAACCATCTATTTTGACCCAGAAATATTTACTCTCTTTCTCATGAATATGAATTTTAAATATAATGGAAAAATCTTCCGTGGGAATACTTTTTCTCTTTTTTATGTGACTCCCTCTGAATGTATGCATTATTGAAGCAGCTATTGACCTAAACCAAAGAAACAGAATTTCTTGGGTATCTAACTCCCATTGAAAAATATCCTTATTGTCATGTTCATTGAGAAGAAAACCTCTTAGGCCCAGACTTGAAGACCTCTTCCAGAAAGTGTCTTGAGTAGTAAGTATAGGTATATGTATTCACAGAGGCAGAAGAAGGGTAGGACTGTCCTTCCAAGGAAAATACAGCTCAGTTATTGCCTGCCAGCATCACTGCCTTTTCTTCTAAGTGGAAAAGAAATCCAAGTAGAGGTGGATAGTCCCCTTTGTTCTAGAAAGCTCAAGGTTTTGAACTTAGTTTCATTAAAAGAGAGGAAACTAAACTCTGTAAGATTCTATATAAGTGAGAAGTGGTCATTTTCAATACACAGTTTTATTTCTCTCTTGTTTTCATTCATAATAACTATATTTCTTATTATGAGATGTGTTTTAATTCCTTCACTCCTAAACAAAGACATTAATATATTTGTTCTCAGCCCTTTATATGTGTACCATTTCAGATGTTGCCAATTTTGGCTACATCAGAACATTTTAGAAGATTCAGAACAACAATGAGCAATAATGTTAATATTTATAAATAATTATACAGTAATAATAATCACCACACAATCACTAACAATATAAGTGTTTCACAATGTTTTTGAAAGTATTCACCCTTCTCTTATACTTCCTTAGTCAATATTTAGCATTATTTGCTGTTTCATCAGAACTATTTATTGCCCATATAGCAAACTTTTTTATACCTATAGAACATTTTTTGAATGTTTAGCAAATATATAACATGTCTTTGAAGTTTCCTAGACATGGTGTAAACATATTATCTATTATACAAAGGCATATCCTAATCTACAGAGCCTCACATTGCTGCATCCCTCAACATTCTCTGTGATTGGTCATTTTTTTAAAGATGTAAAGAATGTGTGCCCAGATTGGTCAAAATTAATTGGCTATCTTGGTGAGAATTCAGTAGAGCACTTATGAACAGCTTGAAATATACAAGGAAGGAATGCTTTACTCTATTGACATTTTCTGGTTTTAGATTACAAATTTCCCATAGAACTCCTTATTTTCTAAATTAAAATATATTTTCATTTTCTTTATTAGATAAATTAAATTTGGGAAAGAAAAAAACTTTATGGAGGGAGCAGATTTTTTAGTGTTTTATGTATTTACAAACACTAAGTGCCTTCCATAGACTAGGCACCGTGCTAGTCATTGGGAACACAGCATGGAATAAAAAAAGGGGCCTTCTTGAGTTTTATGATAAAGTACACCCTCAAACATAAACCACTATACATTAATCAAATAGCCACACTTTATTCTTACATTTGCTCAAAAGGCATTTATCTGAGTAGCCATAAATTCTTTTTTGTACTAAATTCCATAGCCCACTATTACTCCTCATGAGATCCTGGTGAGAGAAGCTCTCCATTTTAGGGAGAGAAACAGTTTTCTCTCTTCTTCTAGTGTTCTGCAATTGTTTGTAGCATATGTTTTTGCATTACATAGGCCTAATGGTTGATTCTACTTTTGCTGCTTACAAGTTGGGTTCACACTGGTTATGCCTTACCCAAACATCTCCACCTGCTTGGTCCTATGCCATTCTACTCTCTTCTTCCCTCACCATCCTTCAGTCACATTGGCACCAACCACTTTTCAGTTCCCAATGAAGCCCTGTAACACTCCCGATCTTACGATTCTGACTGTGTGTAGGCGTGCCTTTCAAATAGATATCATCAAGCAAAGTAACTGAAAAATTACAATAGTGAATTTACAGGAGCTACTAAATAAGTGGTGATAATTCATGGCAAAATGTAGAAAGCATTTCTCTGTCCTCATACACACATATGTCTCATATGCCTCCACAACCCCCTAAAGACTTATTTGCCTATAAATTTCCCTTTTCTATCATTAAAAACTGTCTTCCCATCCCCTACCCACCCTACTCTGACTGCCCCTTTTCCTATACACTGGTAGGTGAAGTCTTTTCCTCTTTTCCTTTAACTTTGCTTTTAAAATGAAAACCAAACGAAGGGCCCCATGGGCTTCTTCCTTCCTCCACTAACTTTCTCTACCTAACAGCAGCCAAGAAACTCAACTTGCACTTCCCACACCTTTTGATTCTTTTCCCTGTAAGGCACAGACAATTGTGTGATTGGTCATCTTTCAATCTCTTTTACCTCAGTCATACTCATATGATCAAAGCTATTTGGTCGCATACTCTATTCTTTCAATCTGGAAGTCATACACATTGTCTTCATAATTCTAACTACATCCCAATGTGGACATCAAATGAAACCTAAATGAGATTCCTTTTTTCACTAAAAAAAAATTCCTGGAACTGTTAAAACTTGTATAGTACTTTGCGCTTTTCTTACATGGCACTTATAATTATTGTAGCTGTGTAGTTAGTAATCAAGTGTTAATGCTGTCTCTCCCTTTTTAGGAAGTAGCCTACTAGTCACTCTCATTATATTCCATAGGAATAACTGGTAAAAGAAAAATTTGACCTATCCAGTTAAGCAACAAGAGATTTTGCTTAAGAAGACTGCAATAAAGAAGAGAGAGTAAACTCAAGTCTAAGTGAAACAAAACTTGTGAGAGTTTCTATGCGCTATGCCCAGCAACTGGAAAAGTACTAGAGGGTATTAAAGAAGGGGAAGTTGGCCAATGTTATTAGGCCATCTGTCTGTTAAATGGCACTTCTGGAAGTTGGCTCTTACCCTCTCACAGAGAATAGAGATAGGGTCTTTATCTTTCTCCAGGATTATATTTCAAAGGGATGGCCCAAGGTCCTGGCAAAGCTTTCCTACCTTGTAGAAGGTTCACATCTCAAAGGAACAGAAAAAGAATTTACAATTGTGAGTTTTCTAAAGCAAACACTCTAAGTAAAAGGAACTTATAATCAGGGGAAAAGGAGAAAACCTCAAGTTTTGTCAAGCTGAAGGAAATTTTAATACATCTTGCAGGGCTACTTTGGGTCAGGGGAAAATGTCATTGTGGAACAAATATCTGACACTTAACCAAGCCCCTTAAAGGTTATGCTTACATGAATGGGCCTTACATTAGGGATGTGAATAATATTTCCATGAGGCTGATTTGGTTTCCACATGAAAAGAACTCAGTACACAGCCAAAAATATAAAACATATACACACACACACGTGTATGTGTGTGTGTGTGTGCGCGCATACAGCAAAAGAAAGAATGACGCTCAAAGACTTGAAAGATCTCAAAATAAATCTATTCTAGACCTCTCTCATTTTCCTTTCCCAACCCTTTCAAACAGGAATTTACTTACCGGAGGAATTACAGTTTTAATTGCCTTAGAAAATATCAATCAGTATACATTATTCACAGATTGAAAAATATCATGGAGCAAGTCAAAATGTACTATTATACCAAGTGAGTATTAAGGTAAGTGTTGGGAGATGGAAATCTAGTTATTTCTAGACTCAAAAGAGAAAGATGTTATTTAATCAAACAAATGTCAACGATCTTATTTTAATTGAATTATATCATTTGTAGCCAAGATTGGAGGCTGATCTGCACATATGATTTATTACTTCATGAAATGCTAATTACTCTTTTTTTTTTTAAACTCAGTATGAGGTTTCCCAAGAGGTGATAGTTGTCTAAACTTTAGAGCAAGTGCTAACATACACCATGTGCAGTTGGAACATTTCCGCCATGCTACATAGCAAAGGCATTAAAGGATCCTTTCACTAATTACTACTGGCCCTGAAGGAATTTCCCCGATGTAGTAGAAAGCTGATGTGGGTGGTCAAATCTCATTTTTATAAATATCATAAAATCTGCATTCTCATGCAATGAAGCTGTTTTCACATCTAGTTGAAAACCCACTCTAACACTTCCCTGTAATGTGACCACCACTGAAGGTGACCACAGAGTGCTTATTAGTACAGGTTCCAAGCATAGCTCCACCTGTCTTTGCAGTGTGATTCCATGACAGGCATTGGCCTCAGTGGCATCAGCTCTAAGTGTGGATGATAATAACATCACTCTCACAGAAGTACTGGAAAGCTGAAAAGGTTACTTACACCAATGCCTGGAGCATAGCGATAACTCAGAAATTATTAGCTACTAGTCTGCTTAAGAAATTCTCATACTAAATAGACCTACTTTCCTGTGGCAGTACAATAAGCAGCAGATGGAGGTTTATTTAGCAAAGAGTTGTCCTTTTCCGAAAATACTTTCTCATTAAAACTCAATGCATGACACTTTCCCCAAAGATGGGATATCCTGTGTTTCTTTTTGCTCTTTTTTCACTCCTTCTCAGGGCGTGTCTGGTTGTTTTTTCAGAAGATGTGCTTACAAAGACCCCTCTATCCTTAATCCCAGGATGAGGAAAACTAAACCTTTTCCTAATGGTCTCAATGAGTTAGCTCTTGATTACTCCACCCCATGGTAAATTCTCACTCCTGTGAACACTATTATTTAAATTATTACTAGATTGCACTGTATTTCTTAATTATGTCTTGGTTAATGCCAGGAGCTGCACTTTTTATTCTAATGGTTCAGTATTTTAGGGTGCACACGCCTTGTTCATTCAGTTGTATTGTGAGCTCCTTCAAAAGCTTTGAAAAGGCATTGAGTGATAGAGCTCTCTGAATTTCCAAAATACCTACACACAGGTCTGCAGGAAACACTTGGGAAAGAGGTGGTGTAGGAGGAGAGAAAAAAATCCCCCTGCCTTGTGAAGTTTCAGGAGTAAAATGACACAGATTAAATAGGAGGGAAGACATTCTATTAACGTGTAAAAGGGCGAAATCACACCAAGGAGGAAAATCACAGGTGCGTACCTACCCACCCACTCACCCTCGCTGACAAATCTGTGTACCTCTTTTGCTAGAAGGGAGAATGGGCTCAGCAAGCAAGAGTTGTCATCGTGCACATGAGGCCTTCCAGGTACCAACTACCCTTGGTGATCTGTCTGGGGTAGGTGCAGACCTCTAGACTTTTCTACCCAAGGAAAGATCCAGGTAGAAAGCTGATACTCATCAGCTAGAAATCCTTCTGTCTTTATCTCTATTTACTTTACCAGTGTAGACATATAAACATCCAGAAAGGAGACCTTTCTCAGAGCCATTCTTGTGACTACAGAGTCTGTAGTTTCTATGACAAACCAATTCAAACGCTAAAAAAAATATATGGGGTCAAATATTGTACTCTTCCCCCAAAGGACAGGAAAAGAAGGGAAACAGACTACAAAGTATCATCTGCAGACTCTCGGCTGATAAATATGCGCCTACTTCTGACTCAGAATTTTGAGGGTGTCAACTTTCATCGCAGTCATAGGCAAACAAAAATCACTAAAAGAGGAGTAATGTAAAGAAATATTTTGAGGTCAAAAGCCATAGCAAAATTTTTACTGTAATGTACACATAATGTACTAATATTTGGGTAGGAATCCAAATATTTCTGTAAATTAGTCAATTAATCTCATTTATTTGCACATCAGGTAATACATATTTTGCATAAATTTATATATGAGATCATGACATACATATTTTTATTTTGAGGTAGTACTTTTCTTTTTTCCCTTTTACACTTGACTGTCATCATTAATTTTAGCTGCAATAGTCCCTCCTTTCCCCCAGTGTAAAATGAATCTGTGTTTTGCATATTTTGATACAAATTTACACAGTTGTATAAAGTAAATAAATACAAAATCACATTACATTATATGTACTTTCGTCTTCATTTTTCTTTCAGCTATTACTTTCTAAAACTCCAGGAATTATTAGTTATTCATTATATTTAGTAAGGGTGGAATTCAGAAATTCCAATATTTTCATTAATGCTTTGCTTTCAATGGAAAAGATTTCTACTAATGAGGTTGCTGGGTCAAAAGATTTTTGAAAATTCAATTTTAATAAATGCTGCCCAACTACTTTTCCAAATACCTGCAACGCTATATTTCTATCAGTAACAATACGAGAACAATTCACAATCTATGACCCTGTTTACAAAAATGTTATAACTCTTAGAATATATACTGTATTTCTTATCTTTTGATTTGAAGCTATTGTGTTTGTGGTATGCAAATGTATGGCTAAAATATTTTAATAAACAGTGCTTTGTATTATTGCACTATGCATTTCTCTCTCTTATTTGGTGACTTTTTTTGTTAGTTAGTTTGTTAGCTAAGTTTTTGAGACAGGGTCTTGCTATGTACCCCAGGCTGGCCTCAAGCTCATGGAAATCCTTTTGCCTCAGGGTCCAGGGCGCTGAGCTTACAGGCTTGTGCCACCAGGCCCAGCTGGAAATTTAGTATTAAATTTCTATAACCTGATACTGACTTTTCCCATTTCTACCCATTTTTCTAATATTGTATCTCTGTCTAGTATTATTTTAATTATTTTCTTTAATTATTCATTTTAAGTATGTTCTTTGAATTTGGCTTATGGGCTAGTACAGAAAAATAAAATCATTGATGAGAAAATAAATCAAAATTCTTAAAGTATCTTTGTGCACAGACACATATGATACTAATGAGAACATTTTTACCCTAGGTTTTTTTTTTCCTTCCTGGGTCAGCTCATAATGTCTTGTTTGTTGTATAGAATATGTGAAACAGGATACATGAAAAGGGAAGTAGAAGACTACAGAAAAAGAGATTTGGAACATGGAAACAAAACTACACCACTTTCCCCTCACCTTTTAGCATCAGCTTGGCTGCACCTTCTTCCTCAGCCTTGTGCTTGGCTGAGTTCTGTGGAAGAGAGATCAGATTTAGCAAATCAAAATATGGAATGCTTAGTTAAATTTGAATTTCAGAGCATCAATTGATACTATCTTAAAATAAGTATGTTCCTTATAATATAATAATATACTATCTGAAATATGCTTATAATAAAAAGTGTTAATTTATTATCTGCAATTAAAATGTAACTGGGTGTCCTTTATTTATCTATTTATCAGGTAAGAGTACTCTAAGGAAATGTCAATACAGATAACGGTGCAGGGCCAGGGATTTAGCTCAGTGGCACCATGCCTGCCTCCCAAGAGCAAGGTCCTGAGTTTGATCCCCAGTACCAAAAAAAAAACAGAAGTTTGAAAAAAGATAACTAATGCAGTCTTTCTTCATGATGGTCTAACAAGCACCTAGAGATATTATTCAGGAGCCCAGTTCCCAAGCTAGAAAGTAGCATATCCTGGGAAGACCAGACCATCAGAGGTATTCAGAGAGTACCTCTAGAATGAGGAGGTAGGGTGCCATTTGACAATAGCCCTGTTTTTGAGTAGTCTTCTGGTCCCCAACATGCCTAGAGGAATTGAACAACTTGGGCCAATTTTTCTACAAGCCTGAAAACTTGAAAGCTTAGGAAACAGAGTTGGTAGTCTTTCCCCAGGTATTTCAGCTGCAGACAATCAACGTGCCTGCTTTACACCTGAGACCAAAGTATAAAGAAGAGCCAGTTGGAAATATGCCATTGGCAGACCCAAACTCACACTTTATCTGTTATCCTTGAACTTTTATAAGCTAACAACAGATTAGAATTAACCATCCACCTCAGCCTTTTGAGAATACCAATCAGAATGGACCAAACACATATAATAGAAAACTGATAGCTTACATTTAAAATAGCAACAGAATTTATGAAAATTAAACTTCAGCATACTAACATTCACTAATGAGTTATTATAATTTATTGTTAACAATACATTGAAAATGACACTATTGAAAGCTAAATTATACATGATAAGGTACTGTCCTGCATAAAGAAGGATAAACTTGAGTCCTTTCAAGGAAAATGGATGCACCTTGAGGCCATAATGTTAAGTGGAATAAGTAAGACATACAGCCTAAGTATAGCATGGTTTCTCTTTCATGAGAGACCCAAAATATAAAAAGAGTAAAAGTAAAAGAGAGATAATAGGAAATAGGGAGATAGATCTCTTGCAAATGGAAAGAGGATCAAGAGACGTAGGGATGGGGGAGAGGGAAGAAGGGAAAGGGATGAAAAAAGGTATTGGAATGCATTATGTACACACACTAAATCCTCAGGAGGAATGTAATTATTATGTGCTGCACATGTACTTATGAAATAAAACAATTAAAATTAAAAAAATAATAGTAGAAGGTAAAATAGGAGAGCTACATTTCAAGATGGAGACAAAAGAACAAGGCAAGAGAATAATGAGGAAAAAGTATTTAACATAGAATAATAAAAGCATTTAAAGGATAAAAAGGATGGGGATCCATGAATTATATCACAGTAGATGATAATATCCCTGGCTTGAGAACACTCCAAATCCACAGATTAAAAGATTTTACTAAATTTCACACTGAATTGTGCACAAGGCATACATTCATAGGTATAGCATACTATAACTCATGTAAAAGAAAGAAACCAATAGCATCGTCTTTGGACATCTTACTCCTGACAGGAAAGGGCTGAAGCTAACAGGAGACTGGCTGTGCATCCCCCACCGCCTGCGGGTCTTTCCTCTGTGTAGATCTGCAAGGTCACACTCTGGGCCTTTGGCTCGGCCTGAGACTTCTGCCTGTGTCTGCCTCCGTGCACTCAGATAAGACTTTATGTTCTACTAGAACCTTTTGCCTGGAGCATTTTTTAAACCACAGACTCAAACAAGGGACTTCCCTGTAATCTGTAGGTGATTTCTGTTTAATGTTTGAGAACAGCTCCCTCCGTGATGCTGCCCATCACAGCCATTCCTGTCATCCTCTGGGTTATACTTTAATCATCTCTGACCCGAACACTGGAATTTTATCGATGGCAGACTATTTACAGAATATTCCTTCTGCCTGACTCTGTATAAGGAACCATTTACCCAGAACCGCTATTATATTAAATGCTATGGATTGTCCAAAACCTCTCTTGTGGGAGATAATCAGAACATCCTTTCTCCCCATTGCTTTTCCAGCCCATTAGCCTTCTACTCTCCTGTATCATCCCGACTCCTCGGACTCTAAGCCATTCAGCTCACTTCCCGCATTCCCCACCTGGTCCCTTCCATTTCGGACCTTCTGTTCTCTGCCCCCAGATTACATGAAGACCTTACCATCTGGCTCACATTCCTAACTCTTAAATATTTAAATCTAAATGGTCATTTCTACAAAAACAGTTTACTGTATGCCTGTAATTGTTTAGGTTTTTCAAAAGATATGAAAATATCATGATTGTAGCTTCCACTAAAATGGAAATTGTATGTATTTTTACTTTGCAGCAAATGTTGCACTTCAAGTCTAAACAGAGTACACCCAGTGGTCATGCCTCCCTTAATAACTCTAAAGGTAAAATATAATGAAATAAGCATTGTTAATACAAAACGGCCTGTCTGATAGATATCAGAAGATATGAAAAAGCTTTAGAATTCTAAAAATAATATTGGGTTAGTTCAAAGAATGCTGAGCTTGCCATCTAAAACGTGAAGATGTGAGGCTTTCTTTGCCACTAAGTTACTTGATGCTCTTATCAAGCTGATGTGCCTGGTGCACTGACTCATAAATTAGTAACTAATGAATTTATGTGGCTTCATATATTTTATTTCTAGATTATTTTTTGTTCTTTATCTTAATCTCCTTTTCTCTTAAATCTCAGTTTGAGTACCAAGGCAAGGATCTAAAATCCAAGATGGTGATATGTTTTTAATCATATCTCAGTATTTCTCTATATCCTCTTTCCTGTCTGCTCCCTTCAAATCTAATAAATAGAATTTCATAATTTTTAAAGTCACAGGTGTACTCACTTCAATTCTATACTCAGTAGTCTCAAAATTAAAACTGATGCCTTTAAGGTAATCCAGGTTTGGAGAGAAATGGCAGTTGCCTGGTTTCAAATAGAGCTCAACACTTTTCATGTACCCCAAATATGACACTGGACAAAATCAACCAACATAGCTAATAGACTATATGGAACCAATACTTCTGGGGTTATTTGGAGACAATTTTAAAATTAGCTGAAAGTAGAGAAAACAAAACAAACTCCAATGGCTCTTCCACAGCCATCTCTGTGCTGCAAACTGATATGAAAGAGAAGAGAGGACCATCAAATGTCCATGAACGAGAGGAGAGGAGATCAAAGGATTCAGGTAAAGCAGAGGTAATACCATAAAAGTGAGTACTATCGGAAGTAGCCACATGAAAGATGCAGTATTGCTGGAACAGAATGAGATATGCAAAGAAAAGTTTAACCCTTGAAGATTAAACTATAAAAACGAAGTGAAAATAAAAGGAACAAAGCAAGGATCATACAAAAATGAAAGAATGACATGATAACTTACTCGAGGATGAGATTCATTCAACCAAAAATGATGTAGAAATGTTGACAAAGTAACTAATGGTGAGAACTTCATGAATATTTATTATCTTGATACTTTAGTTGAGAATAAAGGAAGGTCATTGGTAGAATGATGTATACATTTATATATGTGTGTAAAGTGGATTTCTTGACATATATGTGTGTGTTTATACAACTGCACATATTTTCTAGTTTCATTAGCTAAAAGGGACAAGAAACAAGAGACCCTAGTACTGAGCACATTTGCTCATATCTTTCAAATAACTTTTTAACGAAAATGAGTTAGAACTCCTCAGCAAGGGTGTTTCAGGCTAGGGTAAGCTAAGTACAAGATAAGCTAAAAATGTCTTTTTTATAACAAAAATTTAAAAAGTAATCAAAACTAGGTACATGCCTGTAATCCTAGCAATCTGAAAGGCTAATACAAGAAAACAGCAAGTTTGAGCACAACCTAGGCAAGCTAGCAACTCATAGAGGGATCATCTCATAAAAATAAAAACAAGGGCCAGCAACACTCCCAGTAACAAACACACACACACAAACATGCATACACACATGAGGTAATCAAATATTATACATATATAAATATGTATGGAATTAAAATTATATATAATTGAAACTATAAGTTTTACCTATAATTATATACACTGAAATCAGATATGTAAATATAATTAAATATATATCATTAAACATAATATTTTTGTGTTTTTTTCTTACTTTACTTTTTAATTTGACAGATAAAATTGCATATATTTATTGTGGACAACATGATATTTTGAAGTACACATACATTGCAGAATGCCTTAAATAACATATGTCTTATCTTGCATAGTTGTCATTTTTGTGGTAAGATCATTTAATATCTGCTCTCAGCATTTTTCAAGAATACAATAATATATTAACTATAGTTACCATATTGTGCTTTAGGCCACTTCAGCTTATTTCTCTTAAATGAAATTGTATATCCTTTGGCTTACATCTCCCCAACTTCTAATAATGACCATCCTACTCTCTAGGTCTAAGAGTTCAACTCTTTTCAGATTTCACACATAAATTTGATTGCATTTTTCTAGGAAAGGAGAGCACAATATGAAGGAAAAGGTAAAATGTTAATAATAGATAAATCTGGATACTAGGCACGTAGGTGTTCTTTGCACTATTCCTATTCATGCAACTGTTTTGTAAGTTTGAAAATATTTCCAAAGAAACATGGTCTTAGTTACTTTTTCTCATTGCTGAGACAAAATATCTGACACTCAAAGTTAAAGGAGGAAAGGTTTATTTTAGCTCATACTTTGTAGAGGTTTCATTCCATAATCAGCTGGCTCCAAGGCAGGCTGGCGTGGCAGAGGGGCATCACAGAGAAACAGTTCATGGCAGGCAGAAGGCGGCAAAGTAGTGAAGCACCAGCAGCAACAGCAACACCAACACCAACCAAGCAGCAGCAACAAAACCTGCTTTGGGGGAACATCTAGTTACAACCCATAACAAAAGTTCATTAACTTAAACACAGAAAGGCTTTTTAAAGATTACCAGGGTCCTCAACTTGCTATTGGGAGTTGAACTTAATATTTTTTAAAAGCCCAAATAAGCCATAAGCCATCCATACATCTAATTAGAATTTAATATCTGCATTGAAAAGTGTTTGTAGGCCTCTAGTCAACTAGGAATAAGATAGATAACAATAACATTTGATATCAGCTGCTATTGGAGGCCTTATATGGATGAATGTAAAGAATACTGATAATTAACCTTTTTGAAGTTGATGTTCTTCATTGATGTTCCCTTTACTCTCCACTTTGTTCAATGTCTGTGAAAAAATGACAGAGAGACAGTCAGGAAATGTCACTTACTTTCCTGACACTGGAACCCAGACTTGAAAAAGGCCATGATGTTCAGTTTAATATTTTAATCTCAGAGATGCTTAGTTGTTTCCTAAATTGTTCTCTTAGACATGTCCCTTTTGGTCCAAAATCCTTTAGATGAAACAGTTTAGATAAATCAGAACTCAATTCATTCAGGTTTATTAGTTCCATAAAATTTTCTTTTAATGTTAAACAGGGTTTTTGTCTATTATTTTTCTTTTCTTTCTAATACTCATGTATAATTTTTTTAAAAATATTTTTATTAGTACATGTTTGCAGTACATATGATTATATTTGTCATGGGAAGCTCATACAAGTACATAAAACATCTCTATTCTTTTTCCACCTTTTTCCCTCACGTCCCTCCATCCTTTCTCCATTTCTTATCTTTCTTTCTTGGTTTTACAAAATACCAAATCCTTTAAAGATTATTGATGAAATATTTTGAATTCACCAGCAGAGCATGCAGCTTTCTCAGAGTTATGCTCATAATGAAAGTTGCTCATCCTCTTAACTGAATGACAAAATATTTCTTACCCTCAGGGCTGCAGCTTTGCGGGTCATGTTTTAATGAGTAAATCATACTATTAGAATAAGAATTTTCCTCAATGCCTACATTTAAATCAGCAAAGGCATGGAAACACCCAGACATACATTCCTTAAATAACAAATGCTGAAACTCTTTTTCAGAAAACCCTTCCAGAATCCACTCCAGGAGGGTTTAAAATCAGCTTTTCAAGAATGGCTATGCACAAAAGAAGCCAGCTTACCCAGTCAGTGACCTTTTAAGTAGAAATACTCAAAATCCTCTTTACAGAATATATCTCCCCTTACAAAAGAAACCTGGATTTATGAAGATGCAAAAGATACCTGTTCAAAAGAACCCCAAAACTTCTCACCATCCAACCAACAAGTAGCTTCTCCCCTCTCCCTTCCTATAAATTTCCCCCATACTGGCTGATCATCATGGAGGCTGATTGGACCTTTTTTGTTCCTGTCCTTCATGCTGTTTGATCTTGCGGTAAATCTCTTTCCTTTTACAATAACCATTACCATAGTATTGGCCTCTATGAACAACAGGCAATGAGTTCTTGCTGGGTGTCAATTTTATATCTGATTAATCAACTTCTATAGAACAGTGCTTATAATTAAAATGGACAGACATAATACCATGTATACACATGGATCAAATCTAAAGATCCCTTTTATATCTCCTGAGCTATGCTTTACAACTATGTTATTTGATTTCATAGTTCCTCTTATCTGATGTGTTTGCACTTAAAGATAACATTGATTTACATGACTCAGTTCATCTAATAATAAACCACTTTGGAAACACCAACATTTTAAAGAACCCTGAGATAATGAAAGATTTCCACAGGGTAGAAATTGCTTTTTAACCCACTCCTATCTTGTTTCAGTGTTCCTAGGATTTAACTTTTCATTGATAAAGATTTGGTTGCTTGTCCAGATATCTAGTCATTGGGCAACTAGTTAGTTTGTAAGTAATTATAAAACAAAAGAAGTAACATGTTTTGAGTCTTAATGCAAATATTAGAAACAAAGATAATTCAAAATAATTTATAAAGTTTTCAGAATGCTTTAAACTGTTGCTCATCTTGGAAAAGAAAAAAAAAGCAACTAGATAACTTGTTAGGTGGCACTTTAAAAAGTGATATTTGACAAAGATGTAAGTTCTGAGGTGAAGATATACTCATTGACAATTAGCAGTAAAGTTTATCTTCTACAAATGAATCAAGAAGAGGCTTTAAAACCAGCTGTATATTCAGTGAGAGGATGGTACCACTCACAGCATGCTTTGCATTTTAACATATGCATTTGCAAGCAACTTTAAGGAGATAATTTTCTATTGCTATATTTCTCAAACTGTACTGAAACATTTACTTGGCAAGAGTAAAAAGGTCAACATAAACCTCAACAATAAGTAAGTATTACATCATAAACACCCTGGTCAATAATGTATGGTCAATAATTCTGTATTAGCGTAATTTGCACTATATCACTTTTTGTATTAAAATTCAGATTTGCTAAAATTAAAGAAAAAAATCTAAGGACAAACTTAAGTCAGTGAAGACATCTTTGGCACAAGTTCTATACCACATGACCCTCTCTAACTCTAGGTTAACACCATATTTGGTTAAATTACCATCCTATAAATAGAGAGGTTCAGGATTAATTATCCCAAAGTCTTCAGTAAAGAACTATTCCAGCATGGGATCACTTAGAAAATGAAATTTATTCTCACTGTAGCTTTTCTCACTGTCAAAAGCAATAGCCCTTGTTTTGATTTCCATGTGTGTGAATATCAGAGCACTACTGAAATATAAATACCTTATATCTGCCTTTGTTAGTTGAGGTAGCCATGATAATGTAAGTTACAGACCTCCAGCAATAGGGGCTAAAATTGACAAGGGGCATACTCTTGCTATTTTGTTCTAAAATCAACCAACCGCGCATTTGGGCCTAGGACACATTACATCCCATGAGCTTTTCCATCCAATGACTGGACAGCAAGGATATTAAGGCTTGGTTTTGGGTTAGGGTCTCTTTAATGATTTTGTAGAGTCTTCAGTAGACTAAATAATTGACTAGGACTCTTCTGTCCACCTTTCTTTCTTCTCTACCATATTGTCAGATTTGTCTTGGGGTATGAGAGCTCTTTCAACATTCTCTGGATCCCTCCCAATTTTCTCTCAGATTTTCTTCCTAATAAAAATCCTTTCACCCTTAACTCCATTTTGGCATCTGCTTCTGAAAGGATTTCTACTAACAGAAGTTGTTAAGAGAGCAGCTGGTAAAATGAAGATTTAGGACTAGCTTGCACACCTCCTGGCAGATGAGGAGGATTTCATCTTAGTTTGTTGTTTTGTTTTGTTTTTGTTTTTGTTTTTTGTTGGGGGGAATGGTGGTAGCCCTTGACACGAGATAGCAGTATATTTCTTAAACATTTCAGTGGTGATGTTCCAGGAAAACATAATCATAAAGGGTAATTTTCTGCAAAGTGCACTAATGTAGACATTTGAAAATTATGACAAAAATACCTATGAAGACAAAAGAGTTGGCTGATAACTGAAAATTTGTATTGATCCCATGCAAAGATAATGAGATTGAGAGCTATTAAAAAGCCCCTAATGGCCAAGGGTGGAAGCCAGAAAAATCTCTGCAGTAGCTTACAAGAAGGCTCTTATATCATGGTGGAAGGGAAGACACGTTTGAAAAGCTAATCGCAGTGTTTTAGGGGTCCAGAAATATGTGGGTGTTCAGGAAAGGCAGGTCTGCTCTGTGAAGGTCAAGCACCTGATGAGAGAAACCTGGAGTTCCAGAACAAGGGCAGGAACATGTAGAGCAAATCCTTTGGAAATGTTTACTCTGTGATCAGCCCCGAACTGTGGGCTTGTAGAGAGCCACAACCTCAGTGGAAACTCACATTTCTACTGTGCTGGAAAATACTGAATCTTCCCAATCAGACAATGGGCAGTAAGGGACTTCTCAGGAGCTGCCCCCATTTCTACTGTCCAGCTTTCCAGGACAACAACTCAGATTGAATCTGAAGCCTAACCCTGCTAGGGACCTGCTGGGCCTGACTGGGGAGCAGGAGCACTGGCATGGAGGGTGGAAAAAAAGCTATTTATTTCAACAATTGCAATCAATTAATCAATCAATACCTACATATATAGGCTGGCAGAGCCAAAGGAATGCTACTGTGACTAGACTTTGAGATGCTTGATTATGAGGCTGGAGTGCCAGACAGGATAAAAAGGGATTTAATGATTTACAGGCACTTTCTCAGGACACAGGACCCAATATTGTGGAAAAATTTTACTGCTGGAGTGGCTTTTAGATGACAGGAAAAATGATGTCTAGCTAGCAGTGAAGCGGAAATGCCTCACTTGCCTTCTCAGAAGGTAAAGGAAAGAATAAAGATGCCAAGGAGGTATCATTCTTGGATAGATACAGTAAGGAAGGCCAGAAGATGCAAAGACTATGTTCCATAAGAAGTCTGCTGGACAAAGTACCCACCAAAACCAACAGGGATGCATACTTGAGCAGGCACCAGGATCACTAAGATGTTTCATAGTAGCCAGACTCTGCAAGCTGCAGATCAGTTCCAAGATCTAGGATTGTAGACTATAAATCTGGGTGCATTAACATTCATGGAGATTGTAGACTCACTGAAAGAATTGAGGCCAGGGAGTAAAAACTTGATTCTCAGAATGCAGGAAAGCATAATTACCACAAGTACCTGCAAGGTTAGAGGTATAACCAAGAAAGTTAACCTGACTGGTATTGTGGCACTAATAACATGATAGGCAAGCACTAACAAGTTGCTTAGCATATATAATAAAGAAGAAGATCTGGAGAGAGGAGAATGAGAAGGAAGAGGTAGAAAAAAAGAACAAGAAGAGGAGAATGAAGAACAAAAGAATGTGAAAGTGATCATACAATAAAAAGTCATAATCCCTGATTCAGTTACTAGATAGGAACCCAGATTAAAGACATGCCAGGTCCTTAGGAGGGTGGACACTAGAACATCATGACAAGCTCATTCTATGACAATTTCTCAGCTTTTGTATGAAGGGACTAATTTATTGGATGACTATACACTGGGAAAATGAGAGATAACCCAACATTTTGAGAACTAATGGATGCAAGGTCTAAGTATACTTTGGTGCTGGAGATGCAAACCATCATTAGACTCACTATTAGAGTGAGAGATGACATGGAAAGGAATTTAATGACTAATTAGTGGACCTGTGGAGGGAGATATGGGCCAAAGTGGTAATATAGAAATTCCTGGGGAGTGGTCAATGGACTGGCTCTCTGGTAAGGATCACCAAAGGAAAGAGTGAAAGATCAGAAACAAAGAAGCTGAGTAGGGACATGTGAACTTACATGTGCCAGTACCAAGTCTGAAGATTTTCATTACACATGTGAACACCAATCAGAAAACATCCAAGAGACATTCATAACTAACTGATGGCAGCAGGTATCCTCAGGCAGGTCTAATGTTTTAAGATCTGGGAGCGTTAGACTTCTCTGATATATATCCCTCTGGTTTAAGTACAGCCTGACTGCTTTGCCATACACAGACAAAGTGTAGTCAAAGATGCTTTCATCCATGCTTCTCTTCCCTTGTTGTTACTCGGGGCGTCTATGAATTGTGGTCTGAAATTTGATCCAGCCTTCTCTGGATTCCTCTAGCAGTTATTTTCCCTGATAAATGGTTGCATGGCTAATCCTATTTTAGCACCCACTCTCCAAGAATCTAATCCAATATGGTTACTCTTGTCTTTCTCATTGGTCTAACATCAATAATGAAATCTCTTTAATCTCCCCTCCTATTAACGCGTTTCATTTAGGATGCATGTTCACTTCTCCTGGTCCCTCTGCAGTTCTAACAAAACAACTCAATTTTGCCAGGTTTGGTTAATCTCCCTCTCAGCTAAAGAACTCCAGTGAGAAGCTCACACCACAGCTGGATATTATTTTAATTTCTCCTAAGGAGAGAGCCATAAAGCTTTAATCAGATTTCCACTAATTCATGAAAGCATCAAATCTTCTTCCCAATGAAAACAATTGTATTATGCACTTTGAATCAGAAGTTTTGGGCAAGATATTTGATCTTGCTATTTAAAAATAAATCACTTAGTAAAAGAAAAAAGTGTTTCTCGGTGCTAATTTTCTGCTAGACTCCTCTCTCTCTCTCTGTCTCTCTCTCTCTCTCTCATTTTTGATGTTATAAAACAATGAACAGTAAAGATGGGAAAAGATGTAAAGAAAAGCTAAATTAAAGTTTCTATATTTCATTCATGTTTTTAAATACTTCTGTTATTTCTGAATTTTCAAGTCATCTTTAGAGAAACAGGAAAACCTTAAGTGAATGGTGAATGTACTTAGAAGTGCAGAGGAAGATAATCCCAGTGAGGCTGCAGAAGCAACCACTGTCACATGCTCTCTTCAGAATTAGCTACTAGCAGGGAATGAGTGATCTACAGTCATCGGGTAAAACAGGTATGTAGTAGGGGAAGAGCTTTTTCAAGAGTTAGAGAGGCCTTTAAAATAGTGCATGCCGAGAAAGATGGCAAAATGAAAACTCCTCAGTTTACTCAGCCTCGCTCCAGAATGTACTGGCCTGACTCACTCTGTGCTGAGTGTGCTTGTCTTATTAATGGTGACAATTAATCATGGGTGACAGATGTTAACTATGAATCTGAAAGATTGCTCAGCATTTAAGAGGAAGCTTATTTTCCTAGAAGTTAAATATTCTTCAGTGTTCTCACTGCAAAAGAAAAAACTTGTTCAAGAGAAAGGAAATGTACTAGGACAATAATGGAGAGGCTCTGGTCTAACAGATATCTTGGGGATTAACTCTCATAATAGCTTTATATGACCACTATTATTATTTGTAGAGGCACATTTAATCTATGGTCCACCCAAGGTTATCTAATGATAACTTTTATTATGATGGACTCCTCCCATGTTTCTAAAACAGCAAATGTTCTGGTTCAATTTGCTTTCTTAGAATACTAGAATGATGTACCTTTGAAATTAAGTAGAGAAACTAAGGAAATTAAGTAAAATTCTTTTTTAGTACATATTTAGATGTGATCTGAACAACTCTGGTAAAAAAGACAGATATAAAGCTTCCTATTTCTCAAGATTATGTGGGAAATGTGTGGGCAATGAATTTAACCAAGGGCTTTCTCACAGCTCAGGCTCACACAGGCCACACTTGTTTTTGGATGATTTTCCTGACCCCAAGAACCATAAGCCAATTTCTTTTCTTCCCTGTGAATGCTCCTTTTTGCAATCACCAAGAATACTTTCTACCTTGTATTATAATGATTTGTTTATATCATTCTTTTCCACTGAAAGGTAAAGCTCATGACCTATTTTTCTCTGAATTTCTAATGCTTAATCGGAGTAGATAAACACACCTCAAAATATAAACAAACACACAAATAAATACATGTATACTTACAGAAACTTGTTTGCAGAAACTCAAAGTGAGAAGGACAAGATATGCCATTCAGCCTTGTAAGATGTTTAACACAGGATAGAAAAATAAAATGAGAAGAAATTCCTCTGCCTTGCACTTAGTTAAATATTCAGCATGAATGTGCTGGGCATATAATGAGTACTAGGCACTATTCTAGGTACTGGAGACACAGGAGTGATAGACACACTGTTCTCTGATCTCAAGAAGCTTTCAGTTGAACATTAACTGCACTTGTTTTATTTCAGATTAAAATGGACCAGACTATCAGGCCACTACTTGCATTTCAGTAGAGAAAATAAACCTACCTGTTCTATTTAAACACGACCAGAAATACATGAGAGTATCATCCCTGAGCAAAACTAAGGCATTGAGCACTATGTCCCTGAAATGCCCCTTTTGAGTTTCCAATTCTCTTCCAAGTCAAGGGGACACTGTGATTATGACCAGAACAAGCTGTCCAGATAAGTATTACCTCATGAACAACAGGAACCGGGCAAACTAGTATTATCTGTGGAAACAGATTCTGACCCATACACCAAGTTAGCTGTTCCTTAGAATCCTCATCATACAATGAAACAAAGCTAGTTAATACTGTCCCCGCTGTATGGTTATATGATTTAATCTATAAATTCCCTTCCTACAATAGCTGGATGTGGAACAGAGCACTGTGGAGGGCTGTAGCCCAGTGACCTCCACTGGACACTTTGAATTCTCTCTGGCTACTTCCCTGTCCACTGGACTGCCATTAACTGGTCCAGGCCACCACCCCTGGACCCTGTCCTTTTCTGCCAGTAAGTCTCAATAAAGCCTCCATATTGCGGTAACCCTTGCCTCTCACAAGTCACCTGAGCAACCCCTTCCATTGCCCCAACACACATGGGCCATGGACGAGATGATTGGCTTCTTCACTAAATTAACATTTGGCTGATCCCATGGACAAATGCATTTCATATTTGCTTGTGTCTAATATGAAAGCTATCAACTATATCTAGAAAGACAAGCATGTTTCTTGATAAATTACTTTTTTTTTCTTTTTTATGTTGGGTGCTTTGGACTTCTCTGAAAAATCTTGCCAAATGAAAATGCATTCAAAGAGAAGAAGGTTGCAAATTTAATAAAAGTTTCATAGGGAATATTATCTAAAGTATCCCAGGTACTATGCTTGAAATCCTGCCTTAATAAGTAATAAATAATATTAACAAAGCTATAAGCAGGTTTGAAAAGTAAAGTGAAGAAGATGGAAACCACTTTATTTTATTCCTTAGAGTGGAAAATTATTTGTAGGAATTTTATAAATATTTAAACTAACCACCATGCAAATATAATTAATTTGAGATGGAGAATATGGAAATTTCTCCCTTTAATTTCTATTTCTCCCTTTAATTTCTATTTCTTTGGGTTTCTTTGACAGAGCTACAGAAGAAAGTCTAGAAAAGGAGTTCAGGGTTTTCAGTAGTCGGCAAGAAATTTTTAAATTATTGTTGATTGATTTTATGTTACTACTTCTTGATGAAATGTAGAGTTGATATTCAGCTTAGAGCACATCATAAAAAATCCTGCCACAAGCTACCTTGGTTTGCAGCTCTTTCAAGTATGTTTTAGATTCTTAACGTGGATTCCATTCTACTCTAAATTTGTCTAGAATTTGCTAAAACTTTTCTTCTAGGATCAATCTTCCTTTTATTTGGGAGTCCATCCCAGTTGGTACTTTGTTCCTACCAATACCTTTTTCTGATCTCCATGGATGGCTCAATAACTAATCATAGTTTACCAAAACAGATTTGGTGAACTTCATTCATCCTTGCTAGTTCTGGAGTGATGTAAAATTGAATTATCCAGAGAGTAATTTGATACCTTAGCAAAACAGTGCCTTAACACAAGTTCATAAATTTATTTATTTTGGCAACTAACATCATTTTGATGATTTTATGGCCATAGTTAATAAGTGGATATTGCCACTTTATGTTTTTCTATCTAGACTTAGTTGCCATTTCTAATTTTACTAGTTAACTTTCACAGGATAAGAAGTAAAAATTGCGTTCTTGGAGAAAGGAAGTGAACAAACAGGTGCATAGAGTATCTATGAAAGTAAATACCACAAGATTTCAAATTTTTTATTTATAAAATAACTTGCTGAAAATTGAAAGAATTTTTCCTGCCATTTTATGAAGAATAAAAGCCCTGAAAGACAAGAATTCATGGAAAAACTTTTAAAAATTAAACTGTATGTGGCCCTAGGGTAGTTTTTTGTGTAGTATATAACTGGTACCAATAGTTCTAAAAATAATTCTGTTTATTGCTAAGTAATGGGAGTCGCAGTGATTGACTTCCCTCATAGAACAGGAAATTGTTGCATCCACCACCTGAGGGCCTTGTCCTTTGCCAAAACAACCCCCATTCCACCCCACTCAACTCTCCTCCACTCTATTCTATGGACCAATGGATGTGTATCCATACATTTTTCTTATAGGTGTAATTTTTTTCCTCATTTAACTGCAGTCCAACCACTACACACATTCACTGGGCCAAATTTCTCTCTTTCTCTCCTACCTCTTTTTCATGTTTTTTCAAGTTCAACTCACACTTCTTACTTTGTTTCTTTCCTTAGCCTGCCAGTTGGAACTTATTCCACTCCTGTGTCACAGTTCCTCTATTTAAACTTCTGCAACAAGCTTCAACCAGGTAGACTGAGTATCCATATTTCCATTGAGAAGCAATCTGGTTAAAGCAAAAACTCTTCCTTACTCTTTTTCCAGGTGCTCTGTACCTATTGGTTAAGGTGACTTACAATGGGAATAGTCACTTTTTTGAGGAACTCAAGCCTATCACCAATCTAGTGAAATCTTCTGGATCACTCTAAATCATTAGATTTTTTTCTGAGAAATGATTCCTATTCCCCAGGTCCACCAGAAGATTCCTGTTGAGAGAATGAATATATAGTTATATTCATATTATTTATGCTTTATATTATGCTTATAATGCACTCTATTCAAAGTCCATGTGTGACTTGAGAGTGTTCACCCAGATGCCTACATATGTGGCAGAATTCTGAGTGATACTTCCAAAGAATTGGCTGGTGGAATCTAAAAGCACAGCCATAGAAGTTCTGCCTACCTTACAAAGGAAGCTGCAAACAATTGGAGCCAGACATCTCTCCTTGGATTTCCTCCAAGCTAACAGAATCCACTCTGCTAGAGCCAACACCATCTCCGCTGCTCCTTCTCTACCACTTTCATTGTCTCTAAAAAGACCACAGGAAGTTAAAGTAAGAGAGGGAGTAATAATCCTGAGTCTGAACCTCAAAGGTTTTGCTCCTTTCTCCTATTTGGGAGGCCTCCCCAAGTGAGAAGGATGCCCCTAAAGCAGTCACTTCCATGAATAGGAGCAGCTTTGAGGGGAAAAAAAAAATGCTTTGGTATTTCCTAGGAAGCAGCGGAGCTGTTTGCACTCACATCAACTGCCATGCAAAGAAGGAAAGATGCTTACACCTAGGACCATGTCAATGTGTATTAGTTTGTTTGCTTTCCCTATAATGAAATACTTGAGTCTGGGTAACTTTTTAAAATTTAGGAGATGATAATCCAAACTGCTCCAGCAAGGACCCACTCAGCTGTGTCACATGGCAGATGACATCATGGTAAAAATGCAATACAGGGAGAGATCATATGGTGAGAAAGGAAGCCAGAAAAAAAAATGTTGTCTTGTATAATAGTTAGCTCTTATGAGAGCTAACAAAAAGTTTAACAAAAACTACTTTAATCCCTTCTGAAGGCACCCCCAATATTCTAACTACCTCCCACTAGGCTGCACTTCCTAGAGATCCCACCAACTCTTAAAGCCACCATTTTGGAGGCCAAGCTTCTAACCTATGAACTCCTAAGGGACACAGTCAAGCCATCGCCAAACCATAGCCATAAGAGGACCTAAGGAACTCAGTGAGGAGATTAGAGTCAAGTAGCTATCAACTATCCCAAGAGACTTACCTATCAGGCAAGGATACTTCAAAAGAAACAGAATGGGGGTCAAAGTTGTGGTTATAGTTTAAGAGATGCCATTCTAGGCACAAGGAAAGGGTAATCATGTTTGGACCAGACCTAGAAGAATTGAAAAAGAGACAAGCAGATATATACAGATAAACAGGTTGCAAAACCATGGGACTCCAGGAAAAGAGATGTGGAAAGGGTATTTGCATTGGTTCTTGAATTCCAATATTTTAATTTTTCCCCCGAATTCCCAAATTGTAGGATTGACAATGATAGTGGCCTACTGTTAACCTGGAAATAACACACTCAGTTCCTTCATTTTGAGAAAATATCTGTCAAATATTCAAGTTTAAATAACCAAGAAAAAGATCAATACTCTATAAAAATGTGACTAATTCCACCTGAATATCAAACAATTCACTTTTTCTTAATATAACATCCTATTTCAGTTTATATTAGAAGAGTATAATGCCTACTTCCCATCTTTGCATATAAAGCTTGATAATATATTTTATAGGGTTAAGGTTTAATAAAATTAATTAGTTTTTACTACTGTATTAAATAAGTATTCTGAGTGAAACTGGCTTTTTTTTCTTGTGAGTACATGATAGTTAAAGACACAGTAACTACTGATATAGTCTGATGTCACTGACTGTATTTGCACAAAGGTACCTGTAGTTCACCCACCAATAATTTTACACACTGAGTGCAACATTAACACAGTTTTAAAAAGAAAAAATATATAACATTATTATGAAAATGATCTTGACTTCTTAAAGTGCCTTTGGAATCCCCAGTTTCTATGGATCACTTACTGACAAGCATTGTTTTAGACTTAAGTCATTGTTTTCCCCCAGATAAAATGTTCTATGTACAGTCTCAGAAACATCTCTATAGAGAAGATATGCTTTCAGAAGAACTTTTCTTAAACCATAGAAAAATGACATTTACTGTTGGTTCCACTAGAGGAAGTTAGGTGTTACAAAGCATTGAAATAAGCACAAAACATCCTTGAAAGTCAATGCCATAGACTATAAAACAATATTAAAAATGCCCCCTTTAACTAAAACACGCACTTACTATCTATATGTTGATGTAAGAAATCAATAAGAATGTAAGAACTATAATAAACATGAAATGATCACTATTTGTAGTATGAGCAAATATTATATATCCTAGAATTAATTCATTATGTAAACTAATACAGTATATTGTACTGTGTGTCACATATGAAAATTCTGATATCAACAACAAAAATCTCATTTTCAGATCTGTTTTTTTTCCACACTTGTTAAACTTTCTTTTCTGGTTTCTAGGCATTCAAAATGTTTCTAATATTTTTATTGCTTCTATTTCCCACTCTCTTTTTAGTAAGACATAATTTGAATAGAAGCCACCCTCCTATCACACAATACCTTGCTTCTCCCAGGAAATGTGATTGTATACATAGTTGATGGCATAATGATGTTGTTTTCATGTGCCATAGAAGACTTGACTAACACACTCCTTCCCATTACATTCATATTATCAGTAAATCCAAAGTGAATTACATAAGGCCCTGTAGTAGATGCTGAGGAAAAGATAAATCTATCAACTTTCTTTCACTATTCTCATATTTCTTTTTTACCTAATTGAAATTTTTTGTCTCAAAAGTGATGTTTAGTTACATTATTTAAATTCCCATTTTAAAGTAGTCAATAATTAACATTTCCAAGTATGAATGTTTAATATCTTATAAAAACTCCTCTTTTATTTAAACATGATCTTCATTAAGTTTAAAGAATGCTTCGTATTTCACTATCATCTCTTGTAAATATTATGCTTCACCATTAATCCATTATATAAATGGTAAGTGGTTACATATAAAAATCACCATATGTTGATATTTTCTTTAAAGAATACTGGTATACAGTAACAGTTCAAGTTTCTCTCATTAGCTTAGAACATATAACAGACTTAGAATATTAAAATGAATTCTTGCATTTTTCTCCTCTTACAAGGTATGGAATTGAAACTGACATTCTTTTTTTGGTAACAAATGTCTACAATGGAGAGTTGGCCCGAATTGCTAATTAGTGGGTAAAACAACAACTGCCTATCTAATGCAAAATAGAATACAGGTCGCAAGAGAGGAACAAGCAGAGTTGAAAAGTAACATTCAGCTGTGGATAATGAGGAAAGATTTCTTGACAAGAGCAATGTATGAGTTGGGCTTTAAGCAGGAGAAGAGTTGAGCAAGTAGAAAAGTGTTTGAAAGCCGCAGCAAGTGTGAAGGATGACCTGGAAGCTGGAGCAGAGACAGAAATTTGCTTTTAGAGAAGAAGGAGGAGTCAACTGCATGTCTAGCATGGAAGGCGTTTCTGCCCAAGCCAGTGGGGGAGAGAAGGGAAAGCAAAGAGATCAGAACAACATGAGTTCTGGAGAAAACCTCTTTTACATTATGCAAAACATACAAACACAAAGGCCAAAGGGAGAAGCACACAAACAAGCGGAACAAAGGCACTGAGGAGGAAAAGCTGTCTTCGTCAAGAAAGTTAGTTCAGATTTGGATGTTTACTTTTATCAGTTTCTCAACGGTGTATCTGTACCTGGAAAGCTCTGTCTTCTGATCTCATTTAAAGAGTTAAATATGTAAACTGAATATTAAAAGATAATTTTTTTGCCAACAGGATGAGCACAGGTTTTGGAATTAAAGACCATTTGAGTCTGCTTCACTTTCCAGTATATTCAGCTCCTCACCTTTCTCCCTGTCTTCCTAACAGATATTTCATTGCTCCTGAGACAAGGATCCAAGATGCCATTGATCTATAGCGTATTTGACCTTAGGTACTGTGGGATAAGTTAGTTTGGAGTAAATAGAATATTTGAAATTACATACTGGGCTTTTCAACTGAGTTTGTGCCCTTCAGTTGCCTAGGAGGCTGAGAGCAGCATACGCTGGTGATATGTAATTCACCAAAGACCTCTGGCTCCTTCCAAGAGAGAATTCCAATCTCATAGTCACTTGTGAGGAGAGAGAGCCTAGGATAACATGGTTAAATGTGCTTATAAACCCCAGACAGATAAACCCACTGTGCCATAACGTTAGGAGGGATCGAGCACTCTACATGTGATTCTTAGTCTGGGAGAAGTAAATTCCAACAGGGTACCTGTTATTGAAAGAAGAGAAGGGGGAAAGGGCTATGCACTTTATGACCTGTGGTAGGTGTTTGTATAAAACTTATATGTGAAAGGAACTGATAAGTTCCTTGCAGGCTGCCGTAGACTGGTTGTATGACTGATTTCCACTGCAATAGCTTTTCTGAGTTACAAAAATATTGATAAAAGGGTTTATAGTTCTCTTCATTAATGTGCCTCCTTTTTGCATCATATTTATTGTAGATTGTTTCCAATGTGTTATATTTTCTCTAAGGCTTTAAGTACTTTATTTTCTCAATGTCACTGTCTCTTAGACTTAAACCTAAAAGTACAAATTTTATTAAAATTATGTCTAAATTTGCTTTTAGAATTAGGTCCTCAAAAAGAAAGTACAATAATCATTTAATTTTATATTACATGCAATTGATTTTAAAGTGGAATACAGTCAGTTTATCTAGATTTAACCGATTGGGTAAAAAAACTGATTAAGACATATTAGAGAAATATATACTATTGTGACATTTAAATAGAGATTGTTTGGTTATGATACAAACCAAACTTTAAAAACCTAAACATGTTTAATTAAAATAAAGTAATTTTTGCTGAGCTATATTTGAACAGATAATATAGGAGAAGTAATTATCTGTAATTATACAGCTCCAATCACAGAATAATAGAGGTTTCAATGTCACTAAGCACAATAAGGATAATTATGCTTTCTATTATTCTGATTGGCATGTAATTAGCAGCTTTAAAAAAATCATCATAAGGATATAACAGCCAGTTTCAATAAAGACTTACGGTGTAAGGAGCTGGATTAACTGTACTGTAGTTAAAACTGGCCTTTTTTGTTATAGTTTTAAATCCCATACTAGCTCTTTTTTTCAACCAGTTAAAAATAGTTTGGCTTTTCAAGCATTAGCAAAACCTTCATTACTAGAACATGTACAGTATGTCTAGCAGTCTTACAATTTGCCTTAGGAACTGTATCTTGATATACTGCCTGACCTCTACTTTTCTTGAATTCAAACTCATGGCTTATCTTTTACTGGTAATATGAATTTTTGAAACATAGACTATAACAGGACAATTTTATGAACAGCTTAAATATATTCAGAGATTTAGGACCCAAATACTATTAATAAAATGATTTTGTGTTCCTTTCTATTTCCTCCATAGGAATATAAAGACATATGTAATGATGTTGTATATTGATTTATCAAATTTCTGTTACCATTTGTACAGAAGTTCTAATGCTATATCATTAGTGTATACAAGTAAAGTTTTCATATCATTATTATAAATAGATATACTATAATGTATTTACATTCCCTCAGCTTTGGGACATGTAGATTATTTCCTATTACCTGTTTCTATAAATGATTGTATTAAGTTTTGGCTTCAGAAGTAAACCAGAAAAATAGCAAATATACAAATGAATGTTACAAAACTGTCATTTTAATTATGTGGGTATTGTGATACTTTTCAAGAACTAATTTTACAGAAATATTGATGCATTATACACATTTTAAAACTAAAAAACCAAAATAGCTACAATTATATCAATGAAACTCATCACTGTAGTATATTTCTAACATTTCTATTTGCTTCAAACAAATATTATATATCTTTTACATTTTGCTTTCTCAATCTAATATTATTTTACATTAGAGGTTTCCCATTATTGTGTGTCATTCATTCTGAAACCCACGATGCAGTCTTACCAAATATCCCAAGTATTCTCCAATAATTTGCTATCAAGTTATTTTTAAAGTTTCATAGTATAATTAATATTGCAATATATATTGATATCCCTTTATGCCAGTAATTCTTTAATTCTCTTCTGGGATTATATCTTAAATATATAATGTATCCATACAGATATACATAATTTTTTTCTTGATTTGACAATACCTCTAATTTTTCCCAAATAAATTATATTAGTTAATATTAAGTTAACTATTTTTCTATATAATTTTATTTTAATGGCCCCAAATCTATTTTCTTGATTTTTATGTTAATATCCATTTGTCTACTTAATACAGATTGGGTGTTTTCATATTAACATCAATCATGTTTGTGAACCTAGAACTTAGTCTGTATTTGTCTAGCTTTAATACTTTGTATAGATTCTTCTGGAATATTTGTATTAGAAAGATAATAATAATATCATGTGCAATGTAGTTATACAATCCATTGTCTTTTAATAACATGCACTTTGCCCTTTTGCATTAATTTTTTTTTTTGCTTAAATTCTTCTATTGGTACATTTTAGGTATACAATACATTTACATTTATCATTGTGTGCTTGTACCTGTACATGATGTATCTTAGTTCTCATTTTTTCTCCATTACCTGTGTACCCTTCACCCCCTCCACCCTTCCCTATTTACATGGACTTTGTTTCCATTTCTTTTCTTTTCTCATAATTTTTCCTTTCCCTTCTTTCCTTTCCCCTTCCCCACTTCCCCTACCCATTTGGACCTTTTCTTCCTATTTCAAATTATCAATTATTCATTTGAATCCTTATTTACACTTTCAGTTTCTCACACTAGAGAAACTATTCAGTAATTTTTAACTTTAAAATATTTTGTATTGTATGTCTAAATTTAAGTTTCTAATATTTCATCAAAAATCTAATTTTAATTTTCTTGAATATTACTTAGGTAAATGCATAATAAATAAGTTAGGCATTTTTGCTTACAGGCTAAATTAAAAATCTAAATTGATTTTTTTTCAACTTGTTTACTGTTTTGTCCCACTGCCACATGTTGAAAATAGTATAAATTTTAAGTGAGAACTAGTATCTTTGCAAATAATGAAAAACTTCTTAAAATTCGTTTTAAAACCCTTAAGCAAAACCAGTTACCAATAAAGGATTGAAAGCAGTGATTTTAAAGGAATGATTAAGGAACAAATAAGAATCAGGAAATAAACAAATAACAAAGATTGATAAATAAGGTAAAGTTTAATCCCTATTCCTCTCTTTAACTCACATATTAAATTATAGTGATTGGTAAAGAGACTTTTGGTAAGAGGCCTTTTAAGAAGCACATGTTAGGAAAGGAAAGGATGAGGAACCGGACATATATAACATTATTAAATCAGTAGGTCTGACTTGGAATTAAATCTAAAGAGAGCCAATTAATGTGAAGTTAATATGCTAAAACACTAAATAGTGCTCTCTCTTCTAAAGAAAAAAATGGCCAAGAAAAACAAACAGTGTTTCAGATGGAGCCACATGATATTTTTTTAGAAACTTGGCAGTTTTTATTCTTAATCATCAGGTAATGCTTCCATTATTAGAAAAAGTAAGTTCCTCTTATGGGACTAAATTAATTAAACTAATAATTAGATTATAGACTTCAGAGTTGCATCATGTTTTAACTGATTAAAATCCACTAATATAAAATAGGATACTTAGCAGGATATAAAGTGACATAATAATCACTGTTAATAAATGAGCTCTGAGACCTCTTTTGAAAGATTTTTTTTTACATTTTAGATGTACATTTTGTTATTTCATTGCATGTTAAATTAATTCCTCTTTGGTAAACAAAGCAAATATTAGAAATTAATTTTTATTACTGTTGATTAGCCAAACTATGATTTGGGTCCATGTGTTGCAAGCTTGGCTCCAAGGCTGGAGATATTGGGAGGTGGAAGAACCTAGAAAGGTCTTACTGGGAAGGAATAAGGAGTGAGCCCTCAGGAGGAATTAAGGTAGGGCTCTGAGTCAGTTTCATGGGAGGTTTGTTACATGAAGAACAAGCCCAATCCCATTTAGCTCTCTTGTTTTCTGTCTGAGGTGCATTCACTTGCTCTGGATTGCTCCCTAACACTCTTGTCCACCATGGTGTGATACAGTCAAGAGAACAGAATGCACCAGAACAGAGGGATGCGGGCACCATGCCCTTGAAGCTCCAAAAGTACACAGTACCTACACTTCTGTTCTTCATAAGTGCACTGCCTCAGCATTTCATTTTTATGATGAAAAGCAGGCTAATACAAGCCAGATCTGTCACATTATTTTCATTTATGTATTAACTTAGTGTTTTGTACATGTGTGTTTCCCATTTACCAATAAGTAATAAAAAAAATTTCTCTCTTTTTCTCTATGCATGAAGAGACAGGCCAAAAGAAACATTTTCAAGTAAGTTTTGAAGAAATGTGTTCACTCGTTTGTTGATGAATATATGAGAAATTGCCAGAGTTTATTCCAGGATGAATAAAATCAAAATTACAGGATTTCTATTGACAGGTAGAGGACGGAAAATTAAATTTGCATACTGTATATAGATTTAGAAGACTTTGAAATAAAAATAATATAGTTTGAAAGCTCTTGCTGTTTATTCTAGTTATTCTCTAAAGTAACATATAGGACTTGTAATGTTCTATTTATCATTAAAAGTTAATTGGATTTGGTTTTGATCCTTTTGTCCTGCAAATATTCAGCTTTCTCAGAATATATAAGCACATAGTATCACAGTGCACTAAGCATTTGATTTGAAAAATGTTATTTCTAAAAACTTATACCTTAGTGACAATAAAAAGAAAAGACTTTAAAATGTATAATAGATAATGTGAAATAGGAAGAAAAGGTCCAAAGGGGAAAGGGAAGGGGAAGTGGGAAGGGTAGGGGAAAAGAAATAAGGGAAAGGAAAAAATGAGAAAAACCACTTTTAGTAAACAGGGAGGGGCAGGTAAATAGGGAAAAAAATAAGAACCATGATATATCATGTAAAGGTACAAATTCCCAATGATGAATGCCATCATACTGTATACCTAAAATATATCAATAAACTTAATGAATACAAAATAAATAAATAAATTTAATAGGAAATGGCAAAAAAGAAAAGGCTTTAAGAAGCAGGTCTGGTCCTTCTATTAAACTTTTTGTTTATTGACAATTTGAATGGAACAGAAATATGTATTTATGATGAGTCATCAATACAAATGGGAAGGAATAGTAACTACTAACTGCATGGTATTTTGCAAAAGACAACACTGTAGAAATCCTAAAAAATAAAATAGTTTTACTATGATGGTGGATCCACATTATATATCTTCTAAAAGCCCATAGACTATGTAAGAGCAAGAGTGAACCTCAACATATATAATGGAGACTTTAGGTGATAACATTGATTTAGGTTCATCAAATGAGGCAAATTTCCCAATCTAGTGGGAGATGTTGATAGTGGGGGCCATTGGGAGGGGGTACAGGGGTATGAAAACCCTCTACCCTTTCCAATCAATTTTTCTGGGAATCTGGAAGTAATCTAAAAGTTAAAGTTGCAAATTTAGAAAAAGAGAAAGACATTGGACTTTTTAAAGAACAGAATTTGAAATCGAATATTTAAGCAATGTGTATTTTAAAGAATTAGAGCAAATATGCAAACACAAAAACAAGCTTGAAGCCAAATCTGGAATATTTCATCAAAACTGACCATGACATCGATTCTTGGAGGTCAATATTGAGTAAATGAACCTGTGGAGAGCAAAGTGACACAGCAGAATCTTGGTTCAATTTTAGGGTTAAAAAAAGCATTTCAGTTTTTACAGTATCTGTCCATTTTATCAATTTCTTGCTAGTCAGAATTTATATTATTTTGTGAAACAGTTAAACACACATTAGGAAGCTGGTCCACATGGAATTGGAATGGCTGGATTCTACTCTGGATTCAGGCTTACCATCTCCATTTTGAACTCTGCCAAAATATTTCAATGGTTCATCTACCTCCATTTTGTCCCTCGTCATGAAGATACTTCCTCATGAAGCCACCTTTGTTCTTCTGCCAGGAATATCTTCCTAAACACGGATTTCTATCCTCTACCACTTGCTACAGTCTGAGAAAATACAAGTGAAGGTCTTGGACTGGGTCTAAACTTCCAGGCAATTTCCTGGAAGAGGCTCGGTATGCTTGCATAACCCAGGATTTGGAAGAAAATGCCCATCTTGGAGAATTATAGTTCTGGAGGGCTTTCTGTAAAAGCATAATGTGGAATATCACTCAAAATAAACCTGACAATGAGGAATTAACTGAATTTAAATTCTATTAAATTTGTACTAATGGCCACCATAGCAAATTCATTCACCATCTTTTATTCAAAAGACAATTTGTAATTGCTTACCTACCAGTAGTTACAATTAAATGCTTATACCTTGTAATAATAGTACTTTTCTTTGTGACAAATGACTAATTCCCTGCCACCATCTCCACCTCAAGATTTGTTAATTCTTGTACACCTATTAACCTGCATCTAAACCCATTACTAATCCCTATTACACATTTTTGCTATTTCTTTCTTCAGAAATGGCATAAAAGCCAAAGTTCAGAGTTTACTGCTGTGTATATTTCTTCATTTTTCCCATGAGTTTTGTTTTATTTTGTTTTGTTTTTTGCAGTAAGGGGGATTGAACTCAGGACTGTGTGCTTGTAAGGCAGGGGTAGCACCATCACTGAGCTACATCCCCAGCCCCTCCCATGAGTTTTAATGGAGAACACTACTTCCTCTATCTGTTCTGTTTTCTATTCTATTGCTATGTTACTATTTTCTCATTTTATCTTACTATTCTTTTTTAAATTACTTAGAAATTTTGAACATCGCAGAAGAAATTCTTACAGATGATGAAAAGCATACCACAGTAAGTGTTGTGCTTTGGATGAAGAACATCCCCCAAAGGCCTCATGTTCACATAGGGCTGTGGGAAGGTGATTGAAGTATCTGAACAACATAGTTGATGGGTAGTAAGAAAGAGGAGCCTTGTGGGAGGAACTGGGTCACTGGATACCTGAAAGGGTACATTTCCTTCCCCAACTCCTCACTTCAATCTTTGCTCTCTGGACACCACGATATTAGAATCTTTTTGTCCTCCACTGTGCCCTTCTTTCATGCCATTCTGTAGTAGACTAAACCATGAACTCAATTAAACTTCTCCTCCTTTAAATTTTGGGTGTTGGATTTTGTGTCTTACTAATAAAGGAACTAAGACAGACTTTGGTACCAAAGAAATGGAGTTGTTGCTATGACTACATGACTATGTAGTTTAGCAGCCTTTGGAAGTGGTTTGTGGGAGGATGGAAATGTTTGAAGATGTCAGCTAGAGAAACTATAAGAATGCTAAAAACCAAGTGGAAGATTCTGTTGGGAGATTCTGGTCAGAGCTCAGAAGATCAGAATGGTGAGAAAAATGCAAAAGGTAAAGACCAGTTTCAGTAGGTGTCAGTTTGGACAAAGATTCCCTTGACAAATGCCCTCAAAACCATGTGTGTTATGCTCTGGCAAAAAAAATCTCTCTACATTTGGCCCATAACCTGATACTTTGATGGAATCTGAGATTAAGATCAGCAGAGTTATTAATCTGGTGGAGAAAATTTTAAGCCAGCCCATAATTCAGGCCTGTTAGGAGCTCTTAGCTCCATATTGAGAATCCAGAGCATACTGAACAGCTAAGTGATTTTAAAAGTTTTCATTTTCACTAGAAAAGAAGCCCTTGTAAAGTTGAGATTTGTAAAATTTTAGCCAAGAGCTTGATTGCTGAAAAGATTAGCATTAACAAGAATCCAAGTACTTTACATTAGGACAATAGGAAGGACACCTTGAGGGCATGCCCAAAACCAGCAAGATCTTACACTTTGCAGGCTCAAAAGTGCAAAAGTAAAAGATTTTGCTTTAAGAGAGCCCCAGGGCACCTTATTTAAAAAGGGCCACCTAGGAAACTGGCTCACAAGATTTGGTTCACAATGCTCAGCCATGCAGGCACTCTAAAGTAAGCTATACCCATAATTTAAGGGGGCCCAGCTACTGCTAGAGCTGGTAGCAAACCTTGTCATCTTCTATGAGGTCCTGGTTTTACAGTCATGCAAAATGCAAGAGTTATGGAGTCAGGGAGACTTCCACCCCAATTTCAGAAGTGTTCAGCAGGCCAGATAGTGTATCCTTGAAAGAGTGGTGTGTAAAGCTGTGAGAGTGAAGTCAAAAGTACAGTAGGGACCCCAGGAATTTGGAGAAGCCAGGAATATGCAACATCTGAAGAAAGCCATAGGAAATGATCAAAGCCACAGAAGAGAGAACCCATGAGGGAAGTAACAGGAAATGCCATAGGTGCTGGCTATGTCAGCCATTCAAAGGTCACATCTTTGGCCTGGGACCTGGACACAAAGCTACAAGGATTTAATGTTTGCTATGCTGAGTTTTGGTCTTTCTTTGGTCCCATTGGGTTCTATCTCCATATTCCTCCCTTTCTAAATGGAGATGTTTACCCTGTGCCATTGTATATCAGCACTGTTTAACTTTCTTTTTGATTTTCACAAGGGCACACAGCCAAGAGTTTGCCTTGAATGTCGAAGGAGACCATGGACTTGAGTTTTTAGCAATGATGAAATAGTTAAAAATTTGGTAACTCTTAGTGATGTACTAAATGCATAAAGAGACACACATGAGTCTTAGGGCTCAAGGATAGAATGGTATGGTTTAGATCAAGCATCTTCCCCAAAGGCCTCATTCACTTATAAATGGGAGTTTAAAAATGTGATTGAATTACTGGGGCAATATAGCTGATGTGGTATTAAGAGATGAGGTCTGGTAGGAGGAAGTAAGTCACTGGAGGTATGACCTGCAAGTTATATCACTTTCCCTGGTTCCTCCCTTTTTTCTCTATTTCATTGCTGCCATGATATAAGCAGCATTTTCTTCACTATACCTCTTTGCCATGCCATTCTGTCTTGGAACTTGTCACATGTGAACTAAACTGTAAACCCTAACAAACCTTTCCTCCTTTAAGTTGTGGGTATTGGATATTGTGTCCTGGTCACAAGGAAAGTGACTAAGATAGTTAATTTTTTTTTCAATTTTAGGAGAAATTATAATGAGGGAAGGATCACTTTAATTTCAAACACAGAATTTCTAAATTATCATGTGGGAGACATGAAATAAACTCAGAATCCTAGGCTCAGGGCAGACCAGGAGGCCTTACCTTTCCTTTAGGCTTTGGGACTCATGCTTTTGGAGGTATGCCAAAAGCCATGGGCAAGCATATAAATTGCTGAGTTCATTTATTTTGCTCCTATCCTTGGAATAAATATCCCTATTTTTCATCAGATATTTCCAATTTCTTAGGGTAAATACTTGCATATTTTTGTCATGCTTAGATGAAAGACTTTGAAAACAGTATGTTATCCTATTCCTAACTTCTTTCTCTTTTTCAGAAAAAGTGGTCTATAAACCTTAATAAGGATATATTAAAACAGTATCTCTATCTTACCTTGAACAAACAACTGTTTAATCTTTTAAGATTAACTTTTAAAGCAGCCTTGGAAATGTGAATGCAGATTGTATATTAGATAATACTGAGGAATTTTGAATATTGTGATATTTGACAATGGTTACTTTTAAAATGTTATATCAGTTAAGATGATAATAAACCCTTTGTAGGTGAAGCATGTGATACACTTAACAAAGATACACTTTAATTTCTCTAGCCTATCCAAAGTGTAAATAGAGGAGATATAAAGCTTCAAAAAATGATTATTGAATTGTTGCTCATTGTTGAATACAATGGGTAGGAGAGCATTTCCTCAACTTTTATTTGTTTGATAATTTCCAAATTTAAAGTAAAAAGAACAATTTAAAAAATCATCCAAAGGAGCTGAACACATAACAAAATGAATATTGACATCTAGAAGAGCTAAAAAAAATCAAAAATTAAACTATTTTCTTTGAAATGCTTTTCAAAGTGTTATAGACAGATGTTCTCAAACCATTTAGAATGAAGAAAAAATGCAATCAAGAGCTTCATAAAATTTAGCTACTACAAGTTAAGACCCTAAAAAGCATCATAATAATCATGATGTGTAGGAGGCAATTACTGAGTCTCTAAAAATAGAGAGTTCCCTCTTCCTACCCTGAAGTTCAGTCACATTGAACAAAAACTTTGAAAGTTCATTGCACAGGATCATGGAATGTGAGACCAAGAGAGACCCTTCACATCACCATAGTGTCACCTGGTTCCATAGGATGTTATTTTAAGTTATCAGAATAAAGAGTCCTCAAGTTTCAAAATAAGTCAATTAACAATGCACTCTGATTTCAAGTGAGATGTGAATTGACAGATATTTTGGAGACTAGGCCTTTGTTGTAACCATATCAGCTTATACAGTTCCTTCTAAGGAGTTCAAAATAATCACAGGCTTCATTTTAGCATGACATATTTTCAAACCATGCAAATCTGATGAGTTACATCACTATTACCAACTGTTTCTCTTATTCTACAAATTAATGAGCTTTAAAGTGCTATTATAATACTGATAATGCTTTGGGACACAGTTAAGTTCCAAACAGAGTCTAATATCCATAAGAGATATGAGTAGTGTCTAATGTAGGGACGTTAAAACAAGGAGCTGGCTAACTACTACCTGTAGGCCAAATCTGACCCACTATCATACCATTTCTTTTCATAAATAAATGTTCCAGAACACAAGTACATGTATTTGCTTATGTGTTGTCACTGGCTGCTTCCACACTTCAATAACAGAGCTGCAGTAATAACAGAGACCACAGAACTCAGAAGACTGATATATGCTGTTTAGTCCTTTATATAAAAAGTCTACTAAACCCTGCTTTAAAGCATGATTGTCAGCAAAGTATCAGTGTAGAGACTACTCTCCACCTAACTATGCTAACATGGAGATGCAAATTGTTGCTGAGCTGTACAAAGACAAGGGATAATATTGATGTTTGTTCATCATGATGATTCTATTAATATATTTTGCAGGAATATATCACTAGGTTTCCTTTTACTACTACTAATAAGTATTACTATGACTATTTCTAGAAAAATTCCTCTTATTTCTTCAGGATATAGTTATATCTAGAAAGAAAAGTAAAATCCCTAAATCCTTGAATTATCAATTAGAAGCCAGCAATACCTATTGTTTCTGTGTATATGTGTGTATATAACCTGACACTTAATTTGCTTTTACATAGAAAACTTTATTTTGGATAAAATATATTAAAATTTTAATGGAAGACTTACTTTTAAAAACATATTTCATTAAAAATAAGTATTTTAATATCTTGGAGTTACTTCTGTGACAATAAGTGCAGTGTGGATTTATTTCTTTCTCATCTAAATTTACTCATTAATAGTAATTTGATCATTTTATGAAATACTTCCTTTTTTTTTTTTTCCTTCATTGCTGGAGACCTAGGAATCAAACTAGAACCTCATTCACAATAGACAAATTCTCTACCACTGAGCCATATCTGCAGCCCAGACTCTCTTTTAATAGATAAAAAATGAAACAATGACCAAATCAAAATACAGTTGAAGAGTATGAAATTCAAGAATTTCTTTTTTTTTTTCAATTAGCATGGCTTTAAGAAATGATATCACAAATTCTGGTGATCTTGTATATTTAAAAATACGTATTTGTGTTAGGTAGGGTTTTATATACTGTTGCACATTAAAAACCAAAGAAGCAACTTAAATTCAAACTATAGCTTATAAAGGACTACTTATTAAAATAATTATCTTCAGTAACAAATATAGACTACCAATTTATTGAGTGGATACATGTTTTAAAATTATAAATTTTATTTAATACTATGAAATGAACACAATGAATAATGTATTTGTTCTCATGCTGTATAGTAATATTACACCTGAATCACAAAAAATTTATGTCAGCAGTTTTTGAGAATGAAATAATTATAAATTTCTATTTAGGAACCATTTAATTTATTTATAAATAAATTTTATTTTATTTTATCCCATTCCTCCCTCAAGCCCCCTGCCTTCCCTATGTACAAAAGCTTTGTTTCCATTTTTTTCTTCAATTCTTACTTTTTTCTTGTCCCTTCCTTCCTTTCTCTCTCCCTCGCTTCTCCCTTGTTCTTCCTATCTGAACACTTTCTTCCCATTTCCCAGCATCCATTATACATCTCAGTCCTTAGTATGGGTTTCATTCCTGAAGTCTTTACCTACTCCTATGTCCTCAAGTGTTCTACTTATTCTCTCTTTCAGCAGATTTAGTGTTTCTGTTTTAATATTTAGATCTTTGATCCATTTCAATTTTATGTTAATGCATAGTGAAAGATATGGGTCTAGTTTCAGTCCTTGGCATGTGGAAAGCTAGTTTTTCCAGCATCATTTTTTAAAGAGGCTATCTTTCTTCTAGTGAAGGTGTTTGGCTTCTTAGTCAAAGATAAGGTGGCTGAGTATGTCTGGAGTTGTTTCTACATCATCTACTCTGGTCCATTGATTTTCAGGTCTGTTCTTTTGCCAGTATCATACTGTTTTTATCAGTAGCTTTGTAGCATAATTTAAAGTCAAGGATTGTGATACCCCCTGCCTTGCCTTTGTTGCCCAGAATTGCCATTGCTATTCTAGGTCTTTTCTGGTTCCAAATGAATTTTAGGATTGTTTTTTTCTAATTCTGTGAGATATTCTATTGGGATTTTGATTGGGATGGCATTGAATCTGTATATCAATTTTGTAATTATGGCCATTTTTACTATATTGCTCCTTCCTATCCAAGAATGAGGGGTGTTTTCCATTTTCTGATATCCTCTTCAATCTCCTTTTTCAGAGTACTGTAGTTTTCAATGCAGAGATCTTTTACTCCCTTCATCAGATTGATTCCTAGATATTTAATTTTTTTGGATGCTATGGTTAAAGGGATTGTTTCTCTAATTTCTCTCTCCATGAGTCTGTTATTCATGTACAGGAAGGCTATTGATTTTTGAGTGTGGACTTTGTATCCACCTAGATCACTGAATTTGGTTACCAAATCTAAAAGTCTTTTGGTGGATTTTTTGAGGACTTCTATGTAGAGTATCATTTCATCCACAAATAATGATAATTCACTTCTTCCTTTCCTACACTTACTCCTTTTATTTCTCTCCTTTGTCTAATTGCTCTGGCTAGTGTTTCCAGAATAATATTGAACAAGAGTGGTGACAGTGGACATCCGTGTCTTGTTCCTGATTTTATTTATTTATTTATTTATTTATTTATTTATTTATTTATTGGTTCTGGGGATCAAACTCAGGACCTTGCATTTGTGAGGCAAGCAGCAGCACCACTGAGCTAAATCCCTGGCCCTGTTCCTCATTTTAGAGTGAAAGCTTTCAGTTTTTGTCCATTTAGTATGATGTTGGCTGTTGGTTTTTCATAGATGGGTTTTATCAGATTGAGATAAAGACCATAGATACCAATTTTCTTTAGGGTTTTTTTAATCATGAAAGGGTGTTCCACCTTATCAAATGATTTTTTGCATCTATTGAGAGAATCATATAGTTTTCATCCTTGGCTGTGTCAATATAGTGCATTACATTTATTGTTTTGTGTATGTTCAACCAATCCTGCATCCCTGGGATGAATCCAACTTGATCACGGTGTATAACCTTCTTGATGATTTGCTGCATTCTATTTGCCAGTATCTTATTGAGGATTTTTGCATCTATGTTCATTAGGAAGATTGGCTGGTAATTATCTATTTTGGTTGGATCCTTCTCTGGTTTTGGAATCAGGGTAATGCTTGCTTCCAGGAATGAATTTGGGAGTATTTTTTCCCTTTCAGTTTCACTAGTTTGAGGCGTAATGGCATTAGGTCTTCTCTAAAATTCTTGTAGAATTCAGCAGTGAAGCCATCAGGGCCTGGGCTTTTGTTTGTTGTTATGTTTTTAATTATTGTTTCCAACTTTATTGACTGATATTGGTTTATGTAGAATTGCTATATCTTCTTGATTCAGTTATGATAATTCATATGTATCTAGGAATCTGTCCATTTCTTCTATCTTTTCCATCTTATTAGAATACAGTTTCTCCAAGTAGGTATTGATGATCTGGATTTCTGCAGAGTCTGTTGTAATTTCACCCTTGTCATTCCTAATTGCACAGATTTGAGTCTTTTCTTTCCTTTTTTTTTTTTTTTTTTGATAAGTTGGCCAAGGGTTTGTCAATTTAATCTTTCGAAGAATCAACTCTTTGATTCATTGATTCTTTGTACTCCTTTCTTAGTCTCCATTGCATTGATTTCTGCTGTGATTTTTATAATTTCCTTCCTTGGATGAGCTTTGGGCTTGACTTGCTCTTCTTTTTCTAGAAGTTGGAAGTTCAACATTAAGTTGTTTATTTGAGTGTGCTCTGTTTTCCTGATATGGGAATTCACTATAAATTTCTGTCATAGGATTTTCATTGCATCCCATAATTTCCATTATGTTGTATTGTCATTATCATTTAATTGTAGAAACTGTCTGATTTCTTCTTTAATTTCATTTGTGACCCAGTGGTTGTTCAGGAGGGTGTTATTTAATTTCCATGTGTTTATGAAGTTCTTGTGGATTCTTTTGCTGTTGATTTACAATTTCATTGCACTATGGTCTGATAAGATGCATGGGATAATTTCAGTTCCTTTGCATTTACTTATCCACGTTCTATGAGAAAGTGTATGGTCTATTTTGGAGAAAGTCCCATGTGCAGCAGAGAAGAATGTGTATTCTGATGTTGTGGGTTGGAATACTCTGTAGACATCTACTAAGTCCATTTGTTCAAAAGTTTGGTTCAATTCTAACATTTCATTTTATCTAGTTGATCTATATGTGACAATGGTGTATTGAGGTCCCCCATTACAAATGTATTAATACTTATATGATTTTTCATGTTTGTTAATATTTGTTTTATATCCTTTAGTGTGGTGTTATTTGGTATACATATATTTATGATTTTTATCTCTTCCCCTTGGATTGTTCCCTTTACCAGAATGTAGTGACCTTCTTTGTCTCTCTTCATCAGTCTTGGCTTGAAATCCAATTTGTCTGCAAATAGAATAGCTACCCCTGCTTTTTTCTGGAAGGAACCATTATTTTAGAATATTAACAATCTAAAACTCAAGTTGAAGCTTATGAAGCCTTCACTATATGGTGGAAATATGATGCAAGAGGAAAGGAGAAATTTTGCCTGAGATACATTTGTATTTATAATTTTGTTATATCTTATTTTGAGGGTTTTTGATTGTCACCATATCACTCTTTACTCTGTTATTTATCACAATCAACAAAACATTCAATCACATCCTTCTAATAACTAGCTGGATTGTTAGAAATCACAGAACAAATCAGCTGATTTTACTACAAAGCAAAATAACATAATAGAAAACATAACACAACACAGAATAACATAATAGAAAACTTGCTGAGTTTTAAACAAACAAATAGGAATATTTATGATAGGAATGGTACAAAATATTAATTGTATAATGCTAAGGTGTACCATGTGGGTAACTATAGATGATGTTTAGTTCTTTTATATCCATTTTAAATTGCTGTACAACTTGCCAAGCTGTGGAGGATACCAGACAAAAGAACATTATGTGTACACAGTAAGGTCATCAGTACTCTGAAATTTTCCTTTTACCCATTTGTGTTAGGACTCTTCCTTCACCAAAATATTTGCCATCACCACTAGGAAGCTATGAAGTTGACTGACTGGATTTACACTTCCTCCTCCTTCCTTCCTCACCTTTCTGGTGACAGTGCTAATGAGCTGTCACATGGCTGGAAATGAACAATCAACTCCTGGCAGCTGGAACATAAAGTGAGGGACATAGAATTGAGCACTATTAAGTTATCATCCTTTTATCAATTGAGAAGTAAATGTAATGAGCTTTTGCTTTATCTGAAACATCCCGTTTTTATCTGGATGTTAAGCATCATATATTTGGCACAGAAAAAATAACCAGCATAATAGAAATCTGTTGACACTTTAAACATCTAAACACAGCACATTAATCTTAGCATTTACCTAACAAGGCTGCGTTATAAAGACAATTCGTTGATTGGTTTCAGAAATCTTCATTAAAGAACTGTCAACACAATCTCATTTCTGTTATCAAAAGCAGACTTTCTTTAAACACTAAGTACACTTTTTGGCAAAGTTTGGTAGGCAGATGCCAACTCTACAATTGATCCCTATAACTGCAAAAATAACATGGAAAAGGTTGCTTCTAAGTTACATTCATAAGATTTTTTTTTTTTTTACCAATAATGTATTATCTTTTCCAAAGAGAGGTTAAAGGATACTAAGTAATGAGCTAGGAGGTGGAATTTAATTTAAAATAAAAAGAGCTTCAACAACAGGATACATTGATAAAGTATTTAGAACAATACTTCAAGCTTCAAGAAGCCATAATGAAAGTGTATGCAAGTATTGTATTTGATCAGAGCAAGACAAGTCTGCTAAGACAGGCTGATAAACACAAATGATTAAGTTGGGAATTGCTAAAAGTTGAGTTACATAGGGACTTTGTGGTCTATGATATGCAAGAACTCAAAAAAATTTAGCCTATGGAATTTAAGAGAAACATCAACTTCATTATTAGAATTCTCCCCAGAGGCATGGTTGATCATGTAATTATTAGCAAAATAAATCAGATTTTTCTCCCTTGTGGAATTGCTTTCCCAGAGTTATGATGGACACTCAGAGTGATTTGCACTTTCTGTTTCCACATTTGGAATCCTTCTGGGGATTACTCCTTGTTTTGGCTTTTCCACTTCCCACTTAACTGACAGATTATTACTTACATTCATTGATGCTTTACCATTGGGGGAATCTAATTTGTTCAATACTTCTTTGTTGTCTGCCCCTCCGTCACTGACTCTGGGTAGAAGAATCAGGCAGAGGAGCACTAATACAGAAACAAAGCTCTTTATTATTATGCTCAAGCAAAAAAGAGAAAGGATTTGGGAGACAAAAATCCCAGGCTAACTCACATAAGACCCAGAGTGGTGTAGTTTGATAGTGCTTCTAAAGTAGCCCGGGCCCCAATCTCTTGATATCATCACATGTGGAGGTGGAGATCTACTTGCATCTGCTCTTTCTCATCATACTTCTTCCAGGTATGCATGACTCCTTATTGTCCACTTCAAGGTGTGATTTTTAACATGCTAATTTAATGTAATTAATTTAAAGGTAATTGTATGTGACTGTAGTGACTATTCTGATGTGCTTATTGACCACACATTCCTTAAAGACTCACTTAACTCTTCAGCCTCTCCTCCTGTTTCAATACTTTGACCCCCATGGCTCTATGGTACTAAATACTAAATCTATTGAAGTTGTATATGGTCGTGGTCAGGGTTGAGAAACAATTATAGATGAATGACAACTTCGATCCAGAATGTATGTGTATGGAATAAATAAGCAATGCAGAACGAACCATGACTGTTACGTGAAATCTGATTTTTGAAAAACTACAGTGAGTATTTAAATTTAAAAAATAACTACTACAGTAAAAAAACACCTTGCCATTAATCCTCCTCAAAATACTCCCTCTCACATCAAACCTACTTATCCCATCATTGTGCTACTTTCTCAAGCAGTTCTGAAATTTATCTTTTGTGAATGCCTTTAGTTGCACTATTGTAGCTGCCTCAATGTCCTGAATCTATTCAAAACATTTACTTTTCATAGTCATTTTGATTTGGGGGAAGAACCAAAAGTCACTTGGTGCCAGTTCAGGTGAATAAAGTGGATGAGGATACACCATGTTTTTACCAGCTTCCCTTTCCATTGGGTCATACTAGGCAGCAGCAGTCACTGCGTTGTTGTTGTTGTTGTTGTTGTTGTTGTTGTTTTATCACATCTCATGAAAACACAAAAGAGGACTCCCACAACTGCTTCAGAAAATTGCAAGAATGATGGGATAAGTGTGTTTGAAGTGATGGGGAGAATTTTGATGAGCATCAATGGCAATGTGTATTTTACTGTAATATATTTTTATTTAAACATTCACCATATCTTTTGATCACATCACATACATCTGGTGTAACATAGTTACCTGTAGAAGAAAGCATGTTTTCCTTCATCTATGATTAATAATGAAACAAAAACTTTTACCAGGAATTAACCTTATTATGAGTGTGGTGTAAGTTATTCATGTATAAATTTCTCCCTGTTTATTAACTTACTTTTCTTTATTTAGAGAAATTAGCTTTGAATTTATTTATTAATCAAAATAAATAAAATTAAAGCAACCAAATTTTCAAAAAAAAAAAAGAATATAATGGGGCTTTTTCCTAAAATGCTGTGGGCAGAATTAAAAGCTCAAGAGTTCTTGATAGTAGTAGTGACTCCAGGCAAAATCACATCCAAAACTATGCCCCTGAAGCTGTCTGGGATGAGCTAAGAGGGATCAAAATATTCTACATATCATAAATAATGGCAAGGTCAGAAATGGGTATACCTTAAATTAAATTAATTTTTTTAAGGTCTGTATTGTCTGGGGTGGAGGACTGTTACTAAGTAGAGATTGTTTATCACCTGCCCACCCATTCACCTAACCACAGCTCTGTATTCTGAGATATAGTGTTATTGTATTACACCTCATTGGGTATAATGAACATCTGCGAAATATGTTAGAGTTGGCTTAAAAAGTCTATATTCTTACTTCTATCAGGCCATGTTGTTACAAAATATTAAGAAAGCAGCCCAAATATTGGACATTTTCCTTCCATTCAGAGTCACATTTCCAAAGGTTAACAGCTTAAATTTACCATCCCGACAAAGTCCTTACTAAGTCTGATGAATTGCTTGAAGCTCACCATGCTTAGCTAGAAGAATAAAAAAATCTCTGTAGAACAGAATTCTATGCTACAGAGATTTGAATGTTGAGGGTTCCTCTCCCAGAAGAGAATGAGAAAATTATGGCTGAAAATGGGAAATTAGAAAATCATAAAGACCTTTTGAACTCAGTATTATGAAACTTTTAGAGATTTGTTCTTGTACACTCCCAGCACAATCTACTTGATTTATGAATTTAAGTGGAAAAATTTAGCTACTTTGAATTAATTTCTCAGACTCTGAAAAATGATTCACAAATCATTAAGCTCAATTTTTCAATCTCTTGATTCAGAAATGCCTGTGATGCCTCTTTGGAAGAGAAGTATTTGACCCCTTGCTGGCCACAGCTAGAGCTTTTCTGGTCCATTTTAAATGTGTTTAAACTTCTACCTTTCTCACTGTTCCAAAACCGAGCCCCTCCCTCCACTGCTGCCTATGAGAGTAACACAGGACACTGATATTTTCTTACTTGTGTATAACAACTGCTTAAATATGTTAAGTAATTCTCTTATTGTTTCATAAAGCCATTCCGCATATCCCATGAATTGTAGTGCCTTCTCCTCATGTTCACTACTTGTATATCTAGAATGTCCCCTGCAAAATTCTCATAAATGTGAAAGGTAAGTCAATCATGGGAACACTACACTCCTCAATGGATTCACTAACTGAGTTCATAACTGTATGTACTATTAGGACCTGGGCCCTGATGCAAAGAGGTGGGTCACTGAGAGTATGATGAAGAAGGGTAAATCTCCTTCCCTGGCTCTTTTCTTGGTTTTCTGCCTCCTGGCTGCCTTGGGACAAGCAGCTGTCCTCTGACCAGGCTTTTACACCAAGCCATTTCTGCTTTGGAGCCACGAGACTAGGATTGAAACATCTAAAAACCATAAGCCCAAATAAACCACTTCTCCTTTGAGTTTCTGGTGTTAGATATTTTGTCCCATCAATGAGACAGTGATTAAGATAGAGGAATATATGTTAGTTATACAGTTTCCCTCTTTACGTGTTTGATTTCCACAATTTAGCCCAAAGTGATTTTAGGATTAATGAAATCACCATCAGATCTTTGAATTTTTATCAAGGAATGTCTTCATTACTTTTCATCTGAGAAGCTGTTGTTTTGAATGTGAATATTTACATCCATTAAACTTCATTGTCATCACCTACTTCCTACAGTCCCTGGTAAACTGACTCTAAATTATGGGAGTCCATTTCCTGACCGCAACTGATTGGACAGGGTGAAGTTCCATATCTACCTATCTACCCAGAGTAACCTTTTAATTAACAACTAAATTTAATTGACATGTCTCTTTAGTGACATACACCAAAAAAAGGAGAAGGGCTGATAAGCCCATTTGTCACAGGAATTAAAACAGAAAGTATGGCTCAAATTGTAAAATATATACAAGCAGCAACATACAAATTATAGGTGGTATGTACATGATTAAAATGAAAGAATGTTAAACATATTGCCTGCAGATGAGTAAAAGCTAGGGCTTTAGACTCACTGTTTTAGGACATGTTTAGTGATTGTTTACGGCATGTTAAGAAAATAAATGAAACAATTCAAATTTGATTTAAATAAAAATATTAATAAAAGAACCATGATGAAAACAAATGACTGGAATGTATTTCAAGAACAATTGCCTTGAAATCAATTTTTATTCAAAAATACAGATAGCCACCCTTCCTAAGAATATGCTAGTAAATTGAGGGATAAAATTTGTAGAAAAGAAAAAAAGAAACTTTGGGTCCATATTTACTATAGGATAATTCCACTAGGTACAGATCAGCGACTAGAAAGACTTTCCCGGACTTCCGGCGGCGTGGGGGAGGGAGACGGAGAAGAAGGATCGATCCATCCGCTCCTTGGCCGCTCTGTCTTGCTCCCTCGCGCACTCTCTGGCATCCTGGCCAGCGTGGAGGAGGCAGGGGCCTCTGGGAGCCACCTGAACGGCGACCTGGACCCAGACGACAGGGAAGAGGGAGCAGCTTCTACGGCTGAGGAAGCAGCCAAGAAAAAAAAATGGAAGAAAAAGAAGAGTAAGGGGGCTGTTGCAGGGCAGCAGGAACCTGATAAAGAATCAGGAGCCTCTGTGGATGAGGCAGCAAAATAGTTGGAAAGACAAGCATTGGAGGAGAAATTAAAACATGATGATGATGAAGATGGAGATGGCGATGGAGACGGAGCAACGGAGGAGGAGGAGGAGGAGGAGGAAGAGGAGGAGGAGGAGGACCAAAAGTTCAAACAGACCCTCCCTCGGTGACCATCTGTGACCTGTATCCCAGCGGCGTGTTCCCGAAGGGACAGGAGTGCGAGTACCCACCCACGCAGGACTGGCCAACAGCTGCTTCGAGAACTACAAGTGAAGAAAAGAAAGCATTAGATCAGACTAGTGAAGAGATTTGGAATGATTTTCGAGAAGCTGCGGAAGCACATCGACAAGTTAGAAAATACTTTATGAGCTGGATCAAGCCTGGGATGACAATGATAGAAATCTGTGAGAAGTTGGAAGACTGTTCACGCAAGCTCATAAAAGAGAACGGCTTGAACACAGGCCTGGCCTTTCCGACTGGGTGTTCTCTCAATAACTGTGCCGCCCACTACACGCCCAACGCGGGCGACACCACGGTGTTGCAGTTCGATGACATCTGTAAGACTGACTTTGGAACGCATATAAGTGGTAGGATTATTGACTGTGCTTTTACTGTCACCTTTAATCCCAAATATGATATATTATTAAAAGCTGTAAAAGATGCCACTAATACTGGAATAAAATGTGTTGGCACTGATGTTCGTCTCTGTGATGTTGGTGAGGCCATCCAGGAAGCTATGGAATCCTACGAAGTAGAAGTGGAAATAGACGGGAAGACATAACAAGTGAAGCCAATTCGCAATCTGAATGGACGCTTGATTGGGCCATACAGAATACATGCAGGGAAGACCGTGCCCATCGTGAAGGGCGGGGAGGCGACCAGGATGGAGGAAGGAGAAGTGTATGCCATTGAAATCTTTGGTAGTATAGGAAAAGGCGTTGTTCATGATGACATGGAGTGTTCACATTACATGAAAAATTTTGATGTTGGACACATGCCAATAAGGCTTCCAAGAACAAAACACTCGTTAAATGTCATCAATGAAAACTTTGGCACCCTCGCCTTCTGCCGCAGATGGCTGGATTGCCTAGGAGAAAGTAAATACCTGATGGCGCTGAAGAATCTGTGTGACTTGGGCATCATAGACCCGTACCCACCCCTGTGTGACATTAAAGGGTCATACACAATGCAGTTCGAACACACCACGCTGCTGCGTCCCACCTGCAAAGAAGTCGTCAGCAGAGGAGAGGACTATTAAACACAGTCCAAAGCCACCTCAGCACCATTATTTTCTAAGCTTTCTTGGAATACATTATACCAGAATTAACTTGCAATGTGCTGTCTGTTTTAACAGTGGACCTGTGTAATATTCTACCCATGTTTAAAAGAATTTGGTTTTGATCAGAGGCAAACCGTCTAATGTAATTAACCAAGGAAAAGGCTTTCAGGACTTTCAAATGCTACCTGTCTCCTTCCTGTCTAGGAAATGCTCTACAGCTCAAATTAGTTAGGAATGACTACACGTTTTGTTTGGAACACCTAAGTCATGCTTTTTGGATATTTATATTGCCATATTCTTACCTGAATGCTTTGAATGACTGACTACATCCACTTCTGCACGTATGCCCTCTGGTATTGCTTTTTAACCTTCCTGGAATCCATTTTCTAAAAAATAAAGACATTTTCAGATCTAAGAGCTAAAAAGAAAAAAAAAAGACTTTCCCATCAAAACAGAAATTTTCATTCCATTTCTGTGTTCCCATAGTTGTTTGCTTTAATTTCTTCTTTTCAGAGTTTTAGAATTATGTCTATTTTGTCAATTTTCTAGGAGTATATGAATATATGTATGGTATATTCTAGGTGTACTGGTTTTATTTTTTAATTAAACAAAAGGTTGTAGTTGAAACACTTTTATTGCAACAAAATTGATTTCTTCATGCAAAAGAGAGAGGTAAAGATGAAGATAAAAATATCACAAGACCTGAGATCTGATTTTTCTATGTTGAAGAAATACAGAAAAAAATTAAGTGGTAAGGCTTAGGGCAAAGCAGAAATGGATTTGAACTCTGGCACTTCCGCGCGAGTGAGGTAAAGTACAACAAATTATTTGTCATATGAATCTCAGCTTTCTTGCCTGTAAAATGGGGAACTATAGGTAAAGTTCCAGAAATAAAATGGATACATCCAGTAATTATCAGCAGCACTGTTTTAGCATTGCTTCTTTTTTTGGTGGGGAGTGGGTACCGGGAATCAAATTCAAGACCTTGCACTTGCCAGGCAGGCGCGACAACACTGAGCTACATCCCCAACCCTGTTGCTTCTTAATTCAGAAGAAAAATGATGGCAAATTATGATAGTAAAATTTCCTCTGACTCATACAATCATTATTGTGTTTATGAGTATTTCTTTGGTAAACAATCCAGATTTTTAAAAACATGGTATCAGTGGCATTCATTATAATGAAGCTTATTAATGATCAAAAAGTTATACGGAATTTAAGAAAACACATTTGAGTCCTCTATTTTATAGTTTCCCATATGACTAATAATTATAATTTGCATTCTTCTCAGTTCACTAATATTAGGGTTCTTAATTTAATTTTTATCTGCAAAATATTACATTGTTTAATCTGGAAAAGATCACTCTATTTTAAATAGGTCGATACCTCCCTGACAAAACTTATTGCAACTAAAATGAGATTAATTAATTAGAACTTTTAAAATTCTAATTGATGGGAATTCACTATTACAATCTCATTATATGAGATTATAACATTCAAAACACCTAAAGCAATCTTTCTGGTATTACATGAAGTTGTACTGGTTTTATTTCTCTGAAATTAAATCCAAGTCTCCCCAGGGAAATGGAATCTAAGATATCTCAATGTAAATTTATTGGCTGTTTATTTAATAATTTTACCATTGACATTCACCTATATGCAATTTTAGGAATTTAAAGGCAATGAAATCATTTCTATCCACATCTATTGAAAGAAGGAAAATATGCAGCGGTCCAATTTTAATTTTAATTTTCTAACAGGCTAATGGACAAGAAAGATTTGATAACAGGAAGATGAGAGTAAAATATGTAGCTTTATAGATAAGTAAGCGCAACTAGATTTTTAAAACATTTCTTGCTAAGTAGTCATTGTCAGTACACAAGTTAAGTTTTGAGTGTGTCCCTCTGCAGGGCAGGAATGGGAATTGAAAGTGCAATTTCAAGATAATGTAATATAGTTACAAAATCCTTGGTGAATCACTGACATCAGGAAAGGCATTAAAAACCCAGTCATGGTCCTTTTAAAAAATCAAATTCCATTAAAGGTAAACCTTGAGAAAAATCAGTGAACTCAGTCACAAAGGTAAAATAAGATTGAAGTGGTCAATACTTCATAGCCCTATGTGCTCAGCTCTCTATGATTTGTTTTAGGAACAGTGACTCTGGTGACAGGAAATTGAAAGTCAGATACTCCTGCAAATATTGTTCCTCGCTGTGCTTTGTTTAACAAGTAAAGGTAGCTGCACAACCAGAGGCCTTGCCTGCAGATGGATTACCACTGCTACCAAATATAAAAAATCTAACCACATCAACACAAATTGTTAAGACAAGAATCCCTCTCCACTCCGCTTCTGTGCTTCACATCCTTAAGTAGTTTCCTCATTCACCCAAAATAAAGCTCAAGTCCTTCTAATGAGTCACAGGGCCACAATAGCACTCCCATTCCCTCCCTGAGTTCTTTCTCAATTACTCTCCCCTGCCTTTCTGCTCCAGCTCCCTAGGCTTTCTAGTCTGGCCCCTACCTGACTAGTTTGTCTGTTAAGGTCTGCCCTTGTCTTTTCGCTTTGCAGAAACTGCAAAGTTCTTAGTCCATATAGACACATGGCTTGGTCCCTGACCCTATGATTCTCCCTAAATATACCCTACTTACCTTGGCTTTCCTTGACCATCTCACTAAAACATAACCCTGTTACCCCAGTTTTACCTTTCTGCTTGACTTATCTCCATGGTAACAACTTCTAATATCCTTTACATTTTATCTTTTATTTGTTTTCTGATCACTTTCCCTTACCAGAATGAAAACTCTCATGGCATGAATGATTAGAGAACAACCTGTAACAAACTAAATGCTGGACACATATTTGTTGAATAACTGAACAATGGAGGAATGAAGAAAAGGAAGAATAAAACTATTAATTTATCTATAAACCTCAGCTTTTAATGTAAGAAAGAATGGGTGCTAGCTTTATAAAAGTTTCAAGGATTTTTGAATCAGACATGGACTGTTTCTTTAAAATGTGTATAACCCAATAAAGAAATTGATCATTTCTATAACTAATATTAATGAAGTATAGAAAATGCTGAGCCCTTAAAGGTTGATGAGGTTTGAATTCCAGCAGCAAGATAGAAAAAAACTATACTTCATTTCCAAAAAGAAATCAGAAAAGCTTTGTGGAGGAGATGGCATTTGAATTGGTTTTAGAAAAAGGGAGCATTTTAAAGAGTCCATAATAAATGGATGGAGAGAATATTCAAGAAGAAGACAATGTAAGCAAAGGCTCAAATATGAATAGTCTTTGAACACAAATAACATTAAGCCCTTCTGTTTGGCTGCATAAAAGACATACTGTAAACACCTATAAGGTTGGAAAGGCAGAATCAAATTGTGAAAGACCCATCAAAGATCCATCATTTTAACAATGTTTATTGATTCCCTGAATATAATTGTTCTGAGCCATACCTGGACCTTGGGCTCTGTTCCCATGCTTTGCCTAATTTAATAGCTTTTCAAGTTTTACCTTTTTTCTTGGGAAGACATTGGCAGTTAGTAAGCAGTAGGTTTCCTGCAATCTTTTGGGGCAGCTACTGATGTCCTCTCCTCCCACTTTCCTACATTTCTTAGAGCACTGCCAACCTGATGGACTGAGAGGCAAAGTATGATGTTTCTCACCTACAGGCCCAGAGCCTTACCTGCCATTGGGCCAAGGTAAGGCAGACACCTGAAAGCAGCTGCACCAGGGGTCTGGCTTCAGGAGAACCTGCTAACCTGACATCATATCCAAACCAAGACATCCACAACTAGCTGGTCCTGCTTTGGATCATTCTTTTGGTGCTGTGTCATTTTGTTTTTAGTTTGTTTGTTTTTACCTTTCTTAACGTCTGTTTTACTTTTTTCTCTAAAGACTAAATTGCTTATTTGTGTTAATTAATTCATCTTTTATTTATCTTGCATTAATAAAAGTAGTTTATTTAAAATTTCTCTTGCTGTTTCAAATAAAGTTTATATTTTCCTTTAAATTGCTACTTCTTACAGGTAAATTTGATTTGTTCTTAAATTTTTCACTTTTCTTCATTGTTCTACTCTTTTTCTTATATTTCATTTATTGCTTTTTATTTTGCTATTTCTTTTGCTGAGATCAAACCCAATGCCTCATGAATGCTAAGCAAGTATTTGACAAATGAGCTACATCACCAGCCTGATTATTTAAACTCTTATTAGACATATATTTTTCTTGCTTTGAATCCTTTAAAAAAACAAGTTTCTCACTATGAAACTACTTTCTCATTTTTCCTCACCTTTTTTATATATGCAACTCTGAACTTTTCAACACACCATGTATCTCACCATATGATGCTCTGAAACACTTTGAGACTCTGATTGCAAGAAGGCTATCAGGAAATGTGGCTCCTTAACCTTGGACTTGAACTATGAACCCAAATAAACCCCTTTTCTTTATAAGTTTTCTATTCTGTGGTCTTATGTTATATTAGTAATAGAAAATGAGCTAATGCAATGAGAAAGCCTTTATCCCTTGGAAAATTACAAGTTGCATACTTAAATTAAAGATCCTTATATTCTGCTATAATTAAGGAGCACTTTAAAAAATCTCAGTAGATCTGTAAGGAAACTCACTGGGATCAATTTAGAGGAATTTCACATAGGTTTCTAGGCCTTTAAACTTTGAGATGAAATGCTTAGGAGTTTAAGGAATTTACATAGACCAACCCCTAGGCCTTCCTAGAGGAAGAAGGCATATTTTTCCAATCTGTCATGATATGATACAGTTCAATTCAAAAGGTAGCTTTTAAAACATAAATTCAGTGAAGAAAGCAGGAAGAATAAAAGAAGGAAGACAGAAAACATTTCTGAATACATATTATTGAGAAACATTTCTGGAGCCACCCTCAGTGCGGAGGAGGAGCCTTCTGAGCCACCATACTATCTCCCCTAGCACTGAGGGGCAGAGCCCACACACACACAGTGCCAAGAAGGTGAGCTGCTCAGGTGCCAGAAGAACCCCACCCCCCACTGAAATGAGAAAACACATAAACAAGTCTCAAAACCAGACTTCCAGATTGCCTAAAACAACCTCAAAGGGAAATGAAATGGAACAATCCAATACACAAACACTTGGGCTCCCTGAACTGGCAACAAAAGAGGATCTCGAGAAAATGAAATGAGAAATAATTTCTCATTTAACAGCAGAGATTGTCCCCATAGTGCAAGACATGATTAATAAATCTAGAGAGGACACAAATTAAAAAATACAGGAGCTGAGGAATATGACGGAATCCAAACATTGGAATCCATAAAACAGATGCAAACAGATTTCCAGGAGATTAAAAAACTCCATTGAAAGTTTACACAGCAGAATGAGCCAATGTGAGGACAGATTTTCAGATATAGAAGATAAGACTGCAATTAGTGATCAGGAAAAGAAAAATTGCTTTAAAATTATAAGGGAACAAGAGAAATCAATTCAGCAGCTGCTAGATGATGCAAAGAATAACATAAGACTGATTGGAGTCAATGAAGAAACAGGAAAGAGTCCAGACAACATATAAAAACTATTCACAGAAATGATGGCAGAAAACTTCCCAAGCACGAGAAAAGAACTTGACATACAGGGGATAAAGGAGGCATATAGGACACCAACTAGCTTTGATCAAAAGAAATCTACACATAGGCATATAATAATTAAGATTCCAGAAACCCAGTAGAAGAACAAAATTCTACAAGCAGTTAGAGAAAAGAAACAAATCACATGCAAAGGAAAGCCCATCAGAATCACAGCAGACTTCTCAGTGCAACCGTCAAGGCAAGAAGAGCTTGGTGTGATGTATTTCAAGCCCTAAATGAAAACATCCTCCAACCCAGATTGATGTACCATGCAAAATTATCTTTCAAACTTGATGGAGAAATAAGATACTTTTATGACAAAGAGCACCTTAGGAATTTCATGAACACCAAACCATCACTCCAAAAAATTTTAGACAATATCCTAGGAAAAAACAATGAGGATCACAACCCCATGAAGCAAAGCAGAATTAATCCCTTAGGCATGACAAGAAATTAAAGGCAAAGGGGGAGAATCCAACAGAAAGAAAAGTCATGACAATGATAAGTCAGTAAGTATCAGTTATAACTATCAGTGTTAATGATCTCAATTCACCAATCAAAAGATATAGACTGGCAGAATGGGTCAAGAAGCAAGCTCCAACAATATGCTGCATACAAGAAACACACTTAATTCAAAAAGAAACTCATAGAATGAAAGTTAAAGGGTGGAAAACAATACTTCATGCAACATGAACCCCCAAAAAAGCAGGAGTAGTTATCCTCCTTGCGGACCAAGTGGATTTCAAACCCACACTGATTAACAGAGACAAAGAAGAACACTACATCCTTGTAAAGGAAACAATCAAACAGAACGAGATGACAATCATAAATATCTATGCACCAAACACTAGTGCACCCAACTATATAAAACAAATACTAACAGACATGAAAAATCAAATAAGCACTAATGCAATAGTAGTGGAGGACCTCAATACCCCACTGTCACAAATAGATAGATCAACTAGACTAAAAATAAGCAATGAAATACTAGAACTCAAACTCTTGAATAAATGAACTTAATAGATGTTTACAGAGTGTTTCACCCCACAGAATTAGAATACACATTCTTTTCAGCTGCACATGAGTCATTCTCCAAAATAGACCACACACTTGCCCATAGAACATGTTTAAGTAAGTGCAAAAGAATTGAAGTTATCCCCTGTATATGATCAGACCATGGCGCGATGAAATTGGAGATCAATAGCAAAAGAAACTGCAAGAATTTCATAAACACTTGGAAACTGAACAACACACTTCTGAATAACCAATGGGTCACAGAGGAAATTAAAGAAGAAATCAGACAGTTCCAACAATTAAATGACAATCCCAACACAACATATTGGGATCTATGGGACACAGTGAAAGCTGTCTTATGAGGGAAATTTATAGCAGTGATTACTCACAATAGGAAAACAGAGTGAGCCCAATTAAACAACCTGATGCTGAACCTCAAGCTTCTAGAAAAAGAAGAGCAGGACAA
>NW_004624738.1:16041846-16109758 GCF_000247695.1 Heterocephalus glaber | reverse complement strand
CAGAAGATAATCAAGAAGATCATACACCCTGACCAAGTGGGATTCATCCCAGGGATGCAGGGATGGTTCAACATACACAAATCAATAAATGTAATTCACTGTATCAATAGAGGCAAGGACAAAAACCATATGATCATCTCAATAGATGCACAAAACACATTTGACAAAATCCAATATGAATTTATTATTAAAACCCTACAAAAAATTGGAATAGATGGTCTCTACCTCAATCTGATAAAAGCCATCTATGAAAAACCAACAGCCAACATCATACTGAATGGTCAAAAACTGAAATCCTTTACACTAAAATCAGGAACAAGACAAGGATGTCCACTATCACCACTCCTGTTCAGTATATCTTTGGAAACATTAGCCACAGCAATTAGACAAGAGAAAGAAATAAAAGGAATAAAGATAGAAAATGAAGAAGTCAAATTGTCATTATTTGCAGATGACAGGGTACTGTATATAGACGACTACAGGAACTCCACCAAAAGTCTTCTAGACTTAATAACCAAATTCAGTAAAGTAGCTGGATACAAGGTCAACATACAAAAATCAATAGCTTTTTTCTACACGAACAACTGACTCACTGAGAGAGAAATAGGAAAAATATTTCTTTTCACAATACCATTCAAAAAACTGAAATATCTAGGAATTAACCTAACAAAAGAAATCAAAGACCTCTTCTCTGAAAACTATAGCACTCGGCAAAGAGAGATTGCACTTGTTTTTTGGGGGGTTTTTTGGTACCGGGGGATTAAACTTGGGTCCTTGTGCTTGCACAGCAGGCTACCAACCACTGAGCCAAATCCCCAGCTCTGCAAAGAGAGATTGAAGACATTATCAGAAAATGGAAAGACATCCCTTGCTCCTGGTAGGAAGAATCACCATAGTGAAAATGGCCATACTTCCAAAACTGCTTTATAGATTCAATGCAACCCCAATTGAAATTTAAGTAGCATACTTCATGGACCCTGAGAAAACAATCCAAAAATTCATTTGGAACAAGAAGAGACCTAGAATAGCAAAAGCAATTCTAAGCAACAGAGAAGTGGCAGGGGGTATCACAATCCCCAACTTGAAACTATATTACAAAGGTCCTGTGATAAAAACAGCATGATACTGGCAAAGAAACAGACCTGAGGACCAGTGGAACAGATTAGAAGAGGCAGAAACAACTTCACCCACCTCATCTTCGAGAAAGGAACCAAACATCCTCACAGGAGGAAAGATAACCTCTTTAATAAATGGTGGTGTAAAATTGGGTTTCAACTTGCCAAAGATTCAAACTAGACCTATATCTCTCACCATATACTAAACTAAAATGGAAATGGATTAAAGCTCTAAATATTAAAATAGAAAAGCTGAACTGGCTGGAACAGAGGGTAGGTGGAACTCTTGAAGACATTCGTGTAGGAAAAGATTCTGTGAACAAAACCTCACTTGCCTGTGATCTGGCACAAACAATCAAGTGGGATCTCTTATTATTAAAAAGCTTCTGCACAGCCAGAGAAACCACCAACAGCATGAAGAGACAATCCACAATATGGGAAAAAATCTTCACTTGCTGTTTCTCAGACAAAGGACTACTATCTAGAATATATAAAGAACTTAAAAAAAACAGACCTCCCAAATTTAAAGACCCAATTCAAAAATGGGTATCTGAAATTGACAGACATTTCTCAGACAAAGAAGTAGAAATAGCAAATGAACATATGAAAAAACGTTCAACACCACTGGTCATTCAAGAGATGCAAATGAAAACAATGCTGATCCCACCTCATCCCAGAAAGAATGGCTGCTATCATGAAATCAACCAATAACAAATGCTGGCGGGGCTGTGGGGAAAGAGGAACACTGCTCCACTGCTGGTGGGAGTGTAGACTGGTGCAACCACTGTGGGAATCAGTATGGAGGTACCTCAAAGAACTAGGACTGGAAGTCCCATTTGACCCAGCTATTCCCCTGTTGGGTATCTTCCCAAAAGAATTAAAAGAATCATACCACAGAGATATATGTGTACCCATGTTCATAGCAGCACAGTTTGTAATAGCTAAAACTTGGAAACAGCCCAAATGCCCATCAACTGGAGACTGGATAAAGAAAATGTGGTTTTTTTTAATATAATGGAGTACTACTCAGCCATAAAAAATGAGAAATTAGAGACATTTATTGCTAAATGGATACACATTGAGGTTATTCTCTTAAGTGAAATAAATAGGACACACGTGTAAATACTGAATAGTTTCTTGAGTGTGAGAAACTGAAAGTGTAAATAAGGACTAAAAGGTATAATAGATAATGTGAAATAGGAAGAAATGTGGAAAAGGGAAAGTAGAATTGGAAGGAGTAAGGGGAAGGAAAGAGGGGAATGGAATTAATATGAGAAAAAGAAAAAAATGGAAACAAATTCTTTGTAAATAGGGAGGGATGGAGGGGTTGAAGGGAGGGCAGGTGAATGGGGAAAATTAAGAACCAAGATGGATTATGTAAAGGTGCAAATTTCCAATGATGAATGTCATTATATTATATACCTAAAATGTACCAATAAAATTAATTAAAAGAAAACAACAAAAAGAACATTTCTAATTTCTACTTCTAAAATTTTCCCCCCTTTAACTTTCTCCATTATAGTTTCAGTAAGAAGCATATGTATTTATCAGATATTTCTCTCGTATTCAATTCATACCTTTCTTTTGTTTTTATTTTGTTACTTTTACTGGTTTTTGTTCTACCTTCCATTTTTATTCTATTTATTTCCTCCTTTTTCTGTCTCAATTTCTCCCTTATTTCTATTACCACATTTCAGAAAGCATGAGTTTCCATCTTCCTTGTGACAAAAACATTAATTGCTTCTCACTGAACAATGTTTAAAAAGAAACCATAATTCATACCATCACTCGTCCGTCCTCAATATTCTTCCCTGAGTGCATGGCAGAGGGGAAGGGGTTGGCTCCAGTGGGGACGTCAGTGTCACATGAGTGACACTGTCGTCACATGTCACATGAGTCACCAACCCCTTAGTGCTCCCTGCTTGACTTGTGGACTTCTCTAGCCCTGATGTCCACACTCCCTTGGCTTTGTTCCTCAGATCTCTGTGAAGGTTGCTGCCAAGCACATTATGGGCCAGTGCCAGGCAGAAGGCTGCTTCATGAAAAGCAGCCCAAATTTATTTTATTTCCTTTCATCATTTCACTCCTGATCAAGCCTCTGGTGGAAAATTTGGGAGGCTACCATCAGGTGTCTACAGTTCAAGGAAGACCATTGTACTCTGGAACCAGAAGCCTTGCCTCAGCTTTGGATGAGGATTTTGTCACTGAGAGGGCCTCAAAGTTAGAAGCAGTAAATTGGAATTTGGGGAATCTTGTCGTTTACATATCCTCTCCAACATATGGCAGTGTCTGTAGATGCCAGCCACAGTCATTCCTAATTAAAAATTTAGACTGTAGCTATACTGAAGTATGAAGGCTTTTTCCTGAGCTCTTTTATTCAACCTGTCCATATGTCCAGAGAGGGGGTCAGGGCAAAAAGCCCAGGGACTGGAGAGTTGTTTTTACTGATTTAGTATCCTATTTAAACTCTGTAGGAACACATTTGTATAAGTTTTCAAGATCATAGAGAAGTGGGGATTTCATCTCACTAAAGTAAATATAAAAATGTAGAAAATATTTTCAATCTTGGATAATTTGCATATAATGAGAATTATTTTTCTTTCATTGCTGAAACACATGTATACACAAAGAAAATACATCATAGAGAGAGTTCGACCAGTTCATATAATAAGCCACTTTGAGACATTTCATGTGTACTTTCAAACAAGATATGGCAATGTCAAATCTTTTAAAATGTATTAAGTAGAACATCTAACCAGCAATATTTTTCCCAGTAATGTTTATGCAGTTTATACAAAAAAGATGAACACAGAATATTTGCAATAAAATACTCTTTAATCAAGCTTACTACATCTTATTGATTTCATGTATGCTTCCTCCCATTCAAACTTCAGTTTTATTTAAATTAGTGGGGCTGGGGCTCTGTGACTCTGTTACTTGGTATCTTTCTAAAGTTTTGAGGAATTATTCTCTTCAACTCTATCTTCTTTTTTGCCCTTTCCTTTCTTCTGGGATTCCAAGTAAATAAGTATATGTTAAATCTGTTCGCTATAGCTTCTGGGTCATTTACCCTCTATTGTGTGCTTCTCATGTTTTAACTCTTCGGTTTCATTTTGGATGCTTTCATCTTACTATCTTACTATCTTACTATCTCTTGATTCATGTGCTTTCTTTCCATCTGTGGCTAGTCTGTTTTTAAACCCAAGTTCTGAGTTCTAAATTTTATTTATTCTATTTTTTAATGTGTAGAATTTCTACTCACTTCTTTGCTCAAGATCAGAATATGCTATATAGTTTCCAATTTCTTGATTACGTTTCAAAGTTTATTTATACTTTCAAGAGTATAGTAAAATATTTTAAATATCCCTAATATTTCCACTGCATATGTGTAGGTTTTTTTCAGTTATCTGCGTTTTTTTAAGTTCACTTTTCTTTTTCCGTCTTTCTCTATGTCCATAGATATCCTTACATGACAGACAGGATGTTTCAAAGCCTTGGTAGAAATTATTTGAATCCAAACTGTTGTTGTTGTCTTCTGGAGAGAATTTGCATTTGCTTTCCTAGAGTTCCAGAATCATATTAATTCAATTTGTTCCGTCTACCTACATGAACTGACATTTGATTCAATCTATTCCAAGACCAATTTACATCTCCTTCAATCTTTGGAGACTTAGATTTAACTCCTAAACTTATGCTGAGGAAATTCATTCAACAACATCATCTTTGGAAGCTGTGCTCTCAACTTCAGTCTCAAAGCTCTAATAGTCTGTCTAAAACCAACTGAGCTTCTCCTATGGATTAACAAATGTCTCAAATTCTGAGCTCAGCTCTCTGAGTTCTTATTTTCTTTGTATCTTGGCCTAGTTATTCGTCATTATTTTGTTAAGTATTTGAGGTCTAGAGAGTCTTTTGTTGTTGCTGTTGTTCATCAATATTTTAAAATTACAATATTCAAGAGTGGTAGTTCAAGTTACTCTGTCTAATATTACCACGAACTGAAATGCTTTTCTAATTATGAGTGCTACTAACTAAGGAGTTGCTAAAACATGATCAAATGACTACTGATATTCATATACAACCATAAAATTGTTTTCACTGGGAATGAAAACATTGTAGATCACATTAGAAAAGTTCCCATCGACCCCAAATTTTTCACATCCGCACTGATCAAGTAAGTGCACCCGGATTTCTCTGTGTACTGATTTCTCTGTATTTCAAAGAAGATTAGTAGAAAGAAATACTAAGTAAAAACAAAGTGGTATTGGCAGTTTAGGAAGAGAAGTGGACCATGTACAGAAATAGAAGAGAATTCTTATTGAAAATGAGGACAAAAGCAATGTCCTAACAAAATCTATAAACCAAGATAAATTACAGGTTGAAGATGTTCATGGCTATGACAAAATTACTATAATTGAATCCAAATGATTCTCATATGTCTATATTTCTTTACCAATATACTTTAAAGAGCAAAGTGAGAAACAGATGAGTGGAATGGTAAAGCATTGACACGTAAAGCCCTCCTTTCTCTGCCACCACCAGTTTGACACAACTGTGAAAACCTGTCTGTCAATCAGTTGTTCAGGACAAGCAACGAATAAACAGGAGGAGGATTTACCCTTCAAGCCAGGGTCTGCACTCAGCAGAACTTGATGATATACCTCAATTCTAAAAATTAAAAGAATGAGCAGAGGTTTATTCATAGGAGAGGATAAATCAGAAAGTAGGTGTCAGTGTGAGCCCCCGGGAAAATTAGATCAGGAAGATTTGAATGTATCTACAAAGTTTAGGAAATCTATTGATCCATTTGTTTATTGACTACCAGCTGTATGTAGTCACTGTACTGAGCAGTGAAACACCAGTTCCTGGTATAAAATGTCAGCCATTCATAAAATATTTGCCAAGTACCTTCTGTGTACCTAGCAGTGAATGAACATTTATTGAACCAAACAGACAAAAATTCCTACCAAGAACAGCCTGTTTTGTTGCAAGGGATATAGGCAATATATAGGTTTTACACTAAGCAGGTATGAGTATGGTAGAAGAGTAGAAGATGGAGCTGGAGCTAGAGTTGTCTCTTGCAAAATATGACCCTGTGGAATCAGAATGAAGAATCCCAGGAGGCTAGTTATGCAGTTAAGTGGGGAAGAGTCAACTGAACAAACATAACCCTTCCCTAGCACCAAGGCATGAATATGCTGGTTTGCCTGGCATATGAGAAAGGCCAGTGTAGCTAGAATGGAGTGCACAAAGAGGGAATTACTGTAATATGAGATAAGAAACATTATAAGCACATAAAAATGGAAGATCTTGTGGGGTTTGGGTCTCGATGAAACAAAACACCACCAAAAGAATTTAAATAAGAGGTCTGCTATCGTCTTCTATTTTAACAAAATTATTCTACTTTCCCAAGATCAGCCCATGTGAAGAGTCATGTTATATACTAAGATAGGTCCTGTGAATAAGTATGGGCTAACAGCATAGTATCCATATATCCACAAAACAAAAGTATAAACAATTATTTAAACAAAAGACTCCATTCTACCTGACCATACCATAAAGGGTTACAGTTAAGCTTTGGTTTAGTTTTGTAAGCCAATAAGCTAGAGAGTTTGTTTCCTTCTTGAGTCATAAAGGCAGAACCTCTAATGATATCATTGGTACTCTTGCTTATCCAGTGCAATATTATGTAAAACTCCACCAAAGCCAGAGAGAGGAATCTTCAGACAAATCATTCATCACCCTACTATCTTGAGGGACAAGAGGCATCCTTTCTTCACCTCCATATTCAGTAGGCATCGCTGTGCATAACATCATGAAAATCTTTGTCAAGTTCACCAAGGAGAAGCAGGTTGCTAAGATCCATGGGCATACTTTTGCTTACTTTATCAGTCTTTCTCAACATCACTTGGTACAGCTGACCATTTTCTCCCTCAAAAATGCCTTTTCATTCTGGATTTTATTAATGCTGATCTTCTCTATCTCATTTTGCCAGGACTTAATGGAGAACCATTTCCACATTATTCCATTGTAACCATTTCTGAGCCCACAACATTTGTGATATATCATCTTTAGTGATGCCTCCTGTCTTTTACCACTTTCAGTGCAATGGGTCCAAGGCCCAACCTGACACCTTCTCCTAGATATTTAATAAGCATTTTGAAATCATTAACACCCATCTCCCCAAATCCTTTCCTTCTACCATCTAAATAAACAACACTGCAATTTGCATGATTTATTAAAAGTCTGAAGTAGACATTGTACATTTTCCCTAATAGCTTGTATCCAATCCACAATAGAGCAAATCCTTTTCTTCTATTTTCCCAAAACCATACACTTATCATCATCCCAGAAGACCACTATTCTGTTCCAATCATCATCATTTCTCACTCACACATTTTTTTTCCAAAACTAAACACTGAACTTCTTTATTTCCATCCCCTTTTGTTGCATATAAGTGATAGTCACAGTAAATATGTGATTTTTAAAAAACTGTTCATTTAGAAGAATGAAATAAAGCTACCATCTCCTGAAAAAGGTTGTGTGATTGTTTTGCTGTCCTGGATTTGGTTATCATATGAATTTTAACTAGTAATGGGAGGTTTCTGTTTCTCCACAAGCAAATACCTGTACATAAAATAAGCTTCACATATGGTTGATTTCTTTGGGGCCAACAAAACTGAAAAGAATTTTAAACAAGGGAAGATTCTCTAGCAAAGATACACTGATTGAAAGGGAGACACATAGCAGAATGAAAAAAAAAAGAGTAAATGATAAAGTATACCACAAGCAGAGTGAGTGTTCAACAACTATTTGTTATTTATGATGAAAAGACTTTCCAATGGGATCAATGTGGTGCCTGGTACTAGCATTTTTTCTCATTTTTCCAGACCTGACAGAAATAAAGGAGACATCAAAAGAAAAGTTTTCATGGACTCTGTTGAACTGAAGAGGGTAGATGGACATCTCTTTAGAAAAATGTCAACAGTCCTGGTCATCTATCTTACAAATGTGTGTCATTAGTCCAGTAGAGACAAGGAGAAAGAGCATGAATCAAACCAAATCTCAGGTAAAGTAGAAATGGTGCTGGGCTGGGAGTTAAAATATCTGGGTACTTCAGGTGAATCTTTTATTAATGGGCAGTGTGACCTTGAGCAAGTCTTTGAGGCTCTAGCTGCCTAAGAGATAGGTAGACTGGATCGACTTCAAAGCCCTTTGAGTTTGTACCTTTAACAATTTATTATTTTACTCTCACTATCAGAAAGCCAACAGATGCTGTTCTGGATATCAGAGATTAGTAGAATAATTTTCACACACACAGAAGGAAGGACAATGCCACTAGATATGTGCAACAGATAGCCATTCGGTGTCCCCTCACAGAGTATTTTGAATCACTGACTCATTATATTGCTAAGTTCACATTTAGTTACCTGAGTTTGTACTTTTGGTACTTACTAAGAGTTCTTGCTTGAGACAAAAAGAAATCAATTCTTCACTTTAAATAGAAACAAAGTTTTGGAAAATGTATTATGGCCATAAAATGTCATATGTATATATGCTATATTTGAAATGCAAGAGTATAGAATTGTCAAAGTGCCTTTTAAAAAATTCATATCAGACTACATAATAATTGTCTATTTAAAAAGTACATGAAGTTATGATAGATCAGATGTGCTGCAGTTTAAAATAAGGTTTTAAAAATACGAGAGATTTACTACATTTGAGAAAGGATTGAAAAATAATTTGGGCAATGAATTTGGTTCACCATGTGAGTTAACAGGTTAAACCAATATTTACGGCTTTGTATGAAGAAAACGCTCCATGAACAACTGAATTGTAGGCTCTGGAAGAGTACTTCTTACAGGGAAGACTGCAGGAGGAAGCATCACAAGTCAAAGAAACTGTACATTATAGCAGAGAGTGAAATTATCACAGAAGAAACTATCCTCATCAAAATCAAGTCTGTGGACAAGATAGTAAATAACAGAATTTAAAACAGCTACCATTGACTTACATCCTCTTACATTCCAGATCCTGTATTAAGTGCTGTGCACTCCCCATTTAATTTCATCCTTGTAGCAAAGTTAAGAATTAAAGCAAAATTGTCCTTATTTTGCCCTTAAAGAAATCAAAGCTTATAAATGATAACGAGAGTCATATGTAGCAAAGTCAGATCCTTCCAAAAGGCAATATTATTTCAGTTACCTTAAGCTAGACAGATGCCCACATACCCATCTTCTGAAAAGTTGCTTAAGAAAGTCATGAAGAGTTTTATCACAAAACATAATATTCATAAAAATATTTGAAGGAAAAGTGATTTAGGGTAACTAAGAATGGAAACTCACTACTTGTGTGGTATTAGATCACTGTGTTCCAACTTTTTTGAGTAGAAGAAAACAGCCATGTATGAATTCCAGATGTCCCAGTATTCAAAAGACATGGTTTGGGATACAGTTTTGTATTTCAACAAAAGCCTGGATATATTTTATTTGAAGTTTCAAACACTATGTACATTATAAAGACAGCTTTATATATTTCATAAATCACTATGATTTTAAATTTCTATTTCTTCCCCAAATCAGAAATGTGTTGGGTTCATATCTAATGTAAGAAACAATGTGTTTAGTATTTATAATGAAAAGGGACATTTTAGTCATTCAAGAAAAATTGATAAAATAATGCCAAAATTATATGTTGTAAAAAGAAAGTTGAGTTTAGTACTTTATGATGGTAGAAGAGATTCCTCTATTGATATAATCTTGGTAGACTTTCAGAAGGAAGCAGCAAAGTTGAGATATATGAGGTTTTTGAGTGATCTAAGGCAAAGAATTTCATTAGGATTGAGTAGGGTTCATGATATAATAGTTTAGCTTTTAAAGAGAGTTTCCATGAAAGTATTCAAGAGGCAACAGTATCCATGCTTTCCATTGTAAAGTTATAGTCTAAGGTTATTGTAAATAGATTTATGGAAGTTCTTAGAATAAAAAACATTTATTTGTAACTTTTCTCCTCCTGGAATAGTAAAATCATGCTAATGAAGAAACAAATGTATAAATGTAAATGGTTTAGGTTACGGAATCACAAAATAGAAAATTATTTTAAGCAGTCATCAACTTTTTTTATTATATTTAGTTTATTAGTTATCTTTGCATAGTTTTAGGAAAACTTTAAAATATTATTTTTCTATCGAGTATGCTTGAGAAGATTTATGGTCACAGAAGATTTTATTAAGTTCGTCTCACTGCTGACAATAATCCCTAGAATTGGCTAAAATTTTATGATATTTAAGTATATATGATTCCTATGTTCTTGTCTGAAAACACTGTGTCATGAAGCAGTAGTTCTATGAAAAGGTGCCTTTGATGGGAATACACTTAATTCTCTACTCTTTAATCCTTTCTTCTACTACTGAACTAGTAAAAATACAAAAGGCATAATTTAATAAGTAACTATAAATATATTGCATATCATACACCTTCAATTAATCTCCAACCTCAGTGGAAGAATAATGTCAAAATGTTAATGTGCACAGCAGTGGTAAGGGAAATCAAATTATTGGCTCTTCCTACCCAGTAAGTATCAAAAAGATAGTGGTATTTGACCAAATCTGAATGAGACAAACAACTTTTCTAAATGACAGAATAGAAAGATTCAGTAGCTGGGTAGGTACAGAGCACAGTGAATAGGAACACTGAATGGAATGAGAAAGTCAGCCTGGCAAGCATTTGCTCTTACCTCTCTTTCTTCTCAAATTTATATCCTTTTCAGAACAAGAAAGTATTTAAAGGACCAATTCTTTTCATTCTATTAAACTCTCCATTGATTGTAACTGCAGTGAAAAAAATCTCAATCAACATGTAAATATTTTTGACAGCATTTAACACTACTAGAAATAATTTCTTGTGGATGACACCTGTCTTTTCCTAGATGGAGCATCTTTTGCATCTCCAGGGTCTAGTTCAGGGCTGGTGCATTGACTGAGTGAATTACACGGTGATATGAAAAGCACCAGCCACTATGGTTTGTCTGTAATGTAGGTATGTGTATGTCTTAAGAAAATATGCATTTAATGAGATTTCCACTTTATTGTGTTTATATCTCTATATCTCTGAACTGTTTACTTTTTGAAATCACAAGTCATTTTGCAAATGCTAAAAATCATTCCCATATATACTGGCCAATAAAGACATCCCTGGATCTTGTGTGAAATCACACATTTTATATTAGTATAATCATAGCACACTTTGAGTTACTATCATAAGTTTATTTCCAACCCCTTTTTCTTTGTTATCTCTCTTGTAAAATTTGTTTATTTCTTTGTCTTATGTTTTGTTTTCCTTTTTCCTTTGAGGCTAAGTGTTCATACAAAGATGGAAACTTTGGCCTTTGCCAATATATATGTATGTATCCATTTATGACCTTCATATCAGAGTTAACTTGAAATTTGATAAATCTTCAAATTCTACATTACCAATTTTCTTGGACACGTTTCCTCTGACTCTCTTCCTTGTTTTCTGATGGGAATCGTCTCTGTGATGATGGATGCAAGGCACTCTGACTGCTCCTCCTCACTTCCATGTCCTTGGCTGCTCTTCTCGGAGTACTCTGATGCTCCCCTCAACAGGTGAGGGGGACACAACTGCAGAAACCTCCCCTCAGCATTGCAGTCTCTAGTGACATTGGCTTTAGAGATAAATCTCTTTTCCACTCTTAAATTCTCTTTGGCGTTTCTATCCTTTCTTCATGACAAATGGTGCAAAAGTTAGTTTGCAGGTTATAATAGGACTCTCGTAGGATAGAGAGCTTTACTCTGAGAAATAAAAGGGAGACCCTATAGTAGCAGTTGTTGCTTAGCTGACACCTCCACTAATTAGTCCACTGCCTTTCTCAGCTCTCTTTCTCACTCCATTTAAGAAGATTAACTGCAGTTTGGGTTATCTGTCTGTCCCAAAAATGTTAGATATAAATTAGGAAAAATAAAGCTACCATTATAGTCATTTGTCCAGATACAGACTACATATGTAAAGCCATATTGTACTATATTTGCCTGCTTAGTTTGTCACAAAAAATATATATTTGGAAGTTTGACCTACTTGATCTTCTGTAATAGCAGAGCGACATTTTGCAGTATGAGAAAATGTCTTATACATGTCATGCATTAAAAGTAAGGGTAGGTATTACATTAATGGTCCAGAAGTGTACACATTAAATAATGTGCTTCTTTCTTTTACTAGTTAATAAGTAGCAATAATCCACCCAGACAACTGGACTAACTGCAGAATCGAACAAGCAGTCATGGTTTAAAATCAGCCAAATGCAACCACTTTGGTGGACAAACAGAATTTGTTTAAGATAGAATATGACAATTTGTTCTGGTAAGAGGTCATCTGAAAGAAATTAAAAAATTAACTTCTCCTGCTTTAGAAAGTTAACTTTTAGAGTGTTCTACTGTCGAGCAGTTGTACACAGCTCACTCAAAAGCGGAGAACAGAAATGAATCAGTTTCTGTGGGCACACCCTCCTCCAGAGCTCCCTGAGCAGGCTGAGAGTGCCTCCCTCCACACTGGCTGCTGTAAGCCTTTAGGACCCTAACTGGAGTATTTCTTGAATGTCAATGACTTGTATTTAGAATTACATAAAATAAGAGAATGACTAAAAATGTGTCAATCAGGTCACATGAGATTTTTAACATTTAAGGGGACGGCCGAGGATTTAGCTCAGTGGTTCTGCTGCCTGCCTTGCAAGCACAAAGCCTGGAGTTCAATCCCTGGTATGAAAAAAAAAAAAAAAAAAAAAAGCATTTAAGGGGAAAACTGAGAGCCACATTAGTGATTATGATGTTTTTGCACAGGATGTCAAAAAAAAGATACAATTTCATTACAAAAGAAATTATGCAACCAACCCAAACTATATTATTTACATTCAGTCTTTATAAACATTGATTAAATTGAGTTTTAAATATCTTCGTATAAATAAGATATTCAAAGTTTTCTGACTTCAATTCAATTAAATTCATTTCTGACAGAGTAATTGGGATTAAATTTAATTCTAATGATATGCTAAAATGATGATTTCTCTTGTCTTCCTAATTGTGATGAAGTTATTTAGTAGAGTGAGGATACTGCCATCTCTTTATCCTTAAACAAAAGGTATTAAGTTTCATTTTATTCACAAGAGGGCACAGGATATCAACTACTTATTATTCATTGTGTTGGAAAAATCCTATTAGGTAATTCACATGAAAGAAATAGAAACTGATAACCATTTACTTTCTAGAAGTTCACTTGCTGCCAGTAAGTGACTTGAACCAAAGGAATAATTCCTTATAAAAGGTAAAAGCTTGTCATATTGTCATATTGACTGGCTTACAGATCTCTGTCATTAACATCATAACTAAAATTCTTCCTGGTTTGATACTGAATGAGGCAGTGTTTCAATATCAGTTTTAAACTAGAATGAAATTTTAGGTGAGATGTCATATTAGCCCTTTTGTCCACATGGAAAGTCAATAACAAATCTGTTTTTTTTGGGGGGGTCAGCCCACTCCTGAATGCTTTGCCCAATTGTTTTGTATCTCCATAGCTGTTCTCATTTCTAAGGAACAGCCTTACAACTACAAGCTGCCTTTCAAAATTAGTGTGAGGGCCATGAAGGATATATTAGACAAATTAATTAGATACTAAAGATACTATTACCTGACTTCAGAACTTACTATAAAGCTACAGTGTTTAAAAATGGGATTTTATAGAAATAGACAAATAGATGAATAAAGCAGAACAGAGAGCCCAGAAATAGATACAAAAATACAGTCAAGTATCTCTGACAAAGAAATAAAGACAATTCAAAGGAAGGCTGCTGTTTTCAACAAATATTGCTTTTCTTAGTTCATTTGTGTGCTATAACAAATGCCTGAGACCGTATAATTCATAAAAAACAGAAATATATTCCTTGTATTTCTGGAGGCTGAAAGTCAAAATCAAGGTGCTGGCAGGGACAGGATCTGGTGAAGGTCTGCTAAGTATAGACGACAGCACTTAGGTGTTTTCAAGTAGAAGGTACACAAGGCTAAAATAGGGCTGAATGCCCTCACATGAAGCAAGTGCAGAACTAACCAGTCCTTCCAATTCATTTATTAAAGCACTAACTCCACTAATAAAAGCTCCCCCCTCCCATACCGGGGATTGAACTCAAGACTTTGAGCTTGCCAGGCAGGCAGTGGAACCACTGAGCTACATCCCCAGCTAAAATCTCCTTTCTTAAGATTTAATCATTTCATAGTACCTGACTCTAGTACCATCAAACTATTAAGTTTCAACACATGAATACTTGGGAACTCATTCAAATCATGAAGATGCTAGAGCAACCAAGTGTCCATATAAAAAAAAGAGAGACTCTATATACTGACTGTCCACCTTTCACAAAAGTAACTCAGAGTGGAATATAAACCTAAATATAAAATTAAACATTGAATGTCACCAAACTTCTAGAAAACAACACAGGGGAAAATATAGGTGACCATGACTTTGGCAAGCTGATTTTAGATACAATACCAAGAGCATAATCCATATGAGCAAACACTGATAAGTTGGATTTTATTAAACTAAAAAAATCTTCTCTGTGGGAGACACTGCTAAGAGAGTGGGAAGATAATCCACAGATTATGAGTATCTTCAAAACATATATATGATAAAGTACTCACATCCAAAATGTACAAAGAATGATTAAAACTCACCAGTAAGAAACAAAAAAACAAATTAAAAATGAATAACAGATCTGAACAAACACCTCACCAAAAAAGATATACAGATGACAAATAAATACATGAAAATATATTTGATATCATATGTCATCAGGGATTTGGAAAGTAAAACAACAATGAGATATCATTGCAAACCTAGGAAAATGTTCGAAATTTAAAGCCCTAAATGTAAGCAAGGTTGTAAAATAATAGGATCTCTAAATTTATTGCTGAATGGAATCCAAACAAGTGTAGCTACATTGAAAGACAGTTTGGAAGTTTTTTCATAAAGCTAAACATACTCTTACTTCACCCAGCAATTGTGATTCTTGATATTTACCCAAATGAGATGAAAGATTGTGACCAACCAAAACTTGCATGTAATTTTTTATAACAGCTCTATTCATAAGGGCCAAAACTTGGATGCAAACAAGATATCCTTCCAACTTGAATGGATAAACTAAACATCCAGACAATGAAATATTTTTCAGTCATAAAAATAAATGAGCTAGCAAGCAACAATAAGACGTGGGGGAACCTTAAACAAATAATCCTAAGTGAAAGAAACCAGCCTGAAAAGCTATACACTGTGTGATTTCAACTATACGACTTTCTGGAAAAGCAAAAGTATATAGTTAGTACAAAAAACTCACTGGTTTCTAGGGTATAAAAGGAAGTGAGGAATAAATAGGTAGAACGTCAGGGATTCTTAGGCCATTGGAAATATTATGCATGATACTGTGGTGATGGATACATGACATTATACATCCGCCAATGCTCATAGAATTGTACCTCAGAAAGAGTGAAATCTAATGTAAACTATGGATTTCAATCAATAATAATGTATTATTATTGCTCTACCAGGGTGTAACAAATGTACCACCTTAATGCAAGATGTTAATAATATAAACACTGTGCTTTCTGCTCAAATTTTCTGTAAAGCAAAATTTACTGTAACAAATAAAGTGTATCAATAAAAAATGAAATAACAAAAATTATTGAAAAGATACATAAAAATAAAGTACATTATAAATACAAATGCCTGGAAGATGCTAGGAAATGACTGCATTACTTTGAAAACTAGTAAATATAGGAGGGAAATTAAACATTTATTCTGTCTTTTATATGAGCTATATTACTATTAAAGAGGACAAATTTCTCTTTATGTAAATATTTTAGTTCATACACAGTGAAAAATGATAGAATTAGAATATCATCATTCTGTAACTCTCTAATGAATTAATGGATCTAAACCAAGATCATTAATTATAACACCAGGAAAAGAGAAATCCAGACTTTGGAATCTTATGATGAAAATACACAACCTTTCCCACTAAGCATTTTAACCAATAACCCTCACCTAAATACCCAAGAATTAAATAAATTTGTGAATATGGTCAGAGTTTAAGTCTAATATCAAGGAAAAAACACAATGGGTAAAAAAAAAAATCACATAACCATAATATTCCAGTTCATATTGAACATCCCTCTGGTTTCTTAAAGAGTTAACAGCAAAAAAGAAAAAAACAAGTGGGAAAAAATTGCATTTTTAAAGGGGCTTAAATATAAATACAATGTAGGATCCCATAAATAAATTACTAGAAATAGCTGATTTAGTTCAAATAGAATCTGTAGCTTAGTTACAACAGTTGTAAATATATATACACTGAACTATGGTGCACCTAATTTCTTAAAAACTATTTAACATAAATGGACAGAGAGATCCTGCTATAATAACAATGGGTGATTTCACATCCACATTCTCATCTGGACAAAAACCTCAACAAAGTAACAGAATAAACTACATGAAATGAATTTAGACATCAACAGAGTCTTCCACCCAACAACAGTAGAATGTAAATTCTTTTCAACAGCTTTCCTGAAATAGATCTAATTTTTAGGCATAAGCAAGTTTTAACAAATATAAAAAAAGAAACAATTACTTATATCTTAGCAGATCATAACGGAATGAAACTGATAGCATCAGCAAGAAAAATTAGAGAAACTAGACAAATATATGGAAACTGAACAGTGAGTTCAGTAGCTCATTAAAGAAATCAAGACAGAAAATTTCTAGAATCAAATAATAGGGAAGCACAATATACTAGAATCATTTGGATACAGAAAAGGCAATTCTGAGAGGGAAGTTTATAGCTGGGTACCTAGAGTGATCTTAAATAACCAAACTAATCATTCATCTCAGTGTCTTAGAAAAACAAGAACTTGCAAAACTCATGCAGCTTTCCCATTGCTGGGGCACAATACCTGATACCTACAATCTAAACAAGAAAAGGCTTACTCTGCTCCTGTTTTCAGTTTATTATCAGCTGACTCCATGGTAGAGCCATCAGGGAGGAAAAGTATGGTGCAGCAAAGCTGCTTGGTTCATGGCAACCCAGAAGCAAAGCAGGAAATGAGCAATACAGTGGAAGGGGTAAGGGAGGCACCGGACACAGACCACAAGACCAGACCTCCATGACCCAATCAGGTGCACCTAGGCATTTGCGCCATCAGTCTCCAGGGGGATCCCAAAGCCAATCAAGTCAAAACTCCACCCTAACCATCACAACCCAAAAGCAACAGAAAGAAAGAAACAATAAAGATCAGATTTAAAATTAATGAAATATTGACTAAAAGACCAATACAAAGGAACAGTGAGACAAAGAGTTGGTTCTTTGAAAATATAAAAAGGATTGTTCCAGTCTACACTCCCACCAGCAGTGGAGCAGAGTTCCTCTTTCCCCACAGCCCGGCCAGCACTTGTTATTGATTGATTTCATGATAGCAGCCATTCTTTCTGGAGTGAGGTGGAATCTCAGGGTGGTTTTCATTTGCATTTCTCCAATGACCAGTGATGTTGAACATTTTTTTATATGTTTGTTATTTCTACTCCTTTGTCTGTGAAATGTCTGTTCATTTCAGATGCCCATTTTTGGATTGAGTCTTTAAGTTTGGTAGGTCTGATTTTTTAAGTTCTTTATATATTCTAGACACCTGTCTGAGGAACAGCTGGTAAAATTTTTTTCCCACATTTTGGGTTGTCTCTTCATGCTGTTGGTGGTTTCTCTTGCTGTGCAGAAGCTTTTTAATGAGAAGAGATCCCACTTGTTGATTCTTTGTGTTAGTTCAGGGGAGGTTTTGTTCATGAAATCTTTTCCTATGCCAATGTCTTCAAGAGTTCTTCCTAACCTGTCTTCCAGCCAGTTTAGTGTTTCTGTTTTAATATTTAGATCTTTAATCCATTTCAATTTTAGTTTGGTGCATGGTGAGAGATATAGGTCTAGTTTTAATCTTTGGCAAGTTGAAACTCAATTTTTCCAGCATCATTTATTAAAGAGGCTACCTTTCCTCCAGTGAGGGTGTTTGGCTCCTTTACTGAAGATGAGGTGGCTGAGTGTGTCTGGAGTGGGATTTTTTTTTGCATCTTCTATTCTGTTCCACAGGTCCTTGGGTCTGTTTCATTGCCAATGCCATGCTGTTTTTGGTTGATATTGCAACCACTGTAGAAATCAGTATGAAGATAACTCAAAGAATTGGACTGGAAGTCCCATTTAACCCAGCTATTGCCCTACTGGCTATCTTTCCAAAGGAATTAAAAGAACCATACCACAGTGATATATGCATACCCATGTTTATAACAGCACAGTTTGTAATAGCTAAAACTTGGAAACAGCCCAAGTGCCCATCAACTGTAGACTGGATAAAGAAAATGTGGGTTTTTAAAATAAAATGGAGTACTACTCAGCCATAAAGAATGAAATTAGAGACATTTATAGCTAAATGGATGCACACTGAAGTGATACTGTTAAGTGAAATAAATAGGACACACATGTGTAAATACTGAATAGTTTCTCTGGTGTGAGAAACTGAAAGTGTAAATAAAGATCAAAATATATATGATAAATGTATATGATAGATAATGTGAAATAGGTAGAAAAGGGACAAAGGGGAAGGGGAGGTAAGAGGGGGTAGGAGAAAGAAAAGAAGGGAATGGAATTAATATGATAAAATTAAAAAATGGAAACAAAGTCTTTGTAAATAGGGAAGGATGGAGGGGTTGAAGGGAGGGCAGGGGAATAGGAAAAAAATAAGAACTAAGAGAGATTATGTAAAGGTACAAATTTCTAATGTTGAATGTCATTATATTGTATACCTAAAATGTACTAATAAAATAAAAAAATATATAAAAAAAACTCAAAAAAGGATTGTAAAATCCTTAGTGAAACTGACCGAAAGGGAGAGAAGTTCCAAATTAATATAATTGGAGATGAAAAGGAGAATGTGGCAACGGATGTCATTGATATTCAGAGGATCAATAGGGACTATTTTGAAAACTTATATTCCAATAAACTGGAAAGTCTAGAATAAATGAATACATTTTTAGACTCCTCTGACCTATCAAAGTTAAAGCATGGGGTTATGGCAAACCTTTGCACATCAATAACAACCTTTGAGGCTGAAGAAGTAATGAAATCTCCTAAAAGAAAAGCAGGGATCAGAATGATTCAATGCTGAATTTTTACAAACATTTAAAGAAGAATTAATATCAATGATTCTCAAATTATTAAATGCATATGAAAGGGAAAAAACACTTCCAAACTCTCTCTCCAAATCCAGTATCATTCTGATATGTAAACCAGATAATAACTAAACACAAAAATAAGAGTATGGAATAGTATCCTTGATAAACATAGATGGAAAATTCTTCAATAAAATGCATGCAAACAGAATTCAATAACACTCTAAAAATATCAAACCCTGTGATTGAGTTGGTTTCATTACAGGGATGCAAAGATGTTTTAACATACATAAGACAATAAACATAATACACCACATAAATAGAATCAAAGATGAAAACACATGAATATCTCACTAGATGAAGAAAACTTGCTGACAAAATTCAACATCTCCAGATAAAATCCCTCAAGAACTATATATAAAAGATCTTAGTTCAATGTAATAAAAGCTATATATGGCAAAACCACATTCAACATAATACTGAATGGGTAAAAACTGAAAGCATTTCCTGTAAAACCAAGAACAAGATAAGGGTGTCCATTCTCACAACTGCTGTTCAATAGTACTTGAAATTTTATCCAGAGCAATTAAAAAAGAGAAGGAAATCAAAGATTCACAAAAAGATAAAGTCAAATTATCCTTATTTGTAAATGTTATGATTGTTTGCTGAAAGACCCTTAAAACTCCAGCAGAAGACTTCTAGGTCTGATAAACAAATTCAGCAATATAACAGGATACAGAATCAACATATAAAAATCAATAACTTTTACATACAACAGTAATGAACCTGCTCAGAAGAAAATTGAAAAACAATTCCATTCACAATAGCTTCAAAATTTAAAATAAGATACCTATTACAATCATAACCAAGGAGGTTGTATTAGTTAGCTTTCTCATTGATAAGACACAATACCTGACACCTACAACTTAAAGGAAGAGAGGTTTAATTTAGCTTATGGTTGCTGGGGATTTAGTCCATGGTTGGGTAGTTCCAATGCGAAAACATTGTGGAAGGGCATGACAGAGCAAAGATAATTAGTGCACAGCAGCCAGGAAGCAGTGCAGGAAAATAGTGCCACAAAAGAAAGGGAGCAGTGATCATATATAGCACCCAAGGTCTTGCCTCCATGACTCACACAGTCACACACAGAAGTACATGTTTTGCTAACTCACAGTTTCTTAATTTAATCAAGAATTAACAGACATAGAAGTGAAACAACTCCATGTAAAATTATAGAACACTCAAGAAATAAATGGAAGAAGACACCCGAAGATGAAACGTCCTCTCATGTTCATGAATCTGCAGAATTAATATTTTTAAATGACCATATTACTAACAGCATTCTATATATTCAATGCAATCACCATTAAACATTGATGATATTCTTCAGCTAACTAGAACAACTAATCCTAAAATTCATATGAAAGCACAAAAGATCCAGAATAGTCAAATCAATCCCACACAAAAAGATCAAAGTTTGAAGTATCATAATACTAAATTTCAAAATGTAGCACAAAGCACAGCAACAGAACAGTATGGTAATGACATGAAAATAAGTAGACTAATGGAATAGAGGACATAGAATAAAATACACAGCTACAGCCATCTGATTCTCAAAAAAGATGCCAAAAATACGTGTTGTAAAAAATACTATCTTCTTGACAAATGATGGTAGGAAAACTGTACATCTATGGGTAAAAGACAGAAATAGGTCTCTATTCCTTGTGCCATATAAAAGTCAATTCAAAGTGAATCAAAGGCCTAGGTATATCCTGAACATTTGAAAGTGTTAGATGATAACAGCAGAAACACTCGAAGTTATACGCACGGGCAAAGATATTCTGAATAGGACTCAAATAGCATAGGAAAAAATAGCAAAAATTGACAAATAGGGTTGCATAAAATTTAAAAACTTCTTCACAACAAAGGAAACAATGAGAGACAGCCTACAGAACTGAAAGAAATCTGTTAGAGGATTAGTATGAGAATATATAAAGGACTCAAAAAAATCACCAAGAATTAAATGACCCAGTGAACAAGTGGGCAAATGGACTGAACAGATACTTTTCAAAAGAAGAACTGCAAATGGGCAAATATATGAAAAATGGTCAACCTCTGTAGCCATTAGGAAAAGCAAGTAAAACTGAATTGATATTATATCTCACCCCAGTTATGACTATCAAGAATATAGAGACCAATAAATGTTAGCCAGGACGGGGGGAAAGGAACCCTTCTACAACGTTGGTGAGAAGGTACTTTAATATAGACACTGTTAAAATCAATACCAAGGTTCCTAAAGTAAACTAGAAGTAGAGCTACCATTTGATCCAGCTATAACATTCCTCAGCATATACCTACAAGAATTGATGCCAGCACTTTACAGAGTATTGCATGCCCACATTCATTGTGGCATAATTCACAACTGGTAAGCTACAAAGACAGTCTTGGCTCCCCTCCAATGGACAAGTAGATAAAGAAAATGTGAGATACACACATATACACAATGGAGTATTATTTAGTCATACGGAAGAAAAATCATGTCATTTTCAGGAAAGCAGATGAAAATTGGAGATCGTGTTGAGTAAAATAAGCTACTCAGAAAGGAAATATTCCATGTTTTGTCTCACATTTGGTCTAGAAGAGAGAGAGAGAGAGTGACATAAAAGAGATCATTAGAAGAGAGGAAAGGAATAAGAGGAGGGAGGAAGGGGGGCCGTAGGAATGGGGGTAGAAGTGATCAAAGCATGTACGAATATGCCAAAATAAAACTCATTATTTTGTATGACTAATATGAAGGAACTAAAAAACAATAGTAAATTACAAGGCAATATGGGAAATGTGAATATTGAGTGAATATCTGACAATACTAACAATGCCAATTGTTAAAATTTTGTGTCATACTTGTTCAAAGATTGAGTTTTTAAAGAATGTCTTTTGATTTAAGATACATATTAAATATTTCAAAATGCAGTGATGTAATATAAATTAATTGCTTCAAAATAATGTGGCTAGTGATGCATGTGAGATACACTAAAAAAAGATTGTCACAAATTAATATTATTGAAATAAATGTTAAATGCAGACATTGTTACTTTTATATATATTCTCACATTTAAATCTCATGAGGATTCTACAAGACAGACATTTTATAGGTAAAAAAAATCAAGTTTCAGAGTGGTTAACTATTTTTCTTTAAGAAACAAAACCACTAAGAGATGGAGCCCAGCTTAGAATCCTGATTTGTGGCTCTCTGAAGCTAGTGTCCTATTTTTTGAAAATAATTTCTAGGAACTGTATTTTTCAGGACCAGAATCTCCAGGCCATCAGTAAGAGCAGAAAGCCTTTTTGATATCATTGACTTGGATCCTGCCTCTGTGCCATGCCATGTGCTTGTTAAGGCCAGTCTGCCCATTGGTATTATTTTTCTAGCAACAGTGATGACTTGTACTCCCAACCACATCATTCTGTTAATCCCCTTTATTATTAACAGTTCACCCTCAAAACGTGAGGGGACTGGGTTCTGGGGTGCAGCCATGTTCTAAAATTTTCTTTTGTTTTCTGAGATCAATGTGTAATTAGAATATATGAAGTGCTGATGATGTGGGGAGGAGCAGAGGATGCCTCTAATGTCAGGATCATGCCCCAGTGAGCTCGCATCCAGAAGGAAGGAACAGGTAGGTCAGAATGCCTGCATCACATCTCAGCAAAGGTGAAATATGTTGGTAATTGAGACAGGTGATGGCTTAGAGTCTGTGTTCAGTCCATGGTTGCTTGCCCACATTGCTCCCAGGACTTGCGTGAAGCAATACATCATGGTAGGAGGACACAGTGGAGGGAGCTGTTCCCTTCATGATAGCCACAAAGCAGGGCCTTTGGAAGACACTAATCCAAAGCTTCACACAGGCCTAGCAAATCGCCTTGCAGCAAAGCTTAAAGGAATGTCATGTAAGCCATATTCAAAGATTCTTACTGCTTTCAAAGTGCCTACTCTTGTTATAAGCCCCCACTTTTTTATATACAGGGGATCAAACTTGGGACCTTGCACTTGTGAGGCAGGCAGTGGAACCACAGAGCTAAATTCCTGTCCCTCAAAGTGCTTATTCTTAATCTGAGCAATCAACCTAGGATCACCAGGTTCACACTAGCTGAATAAAACTTCTAATGTGACAAAGAGAGAACAGATCAAATAAAACAAATGAGCAAATTAAAAAAAGGAGAATATGAAGAGAAGAGAATGAATAAAAAGTTTTCATTTATATCTTTAGAGCAGTAAGAGAAGAAATTGCACTTATAAAATAAGAAAAATCTATTTGGTCTGAGCATTGAATGAGTCCAAAAGGATACTGGTTATCAAGAACTTATTTAACTTTTCTAGACTTACAGTTGAATATCAGCCAGGACTAATGCCCATTCTTTTAAAAACATGTCCTTAAGCCACCTTAAAAAAGTATATTTATAAATCCTGCAAAATGTATCTGTTGTTCTTTTCTTGAAGCATACAAGAGTATTTCCAAGCCTTTCAAGTGAATGGTGGCACAGTACTCATTGTCTTTCTATTATATCATCATCCCCTAAAAATCACAGTGGGCTGCAATGAATCCTTAATAATTCAGAATAACAAAAATAAACCATTGGGACAAGACCAGCATGAAGCAAGTGTTGTGTATAAATGCAGTATGTTCATTTTTAATTAATTGTATTTCCTCCACGGAATATATAAACACCTTCCATAGGTCTTTGTCAGCTAGATTATTAATTCTTGTTTTAAATTCCAGTGTCATTTCCTCTTAAAAATGCTTCCTATTGTTTCTGCATATTCCTCTGGGAGGAGGTATTACAAAAATTTTTTTGGTCAGTAAAGTTTCCTTGACATTATGCTTAGAAGTGATTTTTCCTATTGATTTTGTTGATATTCATTCCTCACTTGTTTTCTTCAGATACTCCTTTCCTATTTGCATTTTTCCTTTTCAATTGCATGGAGCACTGTGATATCACAGAGTCACAGGAAGTCTTTCTTTTGCTACCTAGTTTTCAATTATTTTGATTTAATCTCAGAGCCAAGATGTAGTTTCTCACTGAAGAAATTTCTCATTTTATTATTAGTGTCTGAGAACTCTTCCAGACTGCTGCATGCATTTCCATGTAGTTAATGCCTAGGATGATTCCACTGGATGATTTTCTATTTTTCTTCTAGTAGTACAGCCTCTTACGATTCTTAAGTGTGCCTGCTTATGATGTGATTGGAGAACATTGTAGGCTTTTTCTGTAGGCTTTTCCCCTGGCAAAGGATTAAGAGTGAAGAATGCAGCAACAGGGGGCCCTACAGGCAAGGCTCTGGCTCTGCATCGAACTACCCTGAATGTGAAATGCATTTCCCTTCTGTCTCTCCATCCTAGAGAAGTGCTGTCACCTACTTCCTATAAGGACCAATTTCTAGTGTGAGAAATCCCCAATGGGGTGATCATGACGTTCTACCATGGCTTTACACGGCAGGACTATGTGTGGCTGGGATGTCGTGGTGCAAATCTCTCAATGGCTTCAGAGGTCCTGAATGCTAACAATGGAGCCAAGTCTGTAAAAACTGACAAGGACAATTTGTAACCCCATTTACTTCTTCTTAAAGGATATCATTATTTACAAGGAAGGAAAAACATGCTTGAAGAAACCAGCCTTTTTTGTGTGGTGTTTTTTATTTCTGCCCTTTCAATGAAATGAAATTATTCAGTGAATAATTTACCTTAACTGGACTAGGGGGTAGGAAACAGGATGCGCAGATAGACTTTTTCACTGACATAAGGCTCTTGCCGCTCCTGCCCAGTCGTCAGGGCTGGCGACATTCTTTTATTCTGTTTAGTGGGAAAGGTGGCGGTTTTGTATTTAACAGAGATATCTTAAACTGAGAAACCAAAACAAACAAAAAAAATAGAAGAAATTTTTTAAATGCAACCTAAGGGTCATTCTAAGAATATTAATTGGAAAATTTGAAATATTTTGGATTAGATTATGGTAAAGAAGACTATAAGAAGTGTAATGCTTTGAATAAAATTTACAAAACAATTTAAAGCTGCAATAAGCATAAGGGACAGATATAAACTAAAGAGAATAGCTCATATCCAAAAGAGAAGATAACCATATAGACACCGGGTGGAAATTTAGTATTCCATTAGCTGTAATTTTTAAAAAAAGATTTGATTTCTAACTCTGACATCTAGCATCTCTTGAATCTCAGTTTTTGTTTCTAAGGGGAAAAAAATTTTTCTAATAAGCTCTTGTGAAGTGTACTTAAAATCGTTTTTAAATGTTACTAAGCTGTACAAATATGCACATGTGCCATTACACTAGTGCTGGTTGATGGGAGGAATAAGACACAAACAGAAATTTTATTTATCAGCTGAGGTGTAGCCTGAACTTTCAGTAGAGCATTAAATTATATACTATCTCAGATCTATTTCTGACTTAATTTCCCATGTATAATGATAATCCTCCATGAAAATATGTTTAAATTCTGTATGTTTTGAACTGTCTAGTCCACACTGTATGAGAAGGATGTGTGGGGCAGTGAAAAAGTGCAAATGCAAAGTTAGAATCTTCTGAAATCCAACCCTAACTCTGCCACCTGGTATCTGTGAGATGTCCAGCAAGTCACCTAATTTCCTTGAATCTGAAATCCTTCATCAGTGAAATAAGTATGATGACACCTACCTCATAAAGTGGCTATAAAGATCTAACTTACAATATAGGTGAGGTACCTAGTAAAGTATTTGTTACAGTCATAGGATTGTTATTGCCCCTCTTTATCTATTTTGAGAATAATTTCAACACCCTCTAGCTCCACTCATCCTCTGGCTCCAAACATGAATAGGTTAAGTCGGAATGAACCTTGAGTTCAGAGTATTCTCAGGCAAACCATCAGAATCAACTTAATTCTCCCCAGAACCAGCTTTCAGGGTCTTACATTCTTAACTAGTTCTTCTGTTTACTTAATTTACTTAACACAGAAATTATTTCTTGGTCTCTCCTTGTCCAGAACAACAACAAAAGAAACGATATCCTTACTACCAGAAAACAGATTCTTTTCATTCAGGCCGCTCCATATTTGCACCTTCAATGCATCCTGCTACCATTCCTCTGCTATAGCTATCTGAAAGCCCACTCATTGCTTCAGACTAAGGTTAAATTCTACCTATACTCATGAAGCTTTCCTGTATTGGCTTTTCTGACTCTGAATTCTTACTTTCTACACCATTAACTTTGCACTTCCTTTGCATAACAATTCAACTATTATCATTCAAGGAGAGTTGTCTAAAATTGTGCTGCAGGTCTTCTATTTTCTGAATTCTGTACATAAATCAGACTCAAAATCAAATTCCATTGAAAACATTCCAAAGCACTGTAAATCCTACGTTGATAATTTGGGGGTCTCTGCTCCAGTGCTCTAACTCTATTATTTAAAAGAAAAGATTTAATTACACTTCCATTCTCTATTATTCATTCATCTCAATTAGCCACAAGGTGGTCTGGAGTTGCTTTCTTGGCTGCTCTTACATTATCAGAAATGTCAGCAAGTGCCAGCAGGAATCTGCCTTCTAAGGAAACCATGGGAGAACAGAAGGTCCTTGCCTGAAGTGACACAAGCATTCTCATTGTCCATACAATATTTATTTTGTTTTTCAAAATAGACACCTTTTGCCATTCCCAAGGCAGAAACTCTAGCACTTTTTTCCTAAAACAAAATGCTATTAACCAGTAGAAAATATAAAAGAATTGCAGTAGTGATGAGGTAAAGTGATAAATGCATGAAATTTTCAGCATTAGCCAGATGAAGACAAGAAAAGACTCTAGAGGTGACAGACAACTAACTAAGTGAATAATGGGTAAAAGATATAAGCCTACACTGGGAAATTTATGTCTTCCAATTTTTTTTAAATATCAGGCTTATCCTAGATATACACAACTAAAAGAAGATGGTTTTGTTGAAGGAAATTATTTTCCCTAAGAGACAAAAACAAATAACCAAACAAACAAGAAAAACAAAACCAAGCCAGCTTTGTACCAGCAGATTTCCTAGACTACTTCATCTGTCTATAAAAAGGCACCAACTCTGTATCTAGGGTGAGGGCTCTATGAAGACCTACAGAATTGTGAGTCAGCATTCATCATGTACTACATCTGTTACTAATGGATCATTTTAATATTACTGTTCTTTCCTACAAATTTTGTCTAGTCTCCAGTCTTGTGAGAAGTTACTCAAACAGATTTCACAAAAATAATAATATTGTTAAACATTTCATAATAATGAAGAAAACTACTATCTCTTACAGAAGTTGAAGCCAATGGAAAACAATAAGACGATCCTAAGACAATGGGAGAATAATGTATGGCATGAGGGGATGGATCACACTCAAGAACCATCTACCTGTCAGGATTCATGTGATCTTCAGCTCCACACTTTCACCATGTCAGATGGATCTCCTGTCTCATACCAGAAAAATCTGTCCCCCACAGAGCTATTTTCTAGTTAAACATTCTCAGGAAAGAGCCTTCCACAAAAACAATTTTCTCAACTTCAAATTGTGGATCACTTTTAAATTTTATTTGCCTTTATCAATATAGTTTAATTACAGATAAAACTTTACAGCTGCAAGATGATTCCAAGGCATATTACTTTTATTTCTGCCATTTCCTATTGCTGACAATGCACTTTCATTTCCCACAGCCCTAATCCAAACTGATAAGTTATTAATGAAAAGCAACTTAGTATTAGAGGCCATGGCAACCAGCTGCCCCAGATCCACAAACAACATGTGATTTCAAAGCTGTACATTTGAAATTTTAAAATGACCAAACCCCTGGAATACAGGAACAAGGAAAACTTCAACTGATGGGCATAAGCTTTATGTTCAGTAAGTCTCCAATTCTGAAAAGAAAATGAACACATAATGCAAAAGAGGCATTTTTTATTTTACTACAATATTTTAATCATAATATTTTAAATTAGAATTGATTATAGGAATCAGAGGATTTTTCACCTAAGTCCGCCGAATAACACTGTAAACAAGTATTCTAAAAAGCTAATTTTTTTACCTGGAAAAAATGGATATGTCATTCAGCCAAGGATGTTAAAGGATGTGATGATAATTCAGTCATAGAACTTACTTTTTCTTAACACATATTCAGAAACTCAGACAAGAAATTATTCTCATCTGGGTATCCATGATAATTATGACTATGCAGCAAAAAGAATCTTGGAAATGTTCTATAAAGCTATAAGACAAGAAGCAAAGAAGACCCAAGGTGTATGAAAGTCAATTGGAGAAAAGGAGCTCAGTAATGAATTAGAAGCAAGAGGAGACAGATAGTCACATAAAAATATTACCCATGGACCTGAGGGACAAAATCTATGGCAATCAACTGCCCCCACTCTTTTGACTTAAAAAATAATATATGTAAATATAGTTACTATTTAACTGCCATAATTCTTGCTGCTGCTACTACTGAGGTAGAAAAGCAGACTCCTTTCTTCTAGAATCAGGAAAGTAGTGATTCCATCCAAACTGTCACTCAGATGATAACTTTGGCACCTGTATGGAGAGTTAGTGGGCTTCCAGGCAATAGCAAAGTGCTGGTGCAGTCCACTAGGAAACAAGGTGTCCAAGTCTTGGTAACACTCTCATTAACCAAGCAAATGGAGCTCTTTCAGATTTTGTTTTTTACCAATGCTAGAAAGTTAACTTGAAAATGGGAAGGGAACTAGCATTAAACAGAAACAGTGGCATAGTAATAAAGAACTCATGTGAAGGAGAGCCTTCTAGGAGACTTTCTGATTTCCTATTTAGGATATCAACTAATCATCTGATCAAGTTGATCTATTTTTAATGTTGCTAACTTTTTCTATAATGAAAATATATAAATTATTGAACATGGACCTCAGCAAAACTGAAGGATTCAATCCAGCTGAAAGTTTCTGGTGTCGTTCACCATGCTCTGCCGTCAGCCTTCAAAGTTGATGCGGCTCAGAAAGACACAGATATTCAGAGATGCCAAAATAACCCCAGAAGAAATGATACTCCAAAATTGTTCAATCCATGTGCTCATAGTCAGATAGACACATTCATAAAGTAAGTGTTTGTAAGAAGCTAAATGGCATTGGCAAAAATAGAAGGAAAAACATACACATTTTTACTAGAAGAAGTGAACAGCAAAAAGAATAACATGGTTCTCCAACTAAGTACGGTAATCATCAAGAGAAAACTGTCACACCATTGAGATTTTACAAAGGGTAGTGTGGAAAATATTGCAAAATAATGATAGAAAGTGAGCTGTATAAAGCAAAGAAATTTTTTCAGAATAAACAGAAAACTGTGCACTGCGGTGCTCTTCAGAAATGCTTCAAATAAAGCTCTGTGATTTGAGAAAAGAACAGGTAGAAAGAAAATGAGTAAGAGGCCTCATTTCTCTCCCAGCCTCTCCTTCACATTTGGACAATTCACTCTGCACAATGGACCACCCAAATCTCCCCTGTACAAATACAGTTATTCACAATCTTTATTAAAGTTATGGTATTTTCATTTCTATTCTCTTGTTGAATTATTTGAAATTGTATCAATTATGGTCAATTTAACCTATTTTACTTTTTCATTTATTCAAGATTTTATATGAAACATATTTATTTCTATTTTAGTAAAGATAGTTATGCTAAGAGTACATAAAATTTAAACAAGTAAAAATTTAGCTCCCAGGCTCAGTTTTTATTTCTGTGAAATTTGTCCTTTAAGAAATATTGAGAGAGTCAGCAACAACTTACTTTCTGGACATGTTATATGTGTCTTAGCTGTTAGTTTACACAAATTATTAATGTTTGAGTGAGAGATTTTAACAAGAGATTTAAAGATAATCTCTCTAATATTCACCATGCTCTTGCAAAAGCATGGGCAAAACATCGTCAAAATCATTTTCAAATTGTTAGGTTGCCTAACTGCTATTCCAGATTTCCTTTAAAAATAGTTCATCACTGGCTGTTGAGCACAACTATGTGTAGATTTATGTTTGAGGAAGCTCAAAATATTGCTCACTCTGATCAGATCATTTAAGACTGAAAGCATTGAAGTGGACAAATTAAAACACTTCAGGTAAACATACCAACAGCAATTCTCCAGAAAATCCAGTATTTACAATAGGAGTAAGCATATGTTAGAGTAATTTCGAAGATCAGAAAAAGTAAGCCAACCCATTACAACAAACATTTACTGTTTATCTCTTTCTTCATCACTTTCCCCTTCCTGAGACACAATACCCAACATCTACAACTTGAAGGATGACAGATATATCTTAGGTCGTATTTTCAATCCATAATTGGCTGGCTCCAAGGCAGGAAGGCACTGTGGAAGAGTACGGCTGAGAAAGCTGATCATGTCACAGTAGCCAGCAAGCAGAGAACTATGGGAGGAAAATATACCCTTCTCAATCTTATCCTGGGACCACCTCTTCTGACCAGATTCCATCTCCTAACAGCACATTCAGCTAAGAACACAACAGTGGATTAATTCACTAGTGAGTATAATATGCCCTTGATCCAAGCACCTCTCAAAAGCCCCACCACTCAGCACATGAGGCTTTTGAGGGACATTCTAAATGGAAACCATAACAATCGACTACACAAAGACTGCTAGAGGTTCAAAGGACACATTCCAGATTCTAGAAATTGTGCAGAAATCAGGACTTTATCTTTCAAAACATATGCATTGGAACTAGTGCTGCATGTTTTCAAAAGTTGTGATTTTTAAGGTAACCAAAAGATACTCTTATTAAAGTCTATCCACTCATTAAAAGGTCAAAGTAACAATTTGTTGTGTAAATACATTTTTTGAATCCATCAAAGATTTTATCTTTCTTTTCAATTAGGAAATTGTGAATTTTGAATATTATTACCAGATATAATTATCCTGAAAATTCACCAGTAATCACCTAAAGAAAACATATAAAGAAAGGGGGTGAAAAAGAAAATTGTTATTCCACAGTTAGAATTGTTGCTATTAGATCAGCTTGAAAGTATATGAAAAAATGAAAGCAAATTACTAAAGCCTTAAGGAATTGCTACAATTCAGGGAAAACAATGAACAGAAAACAATGATAATATAACCACATGTTGGAGGTATTTTCTAAATTTTTTTCTATTTACATTTTTAACATTTTAGGGAAACCATACTATTTAAATACATCACTATTTTTAATAAAATGTGTATATGAATAAAATTATATATATATATTATTATATTTAATCTACTTTTGGATTTTAAGCATTTGCCAAGGACTGCATAGCCAATTTCATAATGAAAGTTATTAAGTAAATATAATTACTTTAGCAGATATTTACTTTAAGGTCTACTTTCTGAGATGTATTTCTTTTGCTCGATTGGCTTGTTGGAAGGAACTGAAGTTGAGAAATCAGTGCCAACTTTATGTCACTGATGGGAGGAATGGAGCGGATCTACAAGGAATAAAAGGTTTTCTTTCACCTCCAACAGCAAAAGGCCATAGTTACTATATAGGACTTGGAAAGTAAAATTACGTAAATACTCATTTTATATTGGCTCACATAATAGGTTTCTAATGACATATCAAGTCATATTGTCTCCAGCCATAGACAGTGATGGTGAACAAACAGCCTGCTGTGGCATGAGTGCCATAGCTCCCCACCACTCGCCTAGAACAATGTGGGAAGCCAACATGAGTGCAATGTTTCTTCCATTCTGTAATGAATTTGGCACTTTGCTCTTTAATTAGCAAAACACCTATTGAGTGGTTGTATGGCCTAAGTATAATTTTAGATAAAAATCATTTTGCTGAAGAACAGAAAACTTATTCTGCATGTTAATAAGGGGAAGTAGTGTTGAGATTAAAAAGATTTAACCACGTTGCATTTTATTTCAGTGATGACTTAACCATTTTTAGCTAAACAAGCCAACTTAATATCTGTAATTATGGCACATATTAAAACCAGCCAAGCTGTTAAATACACACTTAGATGTGTAGCTACTGCTCTAATATATCACTCAATCATCTTCCATTATACCATGCAACATTAGCTACCATTATTGCAGTGTGAAACCTTAATAAATACTTAATCCTAAAGGAAAAAGTTTCATGAATGTTGCCTAATCTTTTATCTCTGCATCATATATTTCCCTATCTTCACTTCTTCTGGTTTTGTTGGTTAAATTCACACAGATTCTTCATGTAGAAGCATCCACAAATGTGTATGTTGTAATTAGGCTGCAATTTGGAGATGAGGTCCTAGTGACATTTAAGAACAAACTGAGAACCCAATGAGATTCTGGCAATGTAGGGAATTTAGAAAGGGAATAGTAGAATTCATTTATGCAAGTCTGGGATCTGAGTATTTTTGTACTGCTATGTACAAAGTGCAGACTTTCTTAGTTGTCTCTGTTTCTTTAAATGTGATTCTTATATCACACCTGTTAAAATTTCAGTAAATAAACTGATGTAAGCAGAATAATATAAATGGTAATGTGCACTGTTCAAAATTTTGACCTGTGCCTCAGATTCTGACCTAGCACATTGGGGCCCAGGTTTCTGTCATTCTGACCAGTTCCCAAGTAAGGACAGCCTTGCTGGTCCCTAGACCATCCTGTAGGATGCAGGGTGCTGGTTTTCCGGTGCCTAAGTAACTGTTTGTGGAAAAGAGCTATGTGAACATCATCTGGAACCCCTCATAAAATTCTGATTCCTTGGCAGTTCACTTACATCTAGTGAAACAAATATTCCATGTAAAATCCTAGGCATTTTTCACAAAATCCTCAGATTATTCTAAAGCACAGCTACTGATGAATGCTCGCCCAGAGTTCTTATTTTGCTGACAAGAAACTGGGCTCCAGAGATAAGAAGAGAGGAGCACAAAAATAGCAGGCGGCATGTTTAATCTTGGGAGAGGGCAAATTTGGGATCTACTTTACTGGAAAAATCTTACTGGTATGAAATTAAACTCAATTTTAAACTCTAAATGCCTTTCATCATCTTTAAATTTGAAATAGTATTACCTGTCTCATGAGATTTTTATAGAGGTCACAGTAGATAAGAAACGCAAAATGGGCTCTAGACTATAGCAGATATAAATTCATTTATATATTTCTAATTGTCAACCTTTCACATAGCTCAAATGTATGCTAGCAAATTATCACTGAGGTTGAAACAAAACTAGTGTTTTCTCCTAGTGATTTAAGGAAATTGAGAATATCTGGCATATTTAGCCCAAAAGTCCTTTGAAAAGTAAATGAAGAGTGGGAAGTTATGAAAGTATTCAGTACAATAAATATAAGAGGCTTATTAGGAAGGTCAGGAAGGCTTTGTGTAGTAAGGCTGAGGACAGATGGCTGAAGAATGTAGTTAGGTTTAGAAATGTCTGAGAGGATTGTCAGTCTTTTAAGTAAAATTTTTCAAACAATATATTTCCTCCCCACCAAACCCTCATCTCATTGTCTTGTAAGAGCTGAATTATTTTCAAAGGTAAAATCTAACCAAAACATGCCAAACAAATGTGTCTTGTGCTTTGCTTTCTCGTCCACCTCTCAACTCCCTGCTGTACCTAGACTCACTTTATTCAGACAGATGATTTCTAACAAGGTTTAATCCCAAGTTCCTTATGTTACAGATACAGAATCTGGAAAAGTCGTAACTTACTCAAAGCCACTTGACAAAGTAATGACAAAGCCAGGCAAAGACCCCTACTGCCTGGCCCTCACTCCTGCCACTATTTCACCCTCTGCACGACGAGATGGAATCTGAATGTTTCCAGGGGCAACCTGGTTTAACTGAGATACTGGATCTCCAAGAGGCTGAACTGGGTTCTATCTTATTGCACCTGGAAAAACCAAATATATGAGAAAGATACCAAGAGACTGGGGGGGTGTTGGTGTTATAAAGAGAATTAAGATGTATCACCTACATGTAACAACTATTCACAATGAATGTATTCATTACATACACAAACATATAAAATTAAAACGAGGGCCAGGGATTTAGCTCAGTGGTGCTGGCGTCTGCCTCGCAAGCACAAGGTCCCGAATTCGATCCCCGGTACCAAAAAAACAAATGTAGGCACAAAATTTGGTCTGATTTTACAGAAAGCAATATTTTAAAGTTTATATCATACTACTTTTGAATTACTAAATTGTTGTAATAAATATAACACTGTGCTACCTGATTTTTCTTAGACTTTATACAAACAATATTCCCTGAAAAAAATGTATGATGTTGACTTTTTTCTGTCCCATCATTTGCTTTTGATTTTTATTGTCATCTCAAGCCTGAGTCTCCACAAAAGTGTTTCTGACCCAAGTCATTATAAAAAGCAGCTACCCTTCATATGTTGTCTTTGATTATTTTCTAGTTGTTACTACTCTAAAAAGTTCTTGCCAAATATTCTTTGATAATATATTCACAGTGATCCTATGAGATAAATCTTTCCATCTAACAGTGAGGACATGGAAGCTTAGTAAGTTTTCTAAAGTCATAAACCTAAACCTGGGTCTCCTGGGCCTAAAACGTGCTCTTGATCTTTCCGATTTGTAGCCACCACACTTCCCACTTTTAAAATTGGTTCAGAATGGAATAAACTTTGTAACACTATATGTTTCAGAGAGACAGGAATGATTTTTGAAAGAATAACTGTATCTAAGACAATACAATGTACAATCTTTTCTAATGGCAGAATGGAATTTGTACACATCTTGGTATCAAAGGGCAGAGATCTGAGTCTTATCTAAACCACAAGCAGTGTGTAAACTATACCACTATAAATCTCTCTTTTTGTTTCAGGATTTGCATACATAAAGTGGAGTGGTGATATTGGTGGCAAGATTGTTGTGAGACTAAAGATAAGTAAATAATGTCTTATATGTGGGGTACTCTATAGTAGTAATTACTGTCTGCCCTAAATATCCTGCAAGTTCCTTCAGTTCAAAATTTCCCAATGTATATGTACCAACTCCACTTAAAGAACGTAAATATCCACTGCAAATAGATAAGAAAGAAGAAGAAAGAAAGAAAGAAAGAAAGAAAGAAAGAAAGAAAGAAAGAAAGAGAATCAAGAAATGGTGGAGGGGGAAGGAGGGAAATAAAGGGAATGAAAAATTAATTAAGATACGTTATGTACATGTACCAACTCCCCACAGGGAATGTAAACATTAGGTACTATAAACATGTACTAATAATTTTTTTTAAAATATCCCAATGAAGGTCATCATTTTCCTCCAAATTAATGCTTTCTTTGTCAATTTTTTTTCTGATACTTTGGTATCAAATTATATTTCAAGCATCTTCTAAGGAAGGAAACCTAAGAAGAATAATTCAAAAATGCCTTTGTGGTTGAGGATTTTTAAAGAAAAATGTGAATGATTACATAATGCTGGTTGGACTCAGTCAAAAAAACCCCAAACAGAATCACTGTTTGAATGGCATTATTGATAATTAGCTAGTGGATGGGTCACAAGTTGGCTAGCGTGGTTGTCTAGAGCAGCCTTAATCCATTAGCATCTACTGGCAAATTGCTTAAGAATTTTATAGAGCATGTAATTTCATTTTAGAGGGAGATAGTTTGTTCCACCATTAAGAAAGTTTCTACCTTCTATCAGGGTGGAGCAATCAGTCTTTATCTCCATCTCCATTAATGGCACCTGGTTCTCCTGGCCCAGGATCTCTCCTTCTGAACTATTACAGAGGATCCTTGGCCATTACATCCCCAGAATCTATTTTACCAAAGCATTTCCTACACTATAACCAAAATCATATTTCTCAAATATAAACTTAATCACACTACTCCCCAAGTTTAATCCTCTCCCTTGCTGGAAGAGTAAACTAGGAAGTCCTTGAACTTGCTCCTGCACAACTTGTCCCCAGCCTTCTGCCCAGATTCATCTTAATCAGTCTCATACAGGAAGGGGTACGTCTGTCTTCAGGAGCAAACTAACATTCTAGGGACCTGACACACACATGTGCCCTTATTTATGCTTTCTCTTTCCTGACCTTTTCGGACAATTCGATTTATCCTTAAAGACTCTTAAAGTAACATCCGTTCTCTGATGTAACTTTACTCATATCCTACTAAGACCAACTTTCACTCACTAAGCAATAAGTAGGTCTCCTTTAACTTAACCAGTGCTTACATTGCACCTAGTATATTACAAATAATAATATTAATCACTTTAGAAACATTAATTAATTTATATTTGTATAAGCATTAACTTATAGCTTAATGAAGTACACACTACTTTGGTTCCTATTTTATTAGTTGAAAAGTTGAGCCAGAGAAAGGTTAAGTTACTTGTTCAATGTCACACAGACAGTATGTGCTAGAGCTGGGTTTCAACTCAAGAAATCTAGTTCTGAGTCTCTCCAAAGTGCATATTTTTAACCACCTTTAAGTGCCTCATATAAACTCATATATTACACATATTTCAGAAAGCTTATAATACTGCAGAATTTTGAACCAACCTCCCTGCTAAACTTTCTGAGGACAGAACAGTCTGTTTCCACTTTGTGTACTTCATTCCTGGCTCAGTACCCAGTATAAAATGAGTGCTCAGTAAATGCTGCATCGAGCCAAATTAAGATTAAAGCTATTTGGTTTGTCTTCTCTCTGCTGATAAATGCACTTGTATGAGAGTGGTTTGCTTGGAGGTTGGTTTGTACTCAGTGAGAGAAAAGGTAAGATGATAAAAGAAACAAATCCATTCAGCAAAAAACAAATACTATCAAATGATCAGAAAACACCACTAAACACTTTCACAAAAACTAGCTACAAGAATGGATATTTACTTTAGTCATTTAGTAAAGGGGATGGAAGTTTACATAAATCAGTCTCCAAGTGCTGCCTCCATCATGTATATCCACAGACCAGGTACAAGTGGAGGGAGGGAAAGACAGAGTTCATGAGATTCACTATACATTTTAATGTTGTTAAATCAGGTTGACTCATATTCTTTGGAAAGGAGAATGCCACTTCTAATGGAAATTCTGATAACTCAAGTAAGAAGAGCGAAACTAATTGAATCTTCAGAGGAAAAAAAAAAAAGCCCCAAATCCCTTCAGAGAGAAAAATGTAACAAAAGAGGATCATGGAAAAAAAAAAACACTTAGGCTTTATCATTTTAGATTATGAATATTCTCATGGATCCATTTGGCACTAATGAGCTCTAATTGACTACAGGATTATAATCCTGTTGTCATGGTAACTGATAATACATAGGATACTTACTGAAATATCAAATAGCTCTGTTGTTAAATGTGTATTATGCCTAAATAAATGCCAAGTGCATATAATGATGGGAGGCATCAGTGAATAACACTGTCATTTCTTTTATGCAATACAGTATTCAGGTAAAGGCACACATGTCATGTTATAAATGTTATAATTCTATCAAGCAGTAAGTAGTTATATAAAACTATTACAGCATAATAGTTAGGGAAGTTACAGATCCAGAATTAGAATGGTTGAAATGGAACAACTTTCAGAAATGAAACAACTTCAGAGTTCCAATTTCTACCCAATATAGATTTATTTTTTTGCTTTTTCATTTCTTAAAAATAATTACTCATCCTTACCAAACTCGTCCAAGTCAGGAAAGTTAATACTTTATGCAGCAGTTCTCCATTTTCACCCAGCGTTTGATTAGAATGTCCATCCTAAAGAACAATATTAATTAAGCTCTCATCTGAAATTGAGTGTAAAACTATTTTTTATACTTTTTAAAAAATGAAAAAGTTGGCAAATACAATATAACTTCACTATTCATCAAATTTGCAATGGTAATCCATCATTTGAAAAGGAAACCATAAGTTGCAGCATTATAATAATTTTTATTTTACAAACAAAAATAATTGCTAAAATAGATGCACCTTGAGATGATAATATTAACTGAAGTAAGTCAGATACACAAGCTTAAATATCACATGGTTTCTCTTCTATGAGAAACCCAAAATATAAACAGAGAGCAAAATAAAAGATAGATAATAGGAGGCAAGGAGATAGATCTTCATCAGATGGGAATGGGATCACTAGATAGAAGCGGGGAAAGGGAGGGCCAGGGAAGGGGGTGAAAAAAGAATTAAGATGTGATATATACAAGTACCAACTTTCCACAAGAAATATAATCATTATGTACTGCAAGCATGTACTAATAAAGATAAGAACAAAAATTGATTGGATAATTTCATGTGATTTTTATAATTTTGTTTAGCCTTAGACTAACTCATAATAATTTGTTACCAGTAGAGTTAGTTCATATGTTTCAGAAAAATAGAATGTCTATAAATACATTCTTTAAACTCAACTTTGTTATTAACATGCATAATGTTAGGTCATTTTGTTTGAAAATACCTAGACTTTACAGTTCTTAAATTATTGGAGTTGGAACATTCTAAATATTGTCTCACAAAATGCTGAAAACATGAGTTTTTTTCTTCAAATGTCTCTTGTAAATGCTATACCCAAATGAGAAAGGCTTTTTTGTTATCTGACAGAGTTTGTACTATTGCATGCTTCCCTATTAAATCAAAACAAATCATCAGTGACATCTTAAAGGCCATATTTTTGTGTTATTTTTTGTTTATTTATTCGTTTTTTAAAGACAGGGACTCACTTTGTAGTTCAGTGTGGCCTTGGATTCATTATGTACCTCCCTCTGGGAATGAACTCGGGCAATCCTCCTGCCTCAGCCTTCCCAGTACTGGGATTAGAGGCATCTGCCACCATGTCCAGCCTAAAGACCATATTTAAAGAGATGAAATGAAACTTTCACTTTTTGCATAACTAATTTATATACTTAGCAAAATGTATTTGAATTTACTACATTCTTGACACACCTCTTATAACTCAAAAATTAGGAACATATCAGTGTTGGAAGCAAAGAAAAAGAAAATAAAATTATTCAATGCACTCTACAGTAATCAGATGAACAAAACTAGTTGCTAAGAGTTTTAATGAATCTTCAATTATTAAATACATTTACTGCCCAAACTTCTTAAATTCTTACTTAGGGCAGGCACTGTACTAAAAGTTTTATAGATATTTATATATTCTTTACAATGATCCTATAAAGTAGATATAATTATTACCATGGTTTGTTCATTTTTCAGATGAGAAAAGTGAGGCATGGGACATTTTCAAGGTTACACAATGTCTAAGTGACACGTGGCTGCCACATGAAGTGTTGTGAACACAAACTCCCCAACATTACTGTAATGTGTTCTTAGAAAAGTCTACAAGAAGGCCTTTCATTTTATTTCTTGAAGACATGGGTAGTAACAGGAGAAGATAGGAAAACATTTTCCTGGGAATAATGAGAGAAATGAAACTGGAGCATTTGAAACTGAAATTGAGTTTGCCAATGAAGATATTAGTCTTGTACTGAAATTCTAATGAGAACCTGAAAGAGAATATTTAAAGAGGAAAATGGCTCAGTAACATATCTTTAAGAAATAAAATCAGATTATAAGTCTCATAATTAAGAGAGAACCATAAATTGTGTTGTGGTAGATAGATGGGCTCGAGCCCAGCCCCAGTGTTAGTAAAAGAAATGACACTAAACTGTGCCCTGGATGTCATTTCAATCATAATGACTTTTTCTAAACAAGCGCAGTTCACAAATTCCTGCAGTCCCAATTTGCTGCTTCAGCCACCCCCTGGGTCTCTCTGTTCTCTGAGGACAGCACAGGGATATTGGTTTTGAGGACAGGATGGGTCTAAGGCAGGAAGATATTCTCAAGGAAAGGGATCGACCTGGGAGGTAATCACCTGTTCGACTTCGTGCCCTGCAATCTAAACACCTCACCTACTTTACAATAAATCTGGAACAGATAAACTGAGGCTGTGGCTTTAAGGTGACACAATAAATGGCGATATCAGGTTTAAACCCCAGCAGGCATGCTTCCCCAGGACCTTGCCTTGTATCCAGTACTCCTCCACTCTTCTTTACGGTGCTGTATCGCTCTTTAAATGCTTTTCTCTCCAGGTAGAAGCACCAGAAACTAGATGCAGTTTTCAAGACAGGGTCAACCCAAGCTATATATCAGGACTACATTTCCTATGAGATGCTGGACTGTTTAACTGTCCACAGAAATAGAATGATGATTATGAATTTGCCAAAACTAAAGAGCATTCTACCTCACAGGAATTAAATCTGACAGAGCATCATATGAGAGAAACGCACATGCCAGCTAACAATGTGTGAATGCTCTATTAATGTGATCTTTTTGCCATCAAATAGAGTTAGGTGAGAGGAGGCAGAACTGACTTGCCTGACAATGTTATTTAATGCAGACTGTAAAAGACAACGAATTCTTTCCAGAGAGCCTACCTGTCTCTAGGCACATAGTTGTTACCAAGGTAGCACCAAGCACCAACTACTTTGATCATCATCTTAAAAAAAAATCGACTATGGCAAGAGAATTTATTTGTCTTCCAGACACACCAAGAAACAATAAAGAGCTGAGCACAGGGCCATGTGCCTACAATCCCAGCACTCGGGGAGGCCGAGACAGGAGGATCAAAAATTCAAGCCCAGGGTGGTAACTTAGCAACTTAGCGAGACTCTGTCTAAAATTTTTTAAATTAAAAAGAATAAAGTCCTTGTAAGTAGGGAGAGGTGGATGGGTTGAAGGGATGGCAGGGGAATGGGGAAAAAATAAGAACCAAGATGGATCATGTAAAGGTACAAATTCCCAATGGTGCATGTCATCATATTGTATACCTAAAATGTACCAACAAATTTAATGTATAAAAAAATAGGCTAATAGCCAATATGCAAAAAAATAATAAAATTCAAATTCATAAATTTATAAAACACTTAGGAATATTCTCAATATACAGGTCCTTTGAACACATGTCAAAAATATTGCTAGTTACATTATAAATTGATCCATAAATAATTGAATAGGAGATGGTAAGTTCCACCTAGGAAATCCTGAGGATCCCTGAGCAATCGCTTGACAGACTTTGAGTGGGGATATAGTGAAAAATAATAACATACATTTGAAACATTTTCTTCTTTCTCTATTTTTAGCTTTGACAGATTAATGAGTTTCATTTTGGAGATTTGTACACACACATAAATACTTTGAACATTATCACCTATGCCGTCCACAATCCTCCCTAGTATCACATTTTGGGGGTTCAATGTGCATAATATATCTTGCTCACATCAATCTCTCATTATCACATGCCCCTGTATGTCGAGGAGTCTGTGACCGTGCACCCTGTGAACCGTGTAGACCTTGACTCCGAGAGGCCTTAAGCAGCTTTCAGTACAGACCCATGGTCTCTTGGGTGCTCACAGAATCCTTGATGAGCACATCTCTGATACTGCTATGGGCCCAAACAGCTCCCGCAGGGTAAATCCCTGGTGATGAAAATTTCTTCTGGTAAGACAAAATGAGCATATGCTTTGCATCAATCACTGTGACAAATGCAACTATTCCTGGGTGAACATGAGGTTGCCACACACTAAGGCTCTGCTCTTGCACTTACTATTCATACAGTCTTTGAGCCTCAATTTCCTCCTCTGTGGACTGGGACTAAAGAGTGTCTACTTCTGGGGGGGAGATACATTATAAATTTAATTAATTGCAATTAAATTTTAGGAGGGATATCAACTTTGCTTAGATTGATGGTCAACGAATGACATCGCTGTGATTATTAAACACATGACTTGAACTTTTTTTATATGCCCTCCCAGCTTTGTGCCAGTCTTTCTGAAGTATAGCAAAATGTTTGAGCCATGTCTTTTGAAGAGCTGGCTTCTGAGGGAGTCACGGACACAACACATAGAAGACAGTAAAATCAGGGCTAAAATCTTGGTCATTGCTGATTGATACAATAGAAATGTAGATATTTTTCATATATATTTGATAGATCTATTAGCCCATTTTTACAAGTTATCATTACTTTTTATCCCAGTAACACCCACAGAGACAATCTTGCATGCAGGGAGATGCTTTTCTGTAGACATAGTTGCAATCTTCACTTTGTAGATTTGTGAAGCAATTCAGAAATAATTTTTATGCTCAATTTATAGGTATGACAATCCTCAGAATTTGGGATATGATAGACCATAATATATACATACTTATCCACGTTCATATGTGTGTGTTTATAAAGCATGCTAAAATGACTTGATAAATTTTAATTTATATTAAAATATAAATTTGTATAACATATATATTTGTAAATACTATGAAAATCTCAATGTACTGCATTCCATCCCTAGAACAAAACTTCATGCCCTTCCAAGTCAATAGCCCTCCTCCAAGCCTATTCCAAGTATATAATCTCCTGACTTTCCTCATTGTACACAACTTAGTCTGTTTTTTGACCCTCATATAAGTGGACTCACATAGTGTCTACTCTATTGTTTGCTTTCTTTCATTCAGCATTTCTTTTTCAGACTTATCCATGTTGTTTGATATATCAGTAGTTTTTTTTTCTGATTGTTTTAGTCTACAGTATTTTATTCTATGGATAAAATACATGTTACTTGTCCACCCTATGGTTTATTTATGTCATTTTTAATTTAATCACAAACAAAGGTGTTATAGACATTGACATACATATGTTTTGGTGGCTGTAAGCACTCACTTGCGTTAGGTAGGTAACCAGGAGTAGAATTGCTGAGGCATCATATATGTATAGTGTGAAACTTTTTTCCAAAATAGTTTTATTAAGCAATACTCCGACGAACAATTTAAGAGAACTCCAGTTGCTGTACATCCTGGAGAATAATGGATATGATCAGACATATATTTCACTATTATTGTTATTACTATTATTTATATGCATGTGGATATGAGGATTATGCTTATGTTATCAGAAAGAATATATCTGGCAACACTTTTTCTTGCCTTAAACTTTAAGGTATGATTAAGTGACAACCAGAGATAAAAGTACATGCCTTTCTACTTTATTTTTAAAATAAAAGCAGAACTATATATAAAAATATGAAAACATTAAACATATATCCATTTGTCAGGACTAGAATAATTCTTGTCAAAGGGTAAATTCAAAACCATAAACAGAAACAAAGTGAATTGGGGATCACAACTGATGACAAATTCATTGAAAAGAATTAAAAAATAACAAGCAGGTAACTGAGTCGAATATTTCTTCAGTGCTTCACCAATCTGTAGCAACCCTGACCCCAAGCACACCCTCTCCCACAACTCATTCATTTTTAGATAGTTCCTTACAGGTGAAAGCAATGACTAATATATGCTGTATTTGAAAAAGTCACAGTGCTGATAAGTAGTTGGGTCAGACTTGAAATCCAAGCAATGGGGTCTTAGAAGTTGTATACTTATCCACAAACCCATTCTATTTCCAGGCCTTAGTGAACAACAGTTCTAGCTTCGGGCTGTTGGAATATCCCCAGGTGACCAACCTACTCCCTCGTTAAACCTTCTCTCATCTCTGTCACTTTTCATATCTTCCAACATTATGGGATGCTCCGTCCTGTCACTAGTAGTAGAGATGCATTTTATATAAACAAGGAGCCCAAGTTAGAAAAATCAAGAAAGGAATGGTTCCTTTAGTCTTTTAAAGAATCATATGTGTAGCTGCCACTGGCCAGGCAGACTTGACATGCTCTCCTAACATGACCATTTTGAATTGATCTGAACCCTTTCTTCATAACATTGAGAACTATGACCAGAGTACTATCAGGAAAGCTGAGCAAAGTACTATCTCTTCTCAACTCAGTACAGTAGTGATTGAAGGCCATTTGTTGGATTCAACACAAATAACCTGAGCTTTAAGTTCTATTGTTATACTATTTAAAAGCCCTAGTGTTCATTACTCATAATTTAAATTGAGAAAGTGTAGTCCAAGTCAACAGGTCAGGACCTAACCATCAAAACCTTGAAAATCTTAATTATTCTTTGCTCTGCTCTGACAAAGGCCAGTGTTGCAATCTACATGGACTTAATATTTAACGTTAAGCTCACATTTTCCTGTTCATGCAGATTTCACAGAAGAAAAGAATGCGCACACACACACACACATGCACACACACAAACATACACCTAGACCAATTCAGCTGTGAAGTACAAGGTTTAAAAATTGTTGAAATTCTTTCCCACAATCTTGTAGAAATTACAAAATATTCTAAAGTTCTTAATCAATTGGATGACAATTTTACATATCATTGACCGATTATAGTAGTTATAAGTATAAGGATCCCTTCCTTGTTTAAGAAAAAAAGATCAAAAACAAAAAATGTGATGTGAATGCAGTCTACCAATAAATTTCCAAAATACCTTCCCACATGCTAGAATTTGATGCAAAATAAAAAAGTCACTTTTAATATCTTCAGTCTTCCCCCCTAGAAAAGTTTACCTACCTACTTAGTTGAGTGTCTGACAACTGATACTTTGAGATTAAGGTAATGATAGTGAATCTGTTAGAACTTTCAGTAATAACAAACACCCTGCTGTGGCACATGTATGGTGGGTTTGCCACCACTGGGTTAGGGTGTTGTTATACAAAGAAATGTTACTCAAAGGTTGCAAAGTTACAGTTTCAAAGAATAAGTTCAAGGGATCTTTTATACATCATGGTCGCTACAGTTAAGGAAGATACATCACATTCTTGAAAAATGTGCACAGTTCACAAAAGAGATAAATATGTGAGGTGGTGCATGCTAATTAAATACATTTGGCTATTTTACAATGTCTTTTCACAAAAGACCATATACACAATAAATACTTGCAAAACATAAAATTATTATTGTCAATTTAAAAAATAAGTAATCTTGCAAAGATAATGTGTAGTTGAAATTTGTCGAGTGTTTTTTTAAATAAAAAGACATAAAATAGGCAGATCATAAGTTTAGCTACCTCACCTAATAAAGTAATACTGATTAATAAACAATTAATTTCCTGAAAATCATAAATTAATAACTGATGAATAAATGAAGAAAGGTAGAAAAATGCAAGAACTTCAGAGTTGCAAAATCCTAGGACTGATTTGGTTTTGTCTTGTCATAGCTGTATGAGTCCAGGTCATATGATTAATGTTTTTGAATAATTTAAAAATGGGAATAAAATAACAACCTTAAGTTTTTGTGACAATGAAAGAAGAGCAAGTTTGTAGGTAAAGGTAGAAACTTCCTGCTTGTCTGCAGTCTATTCAAGGGCAGACTACACATCTCTAGTAGGCAGACTGAAGGCTAAGGCTGAAACTCAGTTTCTTAGTACAACTGCTTTTCATATTTTCTACAGTTTACGACCCAACAGTGTGACTTATTTTGGTCCAGCGAAGCTTGTAATTTGAGAAACTCTCAGATTAGTACAAATCTTTTTCTACCATTTCATTAGACTTGCTATCATGAGGGTAATTTTAGGGCCCAAATGTTATTCAGTGGTTTAGTTCTAATAATTAAAACCCTATTTTTGTCCCTAAGTTTCAGATCTAATATAAAAATCTTTTATTCTATTTATATTTCCAGCAGATTTTAACAATGGTTTCATTTGTAAAGGTAACACTCTCGATGTTTTAAATTGCACTCATAAATTTAATATAGTTAATTTCCTGTTTAAGGCTTTGGCTCACTTATAAAATAAGATCTTCCTAATACTTTTTAGAAAACCAGCAGAATTAAAACTATAAATATCATGATTCTTAAACTATTTTAAATTTCCCAACATAATACATAGTTCTAGTAAATTATAAGTCTAAAGCAATTACTCAATGACATAATTTAAATTAGAATCTCAAGTTTTTTACTTGAAAAAGGTAAATTCTCTTTAACATCGTAACTAAATAAAATATTACATTTGGAAAATTCAAACTTTACAACAAAAAAATAAAGGATACTTTATTAGAAATGCTTGTGTTTAATCCTTAATATTCCTGTGGTTAGAATGGAAAGAATTCTGCTCCATGCACCTTCTCAGGGGGTCAAAGTTAAATAATGACCAGAAATACAGGGCAAGAGCATGAGATCCTCAGGCAGTAGTATTCAGAGTGATTTTCCTCACATTCTAGCTATGACTTTGACTTCCATTTTTAGTCACTATAGTTTACAGTCCCTAAATTAAGGAAGAAGAATAATAATGTAACCTATTTTTCTGTGCTTGAGTTACATTATTACCTCATTTATTCATTTATTAAACATAAATTTGCAGCCCTCTACCTAGGGTGTTACACCTCTAGATTGGAACTTTTGTGTCTCTATCTCCCATTTTATAAATTTAATAACTAAATGGGAACAAGTCCATTGTTTTTAAACCCACTCTGTTCATTAGAGTGGAGACTTTTCAGTATTTTGAATTTTATGAAAAATTTTTAAAAATTTCATAACAAAATAATAAAAGACCAACAATAATTAATATACTGTGTCTCATTATCTCCAGAGTAGTTACTCAGACAAAAAGATTTTCACTTACAAAGAAGAAATAAACAGATAAAAGACTTCTGAGCAAGGGAACTAGTGTGGTTCAAGGAAGTAAACAAAGGAAAATGTGATGCAAGCTAAGAGTGACCAGTGGGCACAGCATATAGGAAAAAGAGGCCCTGGTAGAGCCATGGTAAGAAATCTGAATGTATCAAAAACTGGAAGGTTGTTTAAGAAGCATTTGAACCAGTGGAGTGATGGAGTGTGTTTTACATTTTTAAAAGACTGCCCTGGTTCTTTCATAAAGCCTAAGTGTTGCAGAAGCAAAATGCTCTGCACGAGAGATGCTGGCAGCTTGGTTTAGGGGTGTGCTACCTTGTGAAGATGGGGACAACAGGCAGTTTTATGATGTTCTTTGGAAGCAAACTTTTCAGGATGAGTTGCATGCTGAGAGGTGATCAAAGGTGATGGATCTAGGTTTAGGATTGAGTGGGCAGGTGGACATTAAGGCCATAAGTAACTGAGGAGCAAACAGGGATGTGGCAGGAAGGGAGGCAATTCATTGTGGAGAAAAGAATGGATATAGGAACAGTGGGTATAGGAACAGTTTTAACATAGTGGAGAACACCGGGCAGATTAAAACAAGATGGGGGGGGGGGATCAACCAGCTTTGGGCACATGAACATTTCTGGTGTAATCAGAGCAAGGACCAAGAAAATAGGCACATGGAAATCAGGATTTTTTTTTTCCTGGTACTGGGGATCAAACTCAGGACCTTGAGCTTGGCAGGCAGGTGGGGTGCCACTGAGCTGAGCTACAACCCTGGCCTGGAAATGAGAGTTTTAATTTTGTGCTGAAAAAAGAAAATGGAGCCATTTAAGTCAAATAATATAGCTGCAGATAAAAAATGGAAAGAAAACAATCATACTGTTTCTATATTACTTTTTCTATTTTATTAAAATTCATTTGCCAATAAATTTTTTATGTAGAAAAATATAGGTTAAAAATAAATCTAAGCTTCTGTCTGTGGTATGTTTTCTAGCTATACATGCCTTAGCACTTAATAGTCATCAGACCCAGCAGGGCATGGTGTAATCTCAGCATTCTGGGAGGCTGAGGCAGGAAGATCACAAATTTGAGCCCAGCTTCAACAACTTAACAAGATCTTGTCTCAAAATAAAAAATAAAAACTGGGCTGGAAATGATGTAGTTTAATGGGAACACCTTGCATTCAATCCCTAGTATGGGGGAAAAAACAGTAAATCAACTGTTTTGTGCAAATTTATCTTTAGAAATCAAAAAGTTCTTATTTTTTTTCCTGCTATAATTTGTGGATACTGTAGATAAAACAGCACATGGTAAGAAGATTGATTTGTTTTGGGGCTGTGAGACATACAGTAAAAGACTTTATAGAATATGTAATTATTTACCAGTTTGGGGCTATTCATTGGCACATGAGCAAGAAAGTTTACAAACTAAAATTGATACAAATAATAATTGCTTCTCCCTGTTCTACCAAAAACTAAAACAAGGAATATGAGATGTTTTGTTTGGTTATTATTATTTTTGTATTCACAAATTGAGTTGCTGTTTCACAGTTCTCGTCTTTTATTTTTTTAATCGATGCAAAATTTTACCGTTTATTGAAACAGATTTGTATTTCCTAGACAATGATTTCATGTTATATAAAACACGCACAAACACCCATGTGTGCATGCGCCCGCGCGCACACACACACACACACTCATGCATGCCAAAAGCAGGCAGTCTCTACTTGATCTCCCTTTCTTTTTTTGGCCATAGATGCTCAGAAGTAAGCATTGCATTTGTTTGAAGTTATTCATTTTACATAGGATTGCCACAGTGATAGATAACAGTTTCTTCACAAAACTTGTGACTAATTACCAAAGAACAGTAATTTCAAACTAGTTACACTTCCTCCTAACACTTTTTTCTTTCCATTATAGCAATTGTTCTAATTAAACTACAGATAAAAATTGTGAAATGTGATTTGATACAGGAAAAGCTGTATATGGCAATGTTACAATTGGATATCAGCTATGTATGTTTCATTATTTCTAGAAGTTAGGGGAAATTTGGTAGAATTTAATGTAGGAGGAGAGGGGCTGCATAATTAATGAAGAAGATTATGAAATATCATAGGGTATAAAGAGAATTTAGACATAGGTACTCTGCTCTTGCTGAAGAACTTTGGGTGGCTTAGATTTTGTCTATGTGGATTTTTGTGCCTGAAAAGATATCAACTTATGAACGCGTTAAGCATGGAGAACTAACTGAATCTGGCCACAGAATTGGAATATAACTGTTTTCTATACTCAAAAATTTCCTAGGAAAGTTAACCAGGCAATTTAAAGAATATATTTTTTATTGCAAAACCAAGACTTTGAGTTGTATGTTATTCTACACATGAGTGATTTGAAGTATAGAATAATCTTCCCAAAGCTAATAAATGTCACAGATAGTATTCAAATCCAGAAATCTTCAGCCTAAGGATCATGTTCTTCCCATCTATGACAAGCCACCTGACACACTAAACATTTATGGCAGTACAGATAGAAGAAGAAATAATTTGGTTCAAGTTCTCAAGCGGACTTTTTAAAGACTTTCTTGAGTTGCTTCTTGAGGAATAAAAACGATTTTTAAAAGCAGAACAGAGTCTAAAAGGTTGTCTAGCTGTGGTGAAGGTGAGAGGTCCATGCGCAAAGACAACAAAGTAGGGTAAGAACACAATGGGCACAAGAAAACCCAGGGGTTACTGGCCTGAGTAAACTGCATGTGGTGTCAAACAATAATGAAACAAAACTAGAGGGACCAGTGAGGAGAGTTACTTGTTGAGATGTTTTAATGGCTGAGAGGGAACAAAGAGTTTCTGATGGGAGACATCAGAGTCACTGAGCGTCCTTCTTGAATAATAAAAAAAGAGTTTCAGAAAGCACAGTCTATGGACAGAGCCCAGAATCTTTAAAAGCTCATTAAGGAAAACTGCATTTTTCCCCATTTCAAGCAGCTGTTTTCAATTACCGTTATCTAGAAGGTGTTACATGGGTGTGGAGAAAAGTCAGTATGGTGACATAGACACTCACCCAATTGTAGATAATTTACTTATTTCTCAAATGAAGATGAGGCTCTTAATGGGACCATAAATTAATATAATCTGAAAATCCAAAAAAAGTTGAAAAAATAATATCTTACACTTATATAAATTCCTGTTTTTAGTAATTTAACAGCTGCACTGATTAGTTAATTGCAAATTTATCTAAAAGCTTACACAAATGCATGGTACCACTGTTATCATCATGTACTATTTTTCAATTATCAAACACAAAAGCTCAAACTCTGTCATGTGAAGGCTTGTTTGTGAAATGCTTTAATTTAAAAAGAACGTGATCCTCTGCTTCGGGCAAAGGAAAACACTGAGGCGTTCTCAACAGAGTGATATGGTCAGATTGTATTCTGACAGCTTGTTGAAGATGAATTTGAGTAGATCAAGACAGGAGGGAGAACAATTACATACCAGCTATAAAGATGAGGGGCTGTTCTTAAGTGGTGAGAGTGAGGTGAGAGAGAAACAGACACACCACAACACGATTGCCAACAAGGCATATACCGGTAGAATGAAAAAGAAAAAAGGTATCAGAGACAGAGGTGGTAGAACTGAGGTTGAACTGAGTGGGCACTATATACCCTAAGTACGAGCCCATCAGTTAACACATATCAATAGAAGGTGACTCTCAAGCAAAGGAGGAAGTCACAATATGAGAGAGGAATGTGGTTTGTCACTGACAGGTGCTTTAGGGAGATATCAGGAAACTCACAGAAAACAAGGTGCTGCAGGTTCTAGGTAGGCACTAATTCTACAACCCTAGGAGACTTCCTAGGGCTCTCAAAAAAATGAGGTTCAAACTGTAGATTGAATACCGTGTTAACACTTCCATATAAAAGGAGAAGGAAGTACAATAGGCTGACATCATCGCAGTTAGGAAGCAGAAAGAATATATTCTACATCCTAAGGACCAGCACGGGTCCTGGGCCTAGGAACTGCTAAACCAGGATCTGAGGCTATGGTATTAGAACTGTCAAATATAGACATTTTGGAAGTTTCACACGTGATGAAGTTTAGGGACTTTGCCTGAAATTTAACGATTATTTTCAAACCCAGGATGTTACTCAGAAAAATCTAGAGGTAAGTACAATTACAAATCTAGAAATATGTTCCACCCCAATGGTAAAAGTTGAGATAGTCAGGTTGATTTGGGAAGCTGAGAAATAAAAACAGGAGAAAGGCCTGAGACACAGATGAGCATTCAGCAGGAACAGAGGGAGCCTATGAAGCGTGGAGAAGGTTCCAGAAGTTAATCCTCAGCAATATTCCTAATTCATGTTATGAAGTTACACAAGCTGCTTAACTCTCTCAGCCTTAAAATTTATCTTCATCTCACAAACATGAAGCAGAGAGAGGAGTGAAGCAGAGCATTGGAAGACCTTTCCTTCTTTATTCTTCAGTGAAAAAAGGAATAGAACGATGTAAGGGCCAATTGCAAGAATTCTGTTATGTGAACAAAACAACCTGTGGACCTTCCCATTATCCACACCCAGAAATATGCTAAGCCAATCAGTGGACTGATTTAGTAATCACACACCTTTCATCCCAGCATCACACACTCTAGATCCAGCCTCCTCCAAAAAGCTCCACCTATGACCACATGAGGCTTTTGGGGTCAACTAGATACAAGCCATTATAGTAACCAATAAGATCGTTGAGTTTTACATTGAAAACTTAAATTATCAAATTATAAATCAATCCAAAGCTGTGGCCAGAGAGCTCATAGAGCCACTCCACCCAAGAAAGGTGAGATTTCACAGGTATGCTGAGTTTTCAGACAGAAGAGAACAGTTTCCTCTAAGCACATAAATAACAAGTTTATTATACATTCAATTGCATTACTTGAGTCAAAGATACTTTTTAGCATGGCTGTAAACACTATCTTGAATTCAAGTTTCCAATAATGTGAAACAAAAACATATAGAGAAGGGGACTCATTCTTAATGCTGACATATTTTCCATCTGATTCTTATAAATCTGAGTTTGTAAATGGATGATGTGTAAAGGATACATACTTAATCTCATCTATCTACTTAATTCTTCAACAATAAATCTATTATTTATAGTAATTTGAATCCATCATATGTTTTTACAAAAACTGACAACTTCATGAAACTGTTGCTGCCGACTACGACTACCTGTGAGTAGCACATCAGATATCTTAACAATATCAAGGGCATGTGTTATAGTTTAGACCTAAAACCGCCCCCCAAATTTCACAGGTTTGGAAAATGATGGAATTATGGGGGTGCTATAGCACAATTGCTCTTAGAAGGCAGGGTCTGGTCAGAAGAGGTGGCCACTGTGGGTGTGACCTGGGAAGGTCTATCTCTCTCCCCAGCCCTTCCTTTTGTTTTCTGCTTTCTGCTTCAATGAGGTGAGAAGTTTTCTTCTGCCTAGCCCTTACACCATGGGATTTCTGTGTGTAACCTTCCTGAGTACGGACTGAAACCTCTGAACTTTGAGTCAAAAGGAACCTGTCCTCCTCGAAGTTTCAGGTGTAGGGTGTATTGCCCCAGTGAGGAGCATTCGTCACTATGACATCAGAGATGATCTCTCTGCCCTACCTGTCCTCAAGTAGCATAGGTGAATGGAGAACTCATTTCAACTTGACTTGGAATTCCTGAATTTATCCTCACTAGGATTCAGAAGTTGACAGAGAAAGCTAACATAGCTAAAAGGATGGGGAAAATTGACTAACATAGCAAGATACCCAATCAATATGGACATGGGACTTACACTGTGTTACGGGCATCTGCATTGAAAGAACTACATGCATTCACGCAAAGTCAAAATACATAGGTAAGATTTTTTTTAAATTTTATATATTTCTAAAAATTCAGTCAGAATTTCAGAAAATGTGCACACGTGACATTATGAAACGTTTTTCACATCTACACTTAGTTGTACAATAAAGTCCAACATGTGAAATGACTCAGTAAATGCATGCCCTTAACCCAGGTATAGCAGCCCTGCACCAACATGGACTGTGGTTGCACTTTGTAGAAAGGCAAGGAAGACCTTCTTTTTCCTCTAAAGTCACTATGGTATGAACCTAGGAAATTCTCTCAGTTGCCACATCTTTATCCCTACTCTTTTCCATCCAGTGTTCAGTGTGGAGCCAGCTGTAAACAGAGACACCTGAGCACTGAGTCCAGCTGGAGGAACCAATGCTCTATTTTTTTATATCACACCACACTTAGCATCCCCACTGTACATACTTCATAAATTATGTTATATTAAAAGGATAAACACCCCATTAGGACAGATTCTGGTCCACCCAGCTCAGTGACTTTTAATCTTACCAAGCATATACTTTGTATGGAGAAAATTAATCTCATCTGCAAATCAGCAGAAAAAGGTTAGGATCATTATCCATATAACATATATTTCAAAAATAAATTTCATTATGCCTAGTATTAAATCAAATAACTGACCTAAAATGACATAAAACATGATTTTAAAATTCATGATGCTTCTGATTGTAAACTAGTTAGTATTAGGCAGAAATTAACTTTTTTTTAACTTTAAGAAGGTGATCCTAAATATCAGATCAATACCAGAGATTTTATTAACGTATATATATTTTTAAGAGCTTCTTTACCCTCACATAGTTAGCCATCTTATGTTTCTCTAGGATGGAAAATCTTAATCATTAAATTTTGTCTTTGAGAGCAGCTACTTTTTTTTTTTTTTTTGGTACTGGGGATCGAACTCAGGTCCTTGCACTTGGGAGGCAGGCGGTGGAACCACTGAGCTAAATCCCCAGGCCTGTTTCATATTTTTGACTACCTGCCACTTGAGGTATTTTGATTCTAGTGAGATTTTAAAACTCTTTATTACCGAAGCCTTCTAAAGGGAAGACCTCATGAGCTTGCCTAAGTAAAGGGTAAGTTACAATTATCTTTCACACCTAAACAAAGTTCTCAGTGCTCCTCAGAATCTCATGCTGTAAGTCAGAAGAGTGACCACTTTCAATTCAATCCAGCATGAATATGACCCTGGCCGCCCTGTCAAGTTTACAGCGTAATTTTAGGATTAACTTTATTTTGAGGTTGGCTGTTAGTGTTTGCATTCAAGTGACTTTTCATGTAAAATAAAATCATTATTTCCTCAATCTTCGAGGAGGCAACTGTGCCTATTTTGTACCTCTTCAAGGGCTCTTAGATTTCTGTTAGTCACTCACACAGGTGACATGTGATGGGTCAGCTCATTTTCATTCCAGTCTCCTTGTAATTGCAGCTGCATATGAGGATTCCAGAGAGAAGGATGGATATAAACTCCAGGAAGAGTGAAGGAGCTTCGTCTAAAGGGAAACCAAGAGTCATATTACTTTTGAATTTATTACATAATATGGAAGTTAAGCCAACTTGATTGACTTCGAAGCTGCCTGGGTCATTAGTAAAGCACACTTCTGAGAGTGTTTGGCTGGGGCATGGATGAGTGACTAAGTACGCTCTAGCACTGTTCCCCAGCTACCATGAACTAAGATGCTTTGCTCCACAAAGCTCCTTTCTATCTTTCTCTCTTAATGTTTGTGCCTTGGAGCCAGCCAAGCATGGACTGAACCTCCTGAGATCATAACTAAATAAGTCTCTACTCCCTTAAGTACTGGGTATTAGGTAATTTGTCTAAGCAAAAGTAAAGCTAACTAATAACAAGAAATTTATATATTATAAAAACAAGCTTATTTTGGCATTGGGTATTGAACCTAAGGCCTTCACACTGAGCCTCCCTCCCTTTCTTTTTTAAATTTTTGAGACAGGGTCGCACTAACTTCCCCGGGCTCAGCTTCAACTTGCCATCCTCCTAAATCATCCTCCTGGAGTGCTGGGTTTACAGGAATGTAGCATGACACTCAGCTATGTTTTATTACCTTTTTTATTTTTTGTCATGACTATTATGTGATATTTGTCACTTCTGTTTCTCAGAGAAAATGGGAAAATGGCAAGCTCTCTTTTAGTGTGTATATTTCTTCATGTTTTCAGGGCCTTTTCCAATACCAGTATATTTTAGTACCAATCAGTATTGCTTTGTAAGTTTGCCTTCCTTTTGTGATTAGTTGTGTCTCAAGCTGCCAAGACCACTCTTACCCTCTGTCTCATCTCCATGGGTCAGAGTTTAAGGAATAACCTTTTCTTCAGAAGCAAAGTGCTCTCTGAGATGGATAAGAAATCGTGGGCTGAACCTCCTATTTTGCTTCCCTGACCAGTCATAAAACAGGATATGTCGTGGACCTCTAATGCGTCACTGAGAGCTGAAAGAAAAGTATAGACACTGAGATAAAAGAAACCAGATGAATGTACAAGACTACTAATATGTTTTGTTGGGGAAGATGGACACTGAAGGTCAGTGCTGGAGTAATACAGCAGACTGTGACAGTCCTGGGCTATGTGAGAGACAGAAGGTGGGAAGAATGTGGGAGAAAGATCGAAAGGGATCATCAAATTTCTGAAGTGCAGTAGACATTTAGGCCCTGGCTTGGAAGATTGAAGCCTCAATGCAAGAACAGGACAGAAAAGGAAAAGAGATGGAAAAAAAGAAAAAAGATGGATTTTTTTTAGAGAAAAATATTAACCCCACAAGAGGAAGTAATTCATCCATGAGAGCATACCAGTAGATAAATAGACTGTAGTCAACCTAGAGATGAAACCTCAACTCATTTGCTTAACAAGTCTTAATATTTTCTTGTATCTGGGACTGTTCTAGTTTCTGGAAATAACAAAAGGAAAAAAATGACCTTTATTTTCTGGAATTTCCATATTAGGTATGGAATTGGCTACACAGGTGAGCCACTAAAGACCCGCTTAATGTCATTCCAATGCAAATCCAGGTATCTAGAGTTGCCCACAAAATAAAAAGAGCTACCTGAGAGCTATGCATCCTTGGAAAATAGGACTTTTATGAAGCAAGAAGGAAAAAGAAGCCAATGTGATTAGTTACTGTTTAAAGGGTATATTTATCTTGCTTAGTTCTAGTTACAAATACCTTGACATTTGCATTACCAGAGCCCATTTCCAGGTGGCTTTGAAGATCACTGAAATGTTCTTGGAAGCTGGCCAGAGCCACTTTGGCTTTCTCTCTGCACTTGCGTGAAAAGACCTGCGCGTGAAGAGCAGCACCTCTAAAAACTGTAATGCTACAATATCTAATTGCATCATATTTTACAAGATAGAGTACAGTACCAGGTTAAAGGGTGGGGGAAGAGACACTTTAAGGAAGATTTGGAGCCAGGCTGTGAATGTCTTCCATGTGATGCCAGAAATCTCTTGAATTTGAAAATACAAGTTGGCTTACATATGGTTACTACTGAGCTATTTTTAAAGAAGTGATTATTTTCAGTGTGAATTAGCCTAATCTAAACAATGAGTGCATGAAATAAATTGAAAATAATACAGTGAAACTGAAGCAGAAATCTTTGAATAAAGAAAAATATGCAACAATTATAACTGTTTCTATTTCTTACTTCAGTAAGAAACAGCCTTTGTGAATTCAAATATATTTGCATTCTAATAGTCATTATACGTCTCATGTCAAATCACAGCTTGGTAAGATTTTTCTGTACCTCACTATGTCCCTTACTATTTCAAAAAAGAAATAAAAATTCCACAGGGTACCCAGGAGCAGAAGATAGAAAATTCTAGAAGGGTTATAGCTCCTCATTTACACCAGTCTCTGTGATAAAATGAGCAAGAATTAAAGAGATCAGCTTGAGAATATATTGAATTGGGAAACATTACAGAGGAACACTAGCCTGTTATCCACTAGCGTGAACCTTTTTAATCAAGTGGAAAAATCAAAAGTAGAAGTACCATAAAAGCCTGTGTTGTGTTTGTAAATATTATTGGGATGCAAGAGGATGTAAGAGCTACCAAAGCTCTTCAGTAGTTGGGAGTGCTAGGAATGGTTACTGATTAAAATTGTTATCTATCTTCTAATATTATTTTAGAAAAAATGTTATCCCTACTCTCAAATAATGTTTTCCCAATATACATTTAATTATAGTTTCCAATTCATTAGTAAGGATTTCAAATGCAATGCACTTTGAAATAAGGCTATAAACAAACCATATGATTCAGTCAAGTGAAAGAAGAGAGATTTAGATTTAATTTCACAATATAATGATAGAGCCAATTTATATTTTTACTTTTTATTTTGCAGAGCAAATGATGCTTGAATCAGAATTGAGAATTAAAAGATTTTCTTGTTCATTGATTCTCAAGCATTTTTTAATCTGAAAAAAAAGCTTTATTTAAAAACAATTTTAAAAAGAATGTTAGTAAAATAAAGCTTTTCTAGCTGATACATAATCTCTTATATCATGGCCTTATCCTTGCCCTGTTTTCCCTCCATCCCTGGCTCACAGAGCTATCTCCGGTTTCACCAGTTCTTATTCCCACTTACAGCTTGTAGACATTTTTATAAATATAAGACTTGACCCTTTATGTTCTTTTCCCTTATATTCAATTTCTCAAAAGAATGGATTTGCTCTCTCTACCACTTTAAATCCCTAGTGCATTTTCTAACATCAGGACTACAGAAATATACAGAAGCCTTCTCACTACTTATTTTTTCTGTTTCTAATTCTTCTGTCCATAGACAACCTGACAGGTATGCTATCAGAGTGCAATTTGAATTACAGGAGAAATACAAATAACAGATCACTTATTTGAATAGTTTGTCATGAAAAAGAAAAAAGAAACAAGCATTTCCTAGAACCCAAAGATTTAGAAGATTCATGCCGACAAGAAGCCCTTTCTGTAAAATAAAGTGTTGATTTCTCCAAAACCGCATATTATTCTGTTATGACATGTTCCTGCAATTCTTTTTTAACTGTCTTTCATTTTTCTTCCAAAAAATAGGAATCAAGTCATATTTTGTTTGACCACGACCTTCACACATAGTCAGGCTATTTGCAGAGCTTCAATAGCAGCACTAAAACATCTATCATTATGGCTCTTATGCAAGTAAAGCTTTTCTTAAGAGTTGAATCCAAGTATGCCCACCTTTTGCTGGGGCCAGGCAGACTACTTGTGGAAGGTCTTCGAGGTACATAAGCATAGCTCATCTTCATTATTAGGGAGACACACTATATTCCAAGCAACTAATTTTGTTCATTTATGTAGAGTTTCTCTTGATCAATAATAACAGGAATAATTCTTCAATTTAACAATTAAAAATTAAATTAAATGCACTTAAATTAAAAAGCACTTAGTGGACATTCGGTTGTTCTAGCATATTCATGACTTGAATGTGCCCCCTAGTATTCATGTGTTGAAACTTAATAAGTCAGTTTGATAGTACTAGAGTCAGGTACTATGAAATGACTAAGTCTTAATCAGAGGTGTTCGCAATTAAAAAAACATTTCTGCTCACATTAGTTATTTTACTTGACCTCTCAACAAACTTGCCAAAATTCAGGCAAAGGATCATTGCCCCCACTTCTTAAATAAGGAAATTGAGACCCAGATAAAAGATGTAAAACTAAGTCTAAAATTATGTCTATCATCCACTGTGATCTTGACAACAATGTTTTCTTGTGTTAGGGGAAAGACAGTTACAAAGGAAATTCTATGAAAGAGAACATATGTATCCTAGAAAATTTATAAAATATATAGATATAAATAATTAAATATGAGTGAAATGTGTCTGATATTCCAGACAATTTCTAAACCTTGAGCTTAGATATCCTGCAGTGAAACAAGTGGATCCCAAGCTATGATGCCTGACATCCTCTTAAAGTCCCTAGAAGTCACATGGCTTACACGTCTCTTGTGCCTTGGATTACTGATATTGATATGAGTTTTCAAGGAAAGAACAAATACAAGGAATGGATGTAAAAAATATTAAGGTCACCTTTCCACCTATAAGAATTTTTTTTTTTATGTAGGTGCATGTAGACTTTTAAAAATCACCTTTCTAGATTAAGATAAACTGTTAAAAATGTCCATTCAGTGTCACCAAATAAGGTTAGTAAAAGCCTGAATGAAGTTAGACATTTAAAAGAACAGATGATATCTGCAGTAGAGTAAGGGTTCCATTATAAATAATTAATATTTGCATTAAGTTTGAGAAAGACTAGTAATAGCTCAGCAGTTAACCTGGAGTCATATTGTGACACACTTACCCAAAGGAGAGAAACTTCATCCATAGGCAGATAGAAAAGGCAATCAAAAAATGGATGTAAGAAACATTTACACACTGATGATTTTATTACTTTAAAAAGAAAAAAAAAGCTGTAGATATACAAAAGTCTCTAGGAGATAAAGAATTGTGTTGGGGTCCAACACAAATCACAATCCCCAAAGCATAACTGTGATGTTCTAGGTAAAAGCCTGATAAAATGCATGCCAAGAGGAAATGAAGATCTGAAAGGAAATATGGTATTATAACAACATTGTGGTTTTAGGAAAGTAAAATATTTCTTTTTTAATAAAGTTTTTATTTTAGAATAATTTTAGATGTTCAGAAAAGTTGCAAATATGATACAGAGAATTCCATTTATTTCAGACTCAGTTTCCTCATTATTAGTATCTTAAATTAGATGTTGTTACATTTGTTACAATTAAAGATCAAATATAAATTCATTACTATTAACTAAATCCATACATTATGTATATTTTCTTATTTTTTACCTAAGATCTTTTTTCATGATGTGTTTTATCAAGCAATCTTTAATTGGAATTTATATATTTTTCTCATGATTTGAATACACAATAGCAACATGGTTGTTCACTGTTGATGCTAATCTTGTTTGCCTGCTGTGGTAGTATGCATCAAATCTCTCTTCTAGGAAGTTACTCATTGCCCACATTTTGTAACAATGTGATACATTCTTTGAGAAAAATTTACTGTATAATAGTCCACTCTTTTGTTCAGTTTTAAATTTTATTAGTACATATTTGCAGTAAATAATGATTGCATTCTGTGTGTGAAGTGGGTACATGTACATAAAATATTTCACTCTTATCCACTTCCCCTCCCTTCCCTGGATCTCTTGATCCCCTTCCCATGTGAAAAAGATCTATCTCCTTATTTCCTATTATCTATCTTTTGTTTTGTTCTTTATTTATATTTTGGTTTTGTCATATGAGAGAAACTATGCAACACTTAGGCTTGTGTTTTCTAATTTATTTCACTTAATATTGTTGTGTTAAGGTGCATTCAATTTCCTACAAATGATTTGAGTTTATCCTTCTTTGTGGCAGAGTAGTACTTCATTGTGTATAAATAGCAAATTTTCTTTATCCATTCATCTATTGATGGACATATAGCCTGCTTAAAAGATTGTGGAGTTGGGAACTGTGCTCCACCTCTTTGAGGGGTAATAAATTTGTACAATTTTTCTTATTAGGAAATTAATTATTCTCCCCTCTGTTTACTTATTTAATTATTATTCCATATAAATATGAGCTCAGAGGTATTTATTTTATGCTTCCAGTTATAATATAATTTTTTTTAGATTTTAAGAGCCCAATTTATTAAGTCACTTTACATCTTTCATCAGTCCCTATCAGTGTTGTTAAATTCTTTTCATTCTTTTCTATTTTTATGGTTGTTTTACTAAAATCAATTCTTGTCTAGATTTTTACCTTGTTTTATTAAAACAATTTGTTTTATAGTTTAGCTTTTGTCCATGTGTTAGTTACTTTTCTCTCGCTGAGACAAAATACCTGACACCCAATGTTAAAAGGGGAAGGGCTTATTTAGCTTACAGTTTGTAGAGGTTTCAGTCCATAGTTGGCTGGTTTCAAGAGAGGAATGGCAAACAGACATCTCAGAGGAGAAACAACATGGTGTGGACAAAGTAGCAAAAACAAGGGACTCTAACAGTGTCTCTCTGCTCCTTTTATCTTATTCAGACTACTGCTATTAGGGCAGCATCAAACCAATCACTCAGGCAGAGTGGTTTAGTATTCACATGCCCTTAATCCTAGCATCACACATTCCAGGTTTAACTATCTTCTAAAAAGACTGCATGAGGATTTGGAGGGACATCTAGACACAAGCCACAACATCCCACCCCTGGGCCCCTACAGACTCTTGCACATCCCTGTATACAAAAGTTATTTAATCTATCTCTTAGAGTTGCCAAAATCCTAACAGTTTTACCATTGCTGAAAAGTCCAAGTCCCAAGTCTCCTCTGAGACTTAAGGCAAACTCTTAGCTACAAGGCACTGCACAAATGAAAAAAAGTTAAACACCTCCTACATATCATAGCACAAGATAAACATTATCATTTCAAAATGTACAAAGAGAAGGATACAAAGGAATGGGACCAAGACAAGTCCAAAATCCAGCAGGGCAACCCTTAAGTCCTGTAGTTCCATGTGCATCATCTGAGGCAGTCTGTGGTGAGTTTGTACTTTGAAGGAGTTAGGGGGCTCCCCGCTATGGCACTGTCGGTGGTTGTAGTTCTCAATGCTTCTCTCAGGGGTGGGCTCTGCTCCCTCCTTGCAGTTTTCCTCAGATGATCCAAAGTCCTAGCTTCTCCAAACTTCTGGGGTATCCACTGCACCTTCAGATTCACACTCAGAACTTCCCACACTGTTCTCTCAGGGGCACCCTGCCTGGCTTCCCAGGCCTTCCTGTGAAATCTGGATTGAAGCTTTCCTGACCCCACAACTCTTGCATTCTGTATGCACCTAAAACTAGCCCCACATGGTTGATGTCAAGGTCTGCTGCCAGCTGGAGCAATAGTAGCCAGTCTTCCCTCTCTCTTAACTGTTGGGGTTGAGTGCCTGGATTTCTGAGCACTCTGAATACAATTCTGAGAAACAAATTCTCTAGGCTGCCATTCTGGAACATAGTGCTCTGGGGTTTTCTTCTCAAAGTAAAGTCTTTCACTTTTCCAATTTATGGTGTCCTCAGGCCATCTTCTCTATCCTACTCCTTCTCAGCAGTCAAGATATCCTCTGCTCTATCATTGTGGGACCATCTTTTCTATCCTCCTGTTCCTTCTCAGCAGTCAAGATCTCCTCTGCAATATCTTTGCAGGCTTAAACTTTCCTGGAGCTTCCCTTTTGGCCAAATTCAAAGGATTTTAAATCATTCTGCTAAGCTCTTTTGCTCTTGATTCTCAACCTAGATCAGGATAAAAGCCCCCAACAGTAGTCATGCCACCTCCTCAATATTAGACTGCCTTGAAATTTCTTGTAGCAGATTAATTAGTCCACCACCCTTAATCTCAGTCTCAGGACACCAGCAAAATGCAGGCAAACTTTCTGTAAGCGGTAACACACATTGCCTGGAGTCCATCAGCCAATGCAGTCCTTCTTCCCAGCAGAAACCTCCTGAGCTTGGTCTTTACCAGCCTCTGGTCTTCTGAGCTCTGACCAGAATCTCCCATACAAAACAGCCTAAGGTGTTCCAGCTCTGCTTCTACAGCCAGCATCTCTGAATCTTCCCTAACTCTTCTCCTTCCCACAAGCCAGTTCCAAAGGCTTCTGAGCCACGTGGCCAGCTAATGTCACAGCAACGACCCTACTTCTCTGGTACCAAATTTTGTGTTAGTTACTTTTTTCTTGTTGCTGAGACAAAATACCCAACACCCAAGGTTAAAGGAGAAAGAATTTATTTGGTCTCCAGTTCATAGAGGTTTCGGTCCATAGCGGGCTAGCTCCAAGACAGGGATGGTAAACAGGCATCGCAGAGGAGAAACAACATGGTGTGCACAAAGCAACAAAAACAAGCAGGGGTTATAATATAATATTAACTCATTTTGTTCCACAAATTGTTCAAGCCTTAGCCTTTGGCAGCGCAATTGTTTTCTCTCATGTGTTCCTTTAGCATATCCTTATTTGAATGTGTTTGTGTCCTGTGTTTATAGAATTTTCTGATTTTCTGAAACTGCAAGATGCTTAAAACATTATTTCCCATCTTTGTCCTTGAATCAGTCATTTTTCAAAGCAGGAAAATATGTTTTAAGGTAGAAATATACGGATTCAAATTCCATTCCACAGTTCATTAACTATGATTTTGAGCAAGTTATTTTGCCACTCTGAACTTCAATTTTCTCACTTGTGAAATGAGAGCATGATTAAGCTCCAGAGATTATTATTTTTTATTGTGTTGGTACATTTTAGATGTACACAATGATAACACTCATCAGAGGGAATTTGTACCTGCACTCAATATATCTTGATTCTTCTTTTTTTCCCCATTCCCCTTCCCTTGGAGATTATTATTAAGTGTAAAAAGGAAAACAAATGCAAATGCTTGGTTCCTAGTGTGAGTGTTTAGTAAATATTAATTCTCTTTTATCCCTCCTCTCTGTCTCCATTCAGCAGAGCAGCATACATTTTCTTGCTAGCAGCTTCCCTGAATCACTACCAATATTCCACTGCCCGAGGAAGTATCCAAAATCACAGAGCTGGAGTAATCACTTTAGTTATCTATAATATAGTGATGTCTTTCTTTGTGCACAAACTAACACACACACAGTACCCACAGAGAGCTACACACCAAGCCATGTTGTGTCATTTCACGTAACTGTGAAGTACTTCGAAGCTAACATGTCTGCCCTTGGTATGAAAGATATTATATATAAAGTGTGTCACAGAAGCAATTTTGTGGACCCTAGTATTTCACCTGGTTAATTCAAAGAAAATAAAAAATATATATTTGTCAAAATGAGTAGTTACCATAACAACCGCATGCAAGTTGATTTTTGGCAATCACTTCATCATTATTTTAACATTGCCGTTTCCATGACAACCAAATACAGTTAGCATTATCTCTAAATACACTCCACAGGTATTATTTCTTCAATGAATCAAGGTCTTTCATTTTATACTAAAGAGATCAAGGATATCTGGCTAAAGGTAGTGTAATAATCTACCAAAGACAACCTTTGTCATGAAAAAATGATCAAACTCAAGTAAAGTAATGTTGGATATTGGCCATTTTTTCCTCCTAATGATGTTTATCAAGGAGTTTTCAGAGAACATTCCAGAAATAACTAAAAGAAATTAATCTACATTTTTAGCACTTGTTAAATCCCAAAGAAAGACGTATTTATCTCAGAGAGTCAGACTTCATCCTGCATTGATAGGAACTTGTTTTTCCTCCCACAGCTAACATTTCAGTCACTTAGAGATGTGAAGCTCAGGACTTTGGTCCCAAAGCAGTGCCCTTACCTGCAAAGCCTTTATGTCATTTCTATTCACACTGAAGATAGAGCTCCATTTTGTCCTCTACTAGTACAGTTCCTACTCTTCTTTCTCTTTCATCATATTTCTTTTCTCTCCTTCTACTCTCCTTTTTTCACCTCTTTGCTTTCCTCCATATTCTCTTTTCCTTCTTGCTTCCTGCCATCAGAAACAGGAGTAGCATTGGTACTACAGGGGTGAGGTTTTCAAAAAATGCCTTTTGGGGGATCAAAATACTACTTCAGAAAAACTCACTCAAAAACTTCTCAGATTTTTAAATCAAGTACTTCAAGAAATCTCTAACATGGGACCTCAGTATTCCAACCGTTTTCTGTTTCAGCATTCAGAATTGTTCAATACCAAGAGTTGATTTTAATGAGGTGCACACTCTATAATGTACTAACAAGTGCATTTTGTATTAAAAGCATGTAACTTTTAACTCATCAATTGCATTAGATAGACAATTCTTGTTCAGTATCCCTTTTTGTTCAGGTATGCCCTTTAAAGTTACACCCAAAAGCTAACATTAAAAAGGCTCTAAATGAGCTTACCACGAGACAGGGCTGAGTAATGCTATATCACAGGAGACCCCTGATGGGACCCTACATATCAGAAGCAATTTAGACAGTCCATCCACTGGACTTTGAAAGGCCTAAGTATCCTCCTTTCCTCTGTGGTGCTTTCAAAGGAAATAGTTATAAGTCTTCTCGTGAAGGACAGAGTAAATCATTCTTGTATACACTTGCATTCTTTTTGCATGGTCTTTCTTCATCAGTGAGCTGAGCTTGTCTTTCAATGGGTAGTTTCTGGAACTGAAATCAAAGCTTCCTACCATCAAATAGCTTCATCTGTGCTGTGATAGCTTCTTACATCAACAGAACCAGCCAGTCTTCTCATCACTGTCAGTGTTTCTCAAGGGCACCACTTGGAGTTCTCAAATACATAGTCAGCTGCTAGGCTTTCTAATCTTATGCAGTAGACCACCACCTTATGCACACTTGTCTGAGCCTTCAATTCCATTCCCCACAAGACATCTGCCATGAAGTCTCAGAATCTCTTTTCTAAACCGCCGTGAGCTCTCACAGCATCATATTCAAACTAGCCCCATGTGGACTTTTCAAAGTAAGTCCTCCTACAGCACAGGAGGTATTTCCATATTGACAAACTCCTCCTTATTACCTTTATTTTCTGTCCTCCTTGAACCAGCACTCTCAGGTGTGACATTTGCAAGTGCAACTGCTGTTGTGTCTGTTACTTTTGACATTTTCACTCAGTCAACAGCCAATAACTATCCAGTAGTTATGACAAGTGTGCTAAATAGAACTAACATAGAGTGGTATTAGATAAAATCAGTATTGCTAGGAAACTGTTTTTGGTGTGTGTGTCCTAAAAATCTATTCAGAGATTTGCTTTGGATTCACAATTAATCTTCAATTATTAGCCCATTTTTACCTACAATTTTTAGCTATAAGTGAAAATAAATCTTCCATTTTTTCAGCTAAGTATTCAAAACCACATTTTCATATACTAAGTTCAGCATATAATTCTTATCTATTTATAAACCCAGCATATTTAAATACTGACTTTAAAGGACCTTTGAATAGTGACTGACTCTTCATACAAATTTTATTAAACACCTTTAAATATTTCAACCGCATTTTTAAATTTAGTTATGTGAACCCCTACTTTAAATAACTAATTTTTTGACATAGTGAACAAAACCTTCCAAGTTATAGTACTAAATTATTCTCACAAATTTAATAAATGTTGCTAAGTACTATGAATGTAAAGTTATCTTAGATATTCCAAAATTATGCATAACCTTAGATTAGCTTAAAATTGTAAAATGACATTGATTACTCAATTTTACACTTTAAATTGGACCTATAAGGTTACTCCATTATACATAAGATTCTGTTAAATCTGTTAATAGATGAAATGACAAATATCAACTGTACATCTTTTTAAAATTAAACTGTGCCACTATAAACATAGGTAGGGGAGGTTGAAGGGAGGGAAGGGGAATGGGAAAAAAAGAGGAAACAAGCTATATCATGTGCAAGTACAAACTCTCTTTGATGAATGGAATTGGTATGTATAATTAAATGGTACCAATAAAATTAATTAAAATATTAAAGTCCTAATTCTAATGTTTTTATTTTCTTAAGTTTTTGTACTTAATTTTAAATATCCTGGAGTTGAAATACACATACCCGCTCAAGAAGAGATTATCCTCTCAACTAATTGGGATTATGTCATATCTTGAGCATAAGACAGATATATCAGTCTCCAGGAAAATGTAAACAATCAGGCTAAGGCCTTTTCAATAATTACTCTATTCTCCAAAGTTTTTAGTCTTGAAGCTCACACAACCTAATTATTATTTTGAACTATTATTCAAATGGTTAAAGTTTGGATTTCTTCGTTATTTAAAAAGCTCTAAAGTTCTTCCTCCTTAACTCTAAAAGTCTTTGAATTTGATAGGCTTTTACAAGTTATACATATATATATATATATATATATATATATATATATATGTTTTTCCTTCAAGTTAAAGATTTTGATTAAGTCTTGAAAACCTTGCATTCCTTCATGCCTTGAAGACCACACAACTCTTTTGTATATTTAAAATAATTCCCAGTGAATTTTTAATAGTGAACACAATTTTACTTGACTATAAAGACTATTTACTAAGTCCTTCTACTGACAAAGTAAAATTATAATTGTACCTTGAGAAAGCAGTCACTTTTAATCTTCTAAAGAAAACCCTGCTCCTACAATTTTTTCCAAACATCTATCCATTTATCCATTGAATATTTGCCAAACCCCACACTGCCATTAAATGTCTTCTCCTGAAAAAAAAAATCAAGTAACTGAGAATTTATTGCTTCCTATTGAAGAAAAACATGTCAGAAAAGCAGCAGCCCCAGTTCCCTCATCTAGAGAATGAAATACTCTTTGCAGGAAGCTGAGCAGTCGGTGCTGGGTAAATGGTGGTACAGGCACCTTAGAGCACTTCACAGAGGACTGAACACTGTGTTATAAAGGTGGATTCCTAGGAACGGATGTGAGGATCACTACATCCTTCAATGAACTTTTGGGAATGTGTTGAGATTGTCTGTTACTTATTTGGTGATTGTCATAGACGTAAAACATTACAAATTCAGTCTCAGCAATTTCTTAAATGAAAGTGAGCTTGGAACAGCATGGAATTCAGCCACAGCCTGAAACAAAAGACAAGGGTGCATTTTACACCATGCAGTGCTATGGATGCTGAACACATAGAAGTAAACACAAAAGACAGACAAAATCCTTGCTCTCATGGAGCTTTCACTCTGGCAGCCACTGTATCCAGACAACTAGGTTGGAAGAGAAAACCAAGAGGATTTAAAAAAAAAATTTTAATACACAAAGGGAGTTTCTCATATCTTGCATAATCCCAATCCTACATGGGAAAAATCACCAGTAAGGACAATCATGTGTCCTTACAGTGATTCTGTGTCATCTGACAGCATCCTGTTTTGTTTCTTACTTTGTTGGTCTTTTTTGTTTGGGTTTGGTTTTTGCTTACTAGTAATCCTAACTAATTTCCACATATTTCATCAAATGCATGAGTTTTTCCCCCCCATTAAGTTTATTGGTACATTTTAGGTATAAAATATAGTTACATGCATCATTGGGATCTTGTACCATTATGTGAGTAACTTGGTTCTTATTTTTTCCCCTTCCCCTGCCCTCCCTTCACCCCCTCCACCCTTCTCTATTTGCAAAGACTTTGTTTCCATTTTTTTCTTTTCTCATATTTTTTCTTTTCCCTTCTTTCCTTTCCCCTACCCCTCCCACTTCCCCTACTTCTTTAGACCTTTACTT
>NW_004624738.1:15965271-16037200 GCF_000247695.1 Heterocephalus glaber | reverse complement strand
GAAGAAGAGGAGGAGGAGGAGGAGGAGGAGGAGGAGGAGGAGGAAGAAGAAGAAGAAGAAGAAGAAGAAGAAGAAGAAGAAGAAGAAGAAGAAGGGGAGGAGGAGGAGAAAGAAGAAGAGGAGGAAGAGGAGGAGGAGGAAGAGGAGGAGGAAGAGGAAGAGCAGGAGGAGGAGGAGGAGGAAGACAACAGTGACCCAGTATTTCCTTCAGTGACCTAACTTCCTTCTACTTGGTCCCACCTGCTAAAAGTTCTACCACGCAGTACCACCACAGGCTGATAGTCAAGCCCTTAACACATGGGCATTTGAGGAACATGTAAGGTTCCAATTATAACAATGGATAAACATATGTTAGAGTACAAATGATACTTACCTCCTAGAGAAGCATAAATCACTCTGTTTTACTAAGAGTGCTGAGAAATTGAGCAATAAAATCAAATTGAAATAAACACATCAACAAATTAGTTTTAATTTTAATTTCTTTTCTCAAATTTATTCAACAATAGTGTCTCCTTCCACTTTGAAATATCTATTAATATCTCATTGAACAGTTGTTTTCAGTGAAATACAACTTAGGAAATTCTACCTATTCAAACTATAGTAAAAAAGAAAAGCTATAGTGGTCATTAAGAGTTCAGAAGTTTTAACACCAATGCACCTTTACAGTTTTGAAAAGATTGCTTAAGAATTAAATCAGGCCAAATGAGGAGAGAATCGTAATAAGGAATCAAGAGGAATGAATATTTTATAGAAACAGTATAAGCTATGGATTTATACTTAAGACAACAAAATCATGTAGATGTAGGGCTAAATCTGAGTAATTTATGATTGGTTCTTTGAAATGTGGTGCAGTTTTAAGAGAGAATTTTGAAATAGAAAATAAATAAAATATAAATTTTAGAGTACATAAGTAAAAATTTCAAAAATAAAGTACATTTATAAACAGAAGGTAGAATTTTCATTAAATTTTGAGAAAAATACTTTTGGTGTGAGACATATGCCTACAATGCACACAAAAATTAATTACTGTCTAATTGTTATTAAAATTAAACATAAAAAATAAAATTTTAACTAGATGTATAAGAAATAGGAGAATATTGTGACAATTTGAGGCTAAAGTATATCTAAATAGAATATCATTAAAGATTAGTAAATACAGTCACAGATATACCTCTATTGTACTTAAATATCGTATATGAACAACATTACCAAAAATTTTAAAAGAAGTAGGTATCTTTAAAAATTGAATTTAAAATCACCTAAAGTGCCACAAGAATAAATTAGTTATTGTATGATAAATGCTTCCCAATTTCAGAACAGATCATGTTCACACACACACACACACACACACACACACACACACACACTCTGATACATTGACTCAATTGAATGTTATGTAGCTTTTCAAACAAATGACATTAAAATGCTTTAAAATCAAAATATTCACGATATATTGATTTATTATGAAAAGTCCATTATACATTAAGTATGCTGTATTTACACAATGTCTGTGTTTTATATACAATGTCACAAGCAAATACATATCCAACTAACAGCAATGATTACTTCACTGAGCATGGAGCTGTTAGGTCAGGAAAAAGGACTAGGTAGATTTCTTTTTTCTACTTTATATATTCTATAATGTTTAAATATTTAAATATTATATGATGTTTACACACCCCTACAAGAAAGAATATCAAAGCCAAACAAGCCATTTCCTAGCTAGTACATCTTCACATAACAATCTGAATTTTCCCCACAAAGGCATAGTATGCTATTGATATCATTTAATGTCTTTTCTATTTATTTATTAACTTACCTAATTACTTACATTTATCTTTGTAGTGAAGGAGGTCAAACACAGAGCTTTGTACATACTAGGCAAGTGCTCTACCATAGGGAGATCTCCAGCCCTAAAACATAAATTTAAAAATAAAAAGTTTTCTTTTACAGAGTTAACTCCTCTACTTAAAATTAGGTATATCTGAGATTTAAGGATCCCCACCTATTTATGTTTTTAGTGAGAAAATACTTTCAATAAATTATTTTTTAATCCTAAGAATTAAAATCCCATGATTTAATTAATACTATAGAGAATTAGAATAAGATTTAATAATGAACGCAGGGATGTCATTTAAAAATATTTTTTTTAAATTCTTCTGGAATTGAAAGTGAAATAAGACACTGAGATGAGATAAATAGCAAGCTAATCATAAAGCTAGACATTAATCCTAGGATTATGTATTTTTAATAGTTTTGTACATAATTTCATCATTTAAAGGGAAGGATTTAAATACTATTTCCATGTTTGCTTAAACAATCTTTCACTGCAGCAATTCACTGAAATTTAATTACAGCCTGGATGATGATTCTTCTACCAGCTCTGCAGAAATAGTGTAGGCTCATCAATGTACATTATAAACTGGGATGAAACTCGAAGAGTACCTGGGTGGATGACAAGGGTGGAGAGAGAGAAAGTAGACTACACAAAGAAAGACAGCTGGCACTTGGATTACATAAAAAGAGAAGATCCATGAAAATATTTTCTGAGGATAATTGTCTAGCTGAAAAGAGAGTTTTCCATTTACTTAGGATTATGAATTTATTCTGGAGCTAACCTATTATCTCTGGAATTCACAGAATTAGGAGCTTGATGTCATAAGAATTATTCCAAAAAAAAGAAAAAATCCTCTTACTAACATAGTGAAACTTCTCTGATGGACTTATTAAGAATGAAGCATAATTCAAAGGCAATACTACATCAGAGATTTACCATTAAAATAGCTTAAATCATGCATTGCTACTTTCTATGTGAAGTGGCTTAACTTTAATACAATAAAATAAATCTGATGCCACTAAATTAAGGTATATTTTTAAACTACAATTGTTCATTTTAATAAAATTATTAAAGTTGTCCCTATGATTTCTAGCTTTAATTCAATTTTTACTTTATGAATATGATAAAACATTTGATCTAAATATGTGTTAACCTTTTACAGATAGCTGAAATCTAAACCTAATCTCCTCACCATGTATGTGATTACCAATCCAATTCAAATAGTGAGAATCTCATACTTGGATTTCTGCAATAGTCTTCAGTACTTCCTTCTCTTCTTCAATAATTTTTTCTGTGGTCTATTTCCAAAATGATCATTTTAAAATTCAAATCTCATCATGATGCTCTTTCTCCTACACAAATAATTCCCCTCCTTTCCTAATCACACTTAGAATAAATCCAAAGGCCATTAATGGCTTACCTGATTTGGGCTATTTTTCTCTGCTTTCTTGGAAATGCTTTGGGTACATTGCCCTGCACTGTGGTCCTGAAATACACTTTTACAGTCTTCTGTATAGAAAAGTCAGCCCAGAGGCATTGCTATTGCTTACTTTCTCCCCTTATATAGTTTTTTGCTTAAATATCACCTAAACAGAATCCTCTTCTGATCATTGTCTTAAAAATCAAATCCACTATCATTCTTATGTGATTGTGATATCCAATCATGTATTACATACTATTGATCCTGGAAAAGGATAGTTTGACCTATGATTTTTTTTAAAGAGTAGTAAAATTTATTGATAGAAAGAAAGCTTCTAAGAGAGACAGAAGGGGAACTGGTGATTTTTTTATTTTATAATACTGCAAAAATAATACACATTAAGCAGAAATCACACTTCTAATTCTGGATTTTTGCTGTGCACCTGGGCTGGTGATGTTCTGTATAACACTCTGTCATTATGATAAGCTGCAGCAAGAAGCCACATGCCCATGAGCCATACAATCATGAGGACAAACAATTAATCCTCCACGGGGTATCATCTTACTAAACTATGATGTTCAGGAGGTTGGGTGTATTAAATGCAATTTTTTTTATTTAATGAGATTTTCTACTTATAAAGAATTTATCAGAGTCAGGGATTTAGCTCAGTGGTTCCACCTCCTGCCTCGCGAATGCAAGGTCTCAAGTTCGATCCCCAGTACCAAAAAAAAAAAGAAGAATTTATCAGAATGTGTTCCTTTTGCATCTCTGTTTGATTTAAGGTTTGTTATGTTTGGTTTTGTGGCTTCAGTCATCTTTCACTACAAAACCCTCTGGCTGTGTGTTTTGACTCTTTTTAGTACCAGAGATACTACACACTCAAATAATATTTAATAAATTAAGATTTGAGGAGACAACTTAGTATTATTTTAATTTCCACAGTACATGACACTAATATATTTAATAGTCTACATAAGTTGTAATATCCAAATTTACCACTTCATTACTTTAACTTTCCATATTCTTAAACTATGGGCTCAGCCCTAGCCGTGTAAAGGCCATTGGTATTATCACACAAGGAGTGACCAAAATATAATATAGTGAGTGATTACATTTAAAAACTTTATTAAAACATGTTTTTCACCCCTGAAAATACTCCCCCTCCCTTCCAACTCACATCATATCATTTTTGCCACGTTCTGAAACACTTCTGGAAGTCCTGCTGTGTAAGCTCTTTACCAGGTGTGATCAACAATGGTGAATGTTGCTGTTGTGTCCCATCCAACAGAAGGGCAGGCTTGTGAAAACATTATGATGTCCTCGTTCACATTATTCAATAAATTTGGTACCATGAAACTTCTGGCTCTTCCCCAAAGTCAAAATGACCATGAAGGGTATCCATTTTTCAATCAATTTAAGACATTGAAGTAGCCACAACAGTGCAACAAAAGACAAGAAAGAGGACCACCAGAACTGCTTCAGAGAGTGGCAAGAATGATGGGTAAGAGTGTTTGAAGTGAGGGAGAGCATTTCAGAGGGATTAATGGCAATGTGTCTTTGGCTATAAGATTTTTTTCATTTTCACACATAGCATATGTTTCAATTACACATTATATGTTGCAGAATGTTTAATGTGATCATGCTTGATACATGATCTGACGAATTTTGCTTTCCAAGTAATTCCCATTATCTGATATGCATTCTGCTTGTTTAACAAATAGCACTTTGTTCTAGGGGTCTAGAACAGGGAAAGAATAATGTAGTAAGACTGTAGAAGTTCATTTTAAGTTTTAAATTTAGTATCTGACAATTGAAAATCATACTGGATGCCACCAGTTAGAGAAAAATCATTTGTAGTGTTGAGATGCTAGTTCTCATGTGTCAAAATTCTGTACCTCTGCAGAACTTAGGTCATAATAATTTTCCAATCAATTTGAGTATATGCAGGATGATGTTAAAGGAAATATTTCTAGCAATGCAGTAGCTAAAATCTCTGAAGAAATGAAAAAGGGAAAAGACGGGAGAGATAGAGCAAGAAGTCAAGAGTAGACCCAAGATAAATTCTAATGAGTGGTACCATAAGGAGGCTTGTGCCTTGTCCTAAACATGGGTAAGTATTAAGGTGGAGATGGAAAGCAAAACTATACACCCCATGCCAAGATAGAATGTAAGTCACACTTGTAATGTCTTCCAGAGTAAGTCCAAGTGAGTGGCACACACTTTTGAAAACCACACAAAAGAGAATGAAATGGCCCTACAGAGGTCATATATGATGTAGCATGGCACAGAATGTAGTAAACAAACACATATTTTCCTGATTCAGTGGCACAAATGTGGTACATGAGCTTGAGATGTGATGAATAGTAAATATTAATCTAATATAGTCAAAATTATTTACATTTCCTAATATATATTACTTCTTCTGAAAACTTATTTTAAAAATACTTTCTAATCCAAGGATAGTAGACATTTTTCTGTATTATCTTTTTTTTTTTTGGTACCAGGGATCGAACTCAGGTCCTTCCGCTTGCGAGGCAGGCGGCAGATCTACATTATCTTTGAAAAGCATTGTTGTTTTCCATTGCACCTTAAGAGCTACCACGTAACTGGAACAGATTTTTTTGTGTAATATAATGTAAGGCTCACATTTAATCTTTTTCATGTAGACTTTTAACACTGCCAGTAGTATTTATTATATTAATTTAAAGAACTGATAGTTAAAACATTTGGTATTCTGTCAAGGAAAGAAAATACCCTCTGAAATATACACGAAATGAAACTGTGCTATATTATCTACTTAGCAAGTAGTGTGCTTGTAGAAGCCAGATTCTCTCAACAAAGCAAAGAGTTAATCTTATATAAGGCTTTAAAGATGTATAACACTTAGTGATTTGCTGAGTTTTATAAATAAGGATGCCAAAGCCAATCTGTTGCTAACTAGTTTACTTCATTGATGAGAATTCCAAAGGTGAGAAGCTTCATGACATTTAAGAACTGATTGATGGTGTTTAGTTTTGAGGATATGTCTTTAATCATTGTACAAATTGGATAATAGAAAATGTTTATTCAGAGTCCCAGTGACAAAGATTTTTACCTACCATTTTACTGTAGGTGTTCTCTTTGCCTTTCTTGACCTAAGTTTCTTTTTTCTCTTGGACAGATATTTGTATTTGATTTATTGAGAACTTATATTACTCCCTTTCTCATCTTTGCTGATTTGTAACATATATCAGTCTCTGAGTGTGCACACATATACACACACATATAACATACACACACATAAATATATGATTCTTTTAGCTGTTACTTTGAATTGAAAAAGTACTTGTTAAAATTGTCAATACTAGTGTTGCAGCAAATAACTTTCAATTATGTTTACGTTACTTTCAGACTTGGTGATTTATAGCTGTGTATCCTAAATCTGTGTGTTAGTTAAGCTTAAGTGCCAATTTCATTGGCTCGGGAGCTGCCTAGGGGATGGTAAAGCACATGTCTTGGGATGTCTGGGTGAGGTCAAGAACAGGAGGTTTTGGTGTCTATATCTTATCCTAGCCCTGGATGCCATGACTTTGCAACCTCCCTCTACCAGGAGCCTCTACCTTGGAGCCAGTAGACTGTAGACTGAACTCTCTCAAACCATGAGCTAAACACAGCTCTCTTCTTTTAAGTTGTAGGTGTCAGATATTTTATCCTGGTGACAGGAAAATTACTAATACAGAAAATTCATACTGGAAGTGGAGTTGTTGCTGTGACAACACCTGACTATGTGTTTCAAAAACCAGTAGAACAGGCTTATGGGTGGAGTTTGGAAAGGTTTGGAGATGTGAGCTAGAGAAAGCCCAGAATGCTATAAGCAGAGCCTGATTGGTGATTGGTCAGAGTTCAATATAACAGAATGCTGATAGGAAGGTATGCAATAAAGTTGTGCTCATGAGGTTCCAGAAAGGAAAGGATTATATTGGAAATTGGACTAGAGGCCATGTATGTTACACTCTGACAAAAACATTTTTGTCTACATTTTGCCCATGTCCTGAGACTTTGTAGGAGGCTGAGTGAAGGGTGGTACACTCACAGATTTGACAGAGGAAATTTCAAGTTGGTCTAAAACATTCAGATGACGGCATGCATAATGCTAGATATTTTTAGCTAGACTTATAGTGAAAAGTGGAAGTAAAAAGCAGAATAGAAATATTTGATAAATTTAAATTTTGGCCTAAAAGGAACTGCAGATAAAATTGGAACCAAAGAAATCTAGTGGCTAGATTAGCACCATTACAAAGAAACCAAGTATTTTGAATAGGGGCAAGAAGAAAGATACTTTCAGGGTATCTCAGGAATTAACAAGACCCAACCTATAACAGGCTCAAAGGTATAAAAGTATAAATTTTTCATTTTAGAAGAGAATCCCTAAGCTCCCAGATCCAAAAGGGTTATCTAGGGAATTGGTACCACAGGATGTATTTCAATGTGTTCAGCAATCCAGATACTCAGAGGCTACTATGGCCATGGTCCACAGGGTCCCAGCCACTGTTAAAGCTGGTAGAGAGCCTTGAGGTCGTCCACATGATATCATGCTTATTTTATAGGCATGCAGAATGCAGGAGTTCTAGGGTCAGGAAGGCTTCCACCCAGATTTCAAAAGAAAGCCTGAATGGCCAGGCTCCATGCCCCTGAAAGGGCAGTGTGTAAAGCTGTGTGAATGAAGCTAAAGGTATAATGGAGACCCCAGGAAGTTGGAGATGCCAGGAACATGGAACATCAACCAAAGAAAATCACAGGCAGTATGTGCAACCAGGTAAAGAGAGAAGATTTGTGGGGTGCAATCAGTGAGGCCATAGTGGTGTAGCCACCCAAAAATTTGGAACTCACACTTAACCATGTACCACCATATAATGTTTGTCCTGGTGGGTTTTGGTCTTGCTTTGGTCCAATTCTTTTCTATCCCTCTATTTTTCCATTTTGGAATGGAAATGCTTACCATATGCCACTGTATTGGGGGATTAAATAATTTGCTATTTGAATTTTATAGAAGTTCACAGCTAAGAGTTTGTCTGAACTCTCAGGAAATTTTTACTTGGACTTTTGAGAAATGTTGGAACTATTGAGAGTTTGGGGAAGAGATTATTGTGTTTTCAGTTGTATACAGAATAGTTTTCTCGTGTTAGAAATACTAACTTGTTATTGTGTTTGTTTATAGATTTAGTCTGGTTGAAGGAGATGTATTTTGTTATCAAATTGAAAATGAGTGAGATACGATGGTTAATTTTAAACGTCAACTTCTTTGGTTGGGAGCCACCTAGGGAATTAGCAAAGCACATTTGTAAGCATGTCTAGGTGAGTCATAGAATCATGACCTTGGAGTCTGTGTTAGGTCTCTACCTGCTTCTACAGTTCTGCTATTACCCTGCTCTGCATCTTGGAACCATGAACTAAGCAGCTTTGCTCTGCTGTGCCTTTCCACCATGATGCTTCTTTCTTGGAGCCAGCAGACTACGGACTGAATTCTCTGAAACCATGAGCCACAAAAACCTCTTCTTGTTTAAGCTTTGGGTGTCATGTAAGTTTTCCCAGCAACAGCAAAACTGATAAATACAATCTGTGTGCATACTTTACTGTCCATAATACATAATTATTGTTGCTTAATATGGTCAGTCATTATTCAGCTTGACCTACTCATATAGTTATTCATTTTCACAGAGCTTAGTTATTTTCTGAACTTTTGACATGATTTTTGTGAGAAGAGCATCTTATTTAGTGTGAATTTACTGATGAGAAATTCTCTCTAGTGTCGTTTGGTCTGAAGATATCTTGGTTGTCTTCATTATTGAAGTATGTTTTTGTTTACTTTTCTTTTAGCTTAGTTTTTCTGTATAAAAATCTGGGGCCAGATTTTCTTCCAGAACATTAACAATAACATGCTGTTGATTTTTTTTTACTCTCATTACCAGTTTTTATCAGAAAATCAGAAGTCAGCTGAATTTTTTTTCACTTTAGTGTATTCTCCCATTCTCTCAGTGAATTTAATATATTCTCTTTGTCTTTAGTTTTCTGCAGTGTAGTTCTGAAGAGTTCAAAAGTGTATTTCTTTTTACTTATTTTGTTTGATTTTGTAAGGCTTCTTGAATCTCTGATTTCAATTTTATCATTTGAAAATAGAAGTCATTATTTAAATATCTTTTCTGTTCCATTCTCACTTCTTCCCTTCTAGATCTTTAATTACACTAAATTATAATTTATCATTGTATCCTTTTGTTTCCTGTCTTGTCTTCTGCATTTTTCATTTCTTCTGTTTTTTATTCTGAATGTGTTTTTCTATGTGTCATTTCACTAGTATTATCTTCAATTGTGCTTATCCTATTTTTAAGCACATCTATTGAGCTTTTACTTTTGATGGACTGTAAGTATTTTGTGCTTTTAACGTATTATTCCAAAGTCTCTTTTTCGAATGTATTACTTAAAAAACAGTTGCCAGCTATCTAATGAAATTCCTTATCTTGTCATTTTTCTTCTTGAATACATAAGCATAGCTGTTTTAACCTCCCTTTCTCATAAGTATCATATCTTAATTCCCTAAATGTCTGTTTCTGTTTTCTGTTGTTTCACTTGATTTCCTTTATGTTGGCTTATAGCATGGCATGTCATTGTTGTTCATTATTGCATAGCAGATATTGTATAAGAAAAACTGCTTTAGAAGTAATTTGAGCTCTAGAATGACAGTGTACTCCTCAAGATAGAATTCTTATTTGTGTTTGCTAAGTTACTAGAAACACCAGAAATCTGAGATAACTCTAACCCAGTTTCCAGTGTTAGATAACTCAGTAATAGCTTTTATTCCCTATTACAGCTACTGTACTTCTAATGCATCCTAATTTCCAGGAAGCATAACTTTCATGTTCTCAAATGAAATATTGTAGAGGTTACCAGGCTTGGGAATATATAACTGTAATTCTAGCTATTTGAGAGACTGAGGCAGGAGGATCACAAGTTCAAGGTCATTTTGGGCAACTTAGTGAAAAAGTGTCTCTAATTTAAACAAATAAATAAATAAACAGAATGATTGACTGAGGAAGTTGCTCAGTGGTGCAGCAGAGTTGCCTAGCATGGGTTCAGTTCCTGGCACCACACACATGAAAGAAAGTGAGGTAGAATATATGCATTTTTATCCTACAACATTCATTCTCACTTCTCCACACATTTCTTTCCACTTTGTTACTGTACTGGAATTGAGCTACCTCCTTCCTGAGGTAAGTTGTATTATCTATGTGAGAATGCTTTAAGGAAACTAAAGCTATTTCATAACGATTTATGGTTTTAAATTTGCCACTTTTGAAGACACGCTTCCTCTTCCTGCTCTGACATCAACATAGGAGAAATACAGTTGTTATATCATTCTCTATTATGATTTTCTATGATTTATCTACTCTCAAGTCAAGCCTCTATTTATTCCCTACTCCAGAAATTGGTGTAGTGCTAGGTATTTAACCCCAAGCTCTCTGGGGGAGGGCCTGAGAGGGGAGCTCTGACTTGCACCATACTCCTCCTCCCTACCACAGCCTGCTGAAGTTCACCATCAGGATATCACAGACCTCAAATTTGGTAAAGAAAAGAGCTGGCATTCCTGAGCCAGCATAAACCAGCTCCACAACACCGGGAACCCCAACCAAGCAAGATCTATCCCTTCGTGGGGTTTTTTTCTAGAAAATTAGAAATTATCCTGAGAACATTTATATTCCTGTTATATCCCATAACAGTAAAAAGGTTTTCTTAATTATAATCTCATTGTTTGGGGAGTAAGTGGAGAGGTTCTTGATCATTTAACTAATAATTCAAAAGATTATTAACTATTTATTATATAGGAAGTAAACTTAGAGCTCTGCAGGTATATATGAGAAAGACAGACAAAATTTTACTCTGATGGGCTTCTATTCTTGGTAAGAGAGTATGGACAATAAACATCGAAAATAATTTGTCATAATCAATTTGGAAATACATGAAATAGCATTGAAACCTTAGTGAGTGAATTTTTTCCTTCTGTTTTATTATCCACAAAGGCATTGCTTAATGAAGAAACAGGGCCTTAACTTATTTTGAATAATTATGAAATCAACTCATCTTTTACTTGTTCTTTGAAGTCTGATGCTATCTTAAAACTTTTACAATTCTACTGACCAAAATACCAAATGTGGGAATTACTGGCATTCACAAAATAAAAATGCATATTCTACTACCATCCCTTCTGAAGTGCCATAAGGCAAAATGTTGCCAGAGTCATAAGGTCACCAACCCTTTAACACAAACGGAAATGAAAGGCAGTCAGATGCAGAGCGAGTCATTTAACATTGAGGGCCCCTTGGACTTTTGTTTATCTGTCTTTCTAAAGAACTATTTATAAAAATATTTACAGAACTAGCCATTATAACATTGACAAGCTTGAATTAATAGAATCATAATTTATCATTAAGCAATATTAAGCAATTATGTTGAAACAACTGCCAATTAGTTTCCACAAAATATCATCCAAGAGAAATGATTACAAGCTTACTTTTTGTTCTATGAACTATACAAAATATGAAATAGATGCTTATCCAAAGCATCCACAAATGTATTAGCCATCACAGTTATGTGTCATGTTTAGGTTCTGTATTTCACAGATATTATTTTCCCATTAATATTTAAGGTGGGGCTATAACTATATTTTTTTATTCAGAGAGCTACATTTTGCACAGCTTTCCTTTGACCTCAAGATCTAATTGAGGCAAATGACTTGGGAATATAAATGCACATATTATTATTGTCATTGCGACATTATTCATTTATGTAGCATTGCACTACCTTCAGGAACTCAAGGTGATTTACAAACATTAGGTTCCAAATATCCATAGTGTTCTTTTGAGATATATAAACCTGAAGTTTTGCTAATTACAAATTATAATCAAATCTCCATAGAACACACACACATTATATTTAACTTCTTGGCTGTGAAAGTATATCTGTTCAGCAGCAAGTGACAAGTAAACAATGGTAGTGAGCTATTTGACCAGCATGGCAGCAGAGCTCATGACGCTTGAGAATATGATCCCCTTTTTTCTTAGTTTTTGCAGATTGATCCCAGGGATGTGAGCTCGCTATTCAAGAGCCCTGCTTGTGAGCTATGCCTTCCGCCTTGAGGCCTTTTTTTGAAGTGATCCAACTATGTGAGAAAATCAAATTGAAAGAAAATGAAAGCTAAGTTCATAAAAATTTTTGATTTTTACCAATAAAAAATGATTTTTAAGAAAGAAAAATAAATTAAATGTTATAAAGCTAACTCCATGAAAAATTTGATAATACCAACATAATTCTAGCTCCAGGTTTGTACCCTTCTGGGGTGGAAAGAAAATTCCCAATCATTGTTGAGATTAATTCACCAATCTCATGGTAAATCAAGGCTTCTGTGATATCCAGAGGATGGGGCTCTACTATCCAGTCTCTCTTGGTTGCCCTTGCCTTCCGCACAGATGTTGGCTCATTGGAGTCAAGTAACTTGCTCCTGTCTGTGGGGCTTCCATACTGTCTGACTGATCCCACCACAAAGTCAGACCCTGTTAAGTTCTGGCAACCTCACTGGGAAACTTCTATAGCCCCTATCAATGAAGCAAAAGATTATTTTCGAAAAATAAAGGATGAATTTGAGTAACCTCTAGTAAGACATAATCAAGATTTTAAAAATTAAGTGGCCCCAAATAACCAATATCATGATTAAAAAGGAAACGATCACTACAGATGAGACATTTTTAAAAGATAGCCAGATAATGTACCAATTTCCTTGACAGCTAAAATTTGAATGAGATAAAATATTTCTTAGAAAACCCAACTTATAAAACCAAAAAAATAAAAAATCATCCTTTTAACAAGAACAAAAATCATATGATCATTTCAATAGATACAGAAAAGACATTTCAAGAAATTTAATACTAATCTATGATTTTAAAGGAAAACCTTGGAAAACGAGGAGTGGAAGGGACACTGTTAAATCTTCTCTGGGGTAGTTATCAAAAATTAATAACAAACATCATAGAATGGAAGGGACATTTTAAAATCTTCTATAAGGTGGTTGCCAAAACCTCCCAACAAATAGCATAGTTAATGGTAGTCATACTGTCTTTTTGAGATTAGGAACAAGAGAAGAATATCTACACTTATAACTTGAATTAAATATTTCTTAAAAGGTGCTAAACACTAATGATATACCACGCCAGATGCTAAACACCAAATACATGCACGAAAAGTAAGGATAGTAGTAGTGGCCTTCAGGAAGGTAAGGAGATATCAGTTAAAAATCAATAATATTGGGTCATGTGCATGTTAAACTGTGTCTATATTAATGTAACAGCAGTAAGGGTAGCTTGATGCCTTGTATACCAGCCAGCACATTTTGACACATTCCAAAGAGTGTCACTTAATAACCAAGGAAACCAATATTGGGGGCAAAGAGGATAGAACTAGGAAAGAATGCCCTAAAAATGAATAATCTTATTTGAGTGGCAGAATTCTAATCAGATATAGGTAAATTTTATGTAATATGTGTCCCATGGCTGATCTTTCCACTAGTTGGCTGCTTTCGTGGATTCTATATCCCCTGAGCCAACTGGAAAGCCCACTAGAAGAAAGTCCTTCCTAAATCCTGTTATAAATGATTACCATCATCGGAATCTCAGAAAAAGTACAAACCTGAGAAAAAGAACAACCGGCTTCCCCAACCTTAGAAGTTCACCACCCTACCAGCTTGTAGCTTTCTTTCTCCAGAGCATGAGAAAGTTAGGTTATCTTTGTGGACCTCAGTTTCCCATTTGTAGAATAAGGATACAAATTGCTCTTAATTCAAACAGTTATTCTTAGGGTAAGAACTGACCTATGTAAAACATTCAGAACATCTCTTGGCATATGCTATGGTTTAGAATTTGAATGTGTATTGAAGACCAGGTCCCAAAGTGGTGCTATATGGAGGTGGAAATAGGTGGGCCTTAGGTCATTAGGATTATGCCCTTGAAGGACATTGTGGGATCCTGTTTCTTCCTTTTTCTCTTTCCTCTCAGGCTCATGATGCAAGTGGTTTGATTCTACCATGTGCCCCTTTCATATTGTGCCGCCTTCCCACGACCAAAGAATCTGAGCCAACTAGTCAAGGAGTGGAATTTCTAAAATTGTTAGGCAAAAGTACATCTTTTCTTACCATAAATTAATTATCTCAGGTTATTTTGTTGCACTGAAAGGAGCTGAATAACACAGTAGGTAATAAATGCTCATTAAGTACTAGCTCTTGCATTGGCAATCATGAAAAACCCCTACAAGGAGACTTTATGTTTGGTTTCTAAACAATAAATATAATCAGTATATCAACTTATTCACTCTTGTGTGGCAGACCTGGTAGAACATCAGTTGGTCAATCCAGATTAAGCTAACTCAAGTTGAGTTAAAGGTGATTCCTTTACATTGTTCTGCCTCCCTAGATGAAGTTAGAGCCTTCAAGTTTCACCTGCTGATTTCCCATTTTGTGCTCACCCCTATCAGTAAAGAACTCCTCAAACAAAAGCTCTCTCTGCTTCTCTCACCCACATGTTTTCATTCACACACACACATTTCCCACAAGATTTCTCAAAGCAAAATTTATAGACACAAGCTGTTCAGGTGCATCAAAAAAAGAGTCTCCTCACACAGCCTCAAAACTCTCAAAACTCCAATTTTCAGTTAGAATCTCAGGATAATGAGCTTCATTTAAAAAATTGTTTTTCTTAAGGAAAATTGAGGGGTACCTTCACCTCTACATGGTAAGATGGATCCTAGCAAACACATTCAGGTGGTTTTACTTTCCAAATGTCAAAGGAACAGACTATTCCAAGAGTAAATTCAACTATCCACCTTTTGTAAACCAGAAAGTGCTTTCAGTTTGCAAATACTGTAACAATAATTAAACACAAGGAATCATTAGCTAGGGCTAAGTTGCATCCAAGAGAGTAAAGTACGAAAATTCGATGTGATATTTTCAATCGGCCTTTGTGGACAGTCGTATGTTTTCATTTTTAAAACTGCCCCCAAAGAATTAAAGCACGAAAATAAGTTGAAGAGCCAGGATGTTTGTCTTGGTCCTAGCATCTGTTCTTTGGATTCTTACTACCTGTGCATCCTTGAGGTTGTGGCCAGGAATGACTCATGCGATGACTGTGCATACAGAGCTGGAAACAAATCACTTCTGTCCCACTGATGTCCCCCGTGGGCATCTGGTGGCTTCCTGCCATGTTTGGAGGAAGGACAGGTGGATGAGGGTGACTTGTTATGTGAAGCCAGCATCCCAAAATAAATGCCTAGGTTTGGTGCAAATAAAGAAAAATGGTAAATTTATAATGGTAGTTTTCTCCAGGTAAGTTATTGTTGAAGCTGACAACTGTTCCCAATCTGCTCCCTATCCCAATCTGCTCCCTATCCTTGTCAGTAAGTCTCACAGTAATTAAGTAAGGGAAGGCTGTATTATTGGCTCCTTGGCCCTACAAACTTTGTAGGGAACGTAAGTCAGTTTCGATGTGATTATGTGTGAGAACGAGTCTTAATTAAAATGCAGTGGTAGACTGCATATGCCTTCCTCACTGTTATTCCTTACAATGTTTTCTCACAGTGAATTTGCAAACCCCTGGAAAAATGAAAAATAAAGCTCATTATCTCCCAAATGGGTAAAAGCATTTGCGAATACAAAACAGAACTTCCTTTAACTTCTTATTTACACATTCTAGATGGACTCTCAGGGCATATTTACTTCTAAAATGCTGTCTCTTTTCTTTCTTTTTTTTGTATCTTACTGTCACAGTATTCTGTTAATTCATGAAACTATATTTCCGGGTGCAGGAGTTTTAAAAATTAATAATTATTTTAACATCACTGAATTTTTATAACGAAATTACTGATAAACTTATTCATATAAATGTAAATTGTATAAATGATATGAAAACCTGTAAGTGCACACCATATATATACACTTTATAGCATAGATATAAAAGCAGATGATATAAGTAGAGATATAATCACTCAGGTAGAATACAGTAGCTGATATATACTTTGAATGCTATATGCATCTGATTCAGGTTGGAGACAAAATCCAGTCAGTAGAAGAGCTCCTTGGAGGTACCTGCCAGACCTCATTTGGCAACAATAGTGATGTGTGACAGCACTTAATGAAATATTATATCTTTTCAATTAAAATTTTATATAGTAGAGGTTTACTTAAATTACAACAAATAATTTTCACGTCTGGTGCTTAGTGAAGCATCAGAGAATGAACCGTGGGCTATTTTGAAGCATTCATGTGAACACATCATTATTATTTTTCATCATTAAAAAAAGACTTTCCCCCAAATAATAAATATTGAGTGAAATGAGTGTTCTATAACCCAACATCTATTTTATTTTAAATGATTTATCCATTTCAGAAGAACCAAAAGAAAATTAAGTTTCATCGAAAGTCCTATTCAAGCTTCCCAAACCAGAATTAATAGCCTGTCATTTTACTTATGCAGTTCTTCCAACTCTGTGATTATGGAACAGCAGTTTTCTGATTTGTTTCTTCCAGTATGAGCAACTGATTGTATACTGTGGATAGCTGATATTTGTCTGGAAGGAAAGTTATCACCAGTGCATTGTGGGATGTGCTGGTCCTAAGTCCTTGCCAGTGAATCAGAGAAGCAGCAGAATATATTCCACACCTTCTCTTTTAAGTCACATTTATAAAAGCAGTAGACACGCACATGTTATAAAAGATCGATTAAAATGCTATAAACGACCCTCTTAGAGGCCAGATTGTCATTAGGAAACTATCCAGAAAAAGGAAAAGCATTTTTAGATAAAAGGAGCATTTTGTATTTATTTTTATTATGTTAATGCATGTGTATATGGGACAGCCAATGGCCCTAGGAATTATCAAACTAGTAGATTTTGCATCTGCTGATTTCTCTATTTCTCAATCTTATAGCTAATTTATTTAAGTGCTTCCTCATTAGGAGTTCTTAGAAAATAATGTCCACTGTTTAATTGGATAGGATTTGTATGTGTGGTAAAATCCTTCAATATCTATATCTTATTACTTGGTCTTCATAATACTATTAGTAAAATTGAGCTGATATTATTTTACCAATAAAGAACTTGAAAATCCAAATAGGTGTATGACTAACCTCTAGTATATATTACCTTTTGAAAAACTGGAACTTAATCAAATTCTTCATTCCCTTAGGAGATTCTTCTTACTCTACCCTGTGGGCACTCCAAATTATGTTTCTTCATGAACTGAGCAAGTGGCCCTGAATACAAAAGTAAAATAAAGAATAATTACTTAACTTTCAGCATTTGACATGGACATGTTTGTGTGCTAACATCCCCAAATAATACAGTAACTGCCAAATACATACATATATATATATATATGTATATAGGTTATCATAATAAGAATAAAGTATCCAAAATAATTAATTGACTGTTGCTAGATAGTAGCCAGCTGTATTTGTCCAGTTTGGGTTGCTAATAATACAATTCTAAAACTTGGATTTATTTGGGCTCCAGTTTCTGGAGGTCTAAAACAGAAGGGCCATGTCTCCTGATGACATTCTTGCTGGCAGAGACTCAGGATGGTACAGGTCATAGTGGTGCAAGAGACAGGAGGCACAGTTGTATTTCTCCTCTGGAGGTCTCTTTTGTAAACCTGCCATTCAGTCACAAAGGCTCCACTCTGACGAGCTGATCTAATGCTAGTGACCTCCCACAGACCCCACCTCTAAACACAGTCAGATTGCTTTCTCCTTTGTAATTACCTTATAATGGGGATTAAACTCCAACCTGAGTTTGAGAGAGACAAACCATATTCAAAGTATAGTACCAGCTCATGAACTAGTGGAGATATATACACAAACAGTTTAAGAATATTTGAGGTTGGAATGTGGATGACAACCTTTCTTTTGGCTATGTTATTGGAGCCACTTAGAAGCTGGGATAGTCCTTCACACCCATTCCTTCTATTTCTTCACGTGCATGTCACCCAACTCCTCATCTCTTCCAGCTGTCATGCCAGCAGCCAGACTTAGGGAGAACACTGAAGGGGATTCAAAAAAGTGTTTTCTTGTCCTCTTATTAAGTGTGTGAAGTTACAAATATCAGTAAGAGCTTATAGCAGTTCACTTTTACTCACTGCACTCTCTGTTGATATCATTATCTTATTTGACCAGGCAAGCTGTGTGGAACAGGCCAAGAGATAAACCACCTTTGAAAGCCAGAGGTGACAGGTTTGGTGAGGTGACCTGAAAGTTCTGCAGTCAGGAGAGGTCTGTAGAAAAAAAAAATCCAATGTTTGACTTCAAAGTCCGCACTCTCAAGCACAACAATGACAGCAGAGAAACCAGAAACTTGCATTGGAAATAGTTTTTCGCTTCTTCTGACCTTGCAACAGAGATGACTATGATCTGATTGCCCCGGGAGTACTCATAAAGTGCTTCTATCACTGTCAGGTGGATATAAAGGGAATCCCAGGACCTTTTGTACATTTTGCTATGTTTTGACTCAAATGGTAATACTGAGGCTCTCTGTGTTAGGGATATATACCAGGACAGCAGGGCAGAAAAACAGATTTTGTGTTTCCTGATGCTATTCAATTTGATCTGTACTGCTGAAGAAAAATAACACAGATAAAAACAATTGAGTATTAAAGCAAAATTTTTGAAATGGTTAAAGAAGTCTCCTCTCAGTTCCAAATTTTTAAAAACTGACAAATTGCAAAATTTAGAAAACTAATACATCATTATTTATTTACTAAAACATATCTGAAATACCATTGTCCTGCATTTTTAGCTGTGTAGCTTTGATTGTCTCTTCTTATGACAAGGATTTTGGCATACAATTTTCTATAAAAGAAGAAAGGTGATTCTGGCTTTTCTGCAGTATGTTTCTCTGCTACATTTATCAACTTGGGAATCAAACATCATAAGGCACATTTATCAGATAATAAAACTATGGCCCCCATCCTAGTCTCAGGATGAGTAGATACAGTGTGTGGGAAGACATCTCTACACTAAGAGAAGTTAAATTAGGGTGAGTCTGTGCTCCCTAGAGGGAGGGCTCAGTAACTCCAAGGTAGGAATCATCCTTCCAGATAGTCATCTAACCAGAACCTGAACTGACTGAGCAGAAAATACAGTCACGCTGGAAAATATCATCAAACCCTAGGAGAAGCAGAGGCTGATATGGCTCCTACCTAGTCTGAGAAAATGTGGCAGAGGGAAGGTTTTTTCCTAGGATTACAAAGCAAAAGTAAGCCTGCTCTCTGGAATAGTTCCAGTAAGGCTCTGACTGGTCATCATTTTTATTCATTCCTTCAACACACACACACACACACACACACACACAGGCACACTCACGCACACAAATGACAGCTTTCGATGTGCCAGGCACTATGATGAGCCCTGGAAACATAAGTAGAATTCCATCTATACCATTTTAGAGCTCACAATTCCCTGTGAATAAATTGTGAATAAAAATTCACAATTTTTATTCTCTGGTAGATAAACAATCAGGGGTTGGCAAAAGAGGTCTCCTTGGCAATCCCTGGACAATTGTTTCCATAGTATTTTTAAGGAAGTCTTGATTCTCAGCAATAGGTAGATACAACTGGAGCATTACCTAGTTCTCATCATCACAGTTATTAGTGCTAGGCAGACACATTCCAGTCACTGACATTTAGTGTCGTCTTCTTACAACCCAAATGAAATCTCTCTGGCAATCATGGTGGCATCCTCATAAAATTACAGAAGCAGTCTGAGCCAGAAAAGAAACATCTCACATGAACTCTCTATGGCAAGGTTAAGTTGACGCATCCTATTATTTTTAAATCCATATCATAACAGAAAAGTTTCAGATGCCAAAAATGCCTTCAGCAGACTTCGTATAATCACCCACGTGACATGTTGCAGTCAGGGGCACATTTTCATCACTGCTCATTGTGTTTGTCACAAACACTTGATGTTACAAACAAGACCTTCATTTTAGAACCTCATTTTCTATCATCTAATTATCCTCCCAAAGCTATAATCCTTTGTTTGTGAAATCATAATTCATTCCTATGGAAATACGATGATGGTTTCAGGTAAAGGAACAAACAGGAAAAACAGAAGCAAGTTTTTAAAGTATCCTTTTTCATGCAAATCTCTCAGCCATAAAGGATTAAGAAAATAGAACATGCATGATGAGCTGGAAAAACTGTGACTAAATATACTATTTCTAAAATTTTCTCAGTACCAGGTGCTTAAAGGAAGTACACTGCATATTTAGGCTGTTTGCAAGTGTTACCTCTGCAGGATGTTTTTCTTTCTTTCTGCTTTCATCCAGAGGTACTTTCAATATTTTGCAAAAATTTTACCTTATTTAATTTTTAAATTTCACTCCTCCTGAAAATAACTTTCCCAAAATCTAATTTCACCCAAATACATAAAATTTCTGCCACCATTTGTAATCCCATCTACTCAAGAGGCTGAAGTGGAAGGGCCACTTCAGCCCATGAATTCAAGAACAGCCTGGCCAGCACAGAGAGACCAAAAACAAACCAACAAATAAAAAATCTAAAAGACGTGTTTATGTCAGCAGCCTTCAGGATAAATTTTATATGGTGTCTTGGTTATTGACTTTCTAATATTGAATATTTAAAACAGCAAAAATGACTCCTGTAGAACTTCACATATAACACATATATCTACTGCTAGTGGTAAATAGATATTCAGTGTAAAGTGAGTATATAGTGATTAACTTATTTAATCTGAATTCTTTTTCCAAAATTCCTTTGGTTATATTATCATGTCCAATGATGTGTCTCTTCTAAATTCTTATTGTTGACCCTTCTTTATTGTTTTGAGATATTAATGTACGTAGACTCTTGATGCTTTCTCCTCTTGGTCATTGACATGCCTCTCTCCTGAATCTCTTTCTGCTTCTCCAACCCCTCTTTCAAGATCTTTTTCTCACACTTCTGGGCACTGTCCAGCACCTACATGAGGAAATTCCACATCTCTAATGTCCTATTGCTTTTATTTCTCTGGTTTGTACTTCTTTATTTACCCTAGTCTGAGCACCAAAATGCCACCGTTTGTCAGTCTTCCAGATCAAACTGTCCTAATATCACTTTCCCATGCATTTTCTCCTTCTGCTTATCCTCCTCATTGATGACATTGAACCTAGACAAACTAAAGAAAACCTTTCTCTATAAATTAGTTACCTCCACCTCTTTTTTTTAAAACAGCATTTCATGTTGTTGGGTTCTTCAACACTCTCTTCACCTCTACTAGAAACCTTGAGACCATCCTTAAATTTTCCTTATTCCTCATCCTATGAATCTAGTCTGTTATTTTATCCAACATTTTCATACTTAAAATGTCACCTTTCCATTAATTCCTACATCAAACCCTAACTGCATCCCTCCACACCATACAGCACACAGATCCCAGCTGATCTTTTTACCTCCCTATTACTCATGCTGCTGAACAAAAATTGATGATCCCATAACAGTGTCATTTCTTATTTGATCTCATACTTCCAACTTAATATCTTCTTCCCCATCCTATTTCACCAACCTGATTTGCAACTCCACATATATTATTTGTAATCCAGTAGCGCCTTCTTCCTAAATACATTCCCTTTCATCTCTGTCTTAATGTCTTTGTTCATGCTGCCCTTTTATCCAGAAAGACACAGTTCTTATCTTCATCTTTTCTAATGCTAGTCTTCCCTTTAATTCCACTAAAGTTCCCTGCCCTTAAGTCTGCATGTACTGATCCATCTCATTTTTAACACTGTATTTTGTTAAAGTTTTGAGCTACTTGTTACAATACTGATAAGGAGCTGAGGCTGCCTGGATGATTCTTGTACCTGAGGACATTCAACTTCATTTTAGCTGGGGTCATCATTTTTTTGCTTTCAGAAACTCAAAAATCTTCTAATCATCCAACTATGATCAAGCCCTGATCTAGTGGAAAAGAGGTTAACAAAAAAATAGTCTGATAATTTCTGAATCTAGCCCAATGGTCCACAGACATATGAAAAAGTTACACAAACTCTGATAAGACTTCAACTCCTCATCATTAAAATTGAGGTATTAATATCAACTTTCCCTAACATACTAGATGGTTATGAAAATTAAGTAAGATAATTTATATGAAAGAACATTGTAAAGCATTGTACAAGCATACAGAATTATTACTAATTCATGGTAACAAAATTCATGAGATACTTAGTTCTGAGCCATAAAGTCAATTTAATAATTTATAAGAAGGAATAAATATTTGTGCTGACAAGAGATGCGTGTGCACTTGAGGTAAAATTTGTATCAAAGGATCTAAGGAAGTAAGTAAATAATGATAAGGTTTGGGGGAAATAAATCTTAAGGATTTAAATGGTCTTGGGTGATAATTTGCAGTAATCCTTAGTCTTTTAGGGGAGTAGTAGGTAGTTGGTGGAGATAGGAGTCCTGAGTCTCTTTCTGTAGATATCCAACCTCACTATAGCATTGGAATTTGTGTTACCACTTAGAACAGAAGATGGTTGCACTTCTTTTTTTTCTAATAGAAAAGTTTTTTATTAGTACAAGTTTGAAGTACATTATGATTACATTGATTGTGGGGAGTTGGTACGTGTACATAACACATTTAATTCTTTTTGGCCCCTTCCCCTCCCCTCCCTCCCTGCTCCCTACAACTCTTGTTCATATTCCCATCTGCAAAAGCTCTCTTTCCATTTTATTCTTCAATTTTCTTTTTTCATCCCTTTCCTCTTCTTTCCCCCCCACTTTTTCCACCTCTTCTTCCCCTTCCCACTTGAAAAAAGATCTGCCTGCTTCCCATTATCTTTTATTTTGCTCTTTATTTATATTTTGGTTTTCTCATATAAGAGAAAACATGTAATATTTAAACATATAACTATAAGGCAATGATAGTTATGAGAATCAGCTATCCTCAAGCTGATTCTTCACCCACTCTTGCTACCGTGTACAAATGCTCACCATTGCCTTTAAAATGTCAAAGTAATAGTAACGATGTGCAGTGAGACTATAGTACGTGGATAAATGCACATGAAAAACCAGAATGGAGTTGAGAATATTCTGCTATAAGATATCTGCACTGTCACTGAAGCAGTAGAGTGTTACTTGAAGGTGGATTTAGATTAGTTGTAAATGTATATTGAAAACTCAGCAACCACTAAAAAACTTTTTAAAAACATATAAAGTATATTTGAGAAGCTAAGAGACGAGAGGAATGTAATTATACAAACTGCTCAATTAAAATAGAGAAGGGAATATAGAAGATGCAGAAACAAAAATTGCAGGAAATAGAAAAGTTAGAGAGATATTAATCCAAAAATATCAATAAACACTTTAAATGTGAGTGATCTAAACACTCCAAGAAAAATAAACAGTTTTTCAGATGGGTTAAAAAACAAGACTCAACTATATATTTTCTATAATAAGCCTGCTTAAAATATAAAGACATAAGTAGGTTAAAAGCTGAGGGCTCCAATACTCTAGGAGACTGAGGCAGGATGATTGCAAGTTCAAGCCTAGCCTAGGCAATTAAGCAACTTAGTGAGACCCTGTCTCAAAATTCTAAAAAAATTTAAAAGGGCTGGGGCTAGAGTTCAGGCAAAGGTTGCACTTCTTAATGCATATATTCCCCATGCAATAGGAGACCCTTTACAGCTAATCACTGACAATTAACCCTTAAAGATAACCTGGCTTACAATGTTGTCAAATCGCTCAGCGTCATGCTATCTCTATGCATTGCTTCCTCCTCTGCTTCACACTGTAACTTTATTTGCAAACTGTGGGAACCAGACTGCCTGAGATCATTTATTATTTCTGTCACTTACTAGTTATGTGATCTTGAATGAGCCACTTCACACACCCCTATGCCTCAGTTTTCTTGTCTATAAAATGGGCCCCAAATCCATTTTTTACACTATAGGTTCTACTGGGGATTAAATGAGTTAATCCGTGGAATATAGCAAGTGCCTAGTACATTCCATGTGTTGTTTTAGCACCTATTTAATGCTATTTTAGCACATGTTTCATGCTATTTTTCACTTTAATCATCTCTGCATATCTGTCTACTCTACTGGATGGCCAGCATCTTCAGAATATAGGCTCTGTCTTACCTTTCTGTGTTAACATCTCAGTACTTCCCATAATGTTTTGCTCACTGAAAGTGTTCAGTATATTTGAAGAATAAATTCAGTGCTGTGTCATGCTTTCTCAACTTGTAGTTTCCTATTGAAAGTTTTGTAAGGCTGAAGTTCAAAGCTAAAGTCATGTGTCCTAGTCTCTTTATCTCCCTCCAACAACAGGAACTTAATAAAAATTGATGATTGCTTGTATATGAAATAGTTTCTAAAATCAAAAACCTGAATAATAAAGCAAATTAATTCAGAACTTCTGCCTCATATTCTCCTCGCCCTTCCCCTTGCCATATGCTCACAGCTCTAGAATTAATCATGGTGGCAATGGCTAAAACATTGCCAAGTATGTACAAAGCCAGCTAGAGAAGGATTATGAATTTCACCACAAAAACAACACTTCTGAGATAATAAAATATTAATTGGTACTTTACTAAGACTTTAGAAGAAACTGAATTGTTTCTAACTAGGCAATGTTTGGGACATGAAGGAAAAAAATGAAGCTGGGAAAATGAGACCCTTCAGGCACTGCACAGAAAGATTGCAAATTTGAGAGGACAACACTCACGAATCCTCCATTTTCTTCAGAAACATGAAACAATTTCTGTCCTCCACCAATATCATAGGTCATTATTAATTCACAGCATCAGCACAAGATATTAGGTTTTTATTTCATATAAATTTATTTTGATGCCACTTCATTCTGGAGAAACGGATTTATATTCCTATGATGGTAACTCAATTAAATTAGAATAAACATTTAACTACCAACACATGCAAAGCTGTCTCTGAATTTCCTAGAGAAAGGCCTTACTCTGTTTTTCTTAAATTGTGTGTTGCTGCTGCAAACTATATTGTTGCTTGCAGTATCCATTTACATGTCTATTTCACAAAATACAGCACATCTTCAATCAGGCTATGAGCAAATATAGGCAAAAGTACTATGTTCATCATCTCTGTCAATACCTTGAACTATGTCCAGCACATGGTAGTTGTTCAATAAAATGTAGTGGAATAACTTAATGAATGAACAAAGAGATACATCTCCTCACTAATTTCCAAGGTTCTGAGAGTTTCAAATAAAATAAGACAGCAAGTGTTTCTCAGAGTATAGTTTATAAAAATTGGTGATAAAATATACTCAATTCAAAGAGAGAAATAATATAAAATTTAAACTTGTAAATATAACAGTACCAGGTATTACAATAGTCCTCCTACCACATAGAAGCCTTGTAATAGGACAAAAGCACAAAGGTGAGGAAGCTCCATGATTCCCAACTTCTGTCTATGGAGGTGATTTCCACAAAAAATAGAAAGATAAATGGAGCCCAACCAGAGTAAAGTGGTCTGAAAAGCTGAGGCAGATGTAAGAGTTTGAGGTTGCAGAGGCTGCAGAAATCTGCCTAAAAGGAAGACAGAGACAACTAACTGACTGGGGTGGATTCCAGAAGCTTGTGTGGAAGTCCTCTAAGAGTCTTTGGCCAAGGTTTGGGATATGAATATACATGGGGAGATGCCAGAAGATTTACCAGGATGTGACTGCTGTGGGCTTGAGAACAGAGAATAGGGGCTGAGAGTAGAGGCTCAGCTGTCATGGTGGACTTCAGGGTTTGGTACCAGCTACAGTAGACAAGACTTCACTCACACCATGGGTTTCCAGGTAAATGACAAAACAATTCATATCTTAGAAATGAACACCAGATTATACCTAGAAAGTGAAAGATACTACAGATCCACTATAACAACACTGTTCATAAAAACGAGCATTGACAAGATTCACAGAAAAGATAAAGACTGGAATTTATGTTCTGATGTGGTTAATAAACACATTTTAAAATATTTTGAGCTTCCAGTGACCCACCTTAACAAAACCAAGAATAAACAAATTCAGAATGTCCATCCTGTTGAAACTCTCAAAGACTCTTCTGATTCCTATTACAGCATTTTTTATTTCTAGCATTCCTTTTGACTTTTTTCTTATATCTAATCTCTCATAGCTTATATTGCCCCTATATTTATGCATATTTTCTATTCTATTACAACCCTTAAATAGTAATTATAGTTATTTTACATTCCATAGCTGATAATTCCAAAAGCTATATCACATCTGAGTCTGGTTCTGATGCTTGTATTGTCTCCTAAGCTTGCATTTTTTCTTATCTTATAATTTGTTATTAAAAGCCAAATATAATGTATCCTTTTGAAAATAAAGTAACAATTAGAAATCCAGCTAGGTAAACTATTAGACCAAGGTTACATGTTAAATCTGGCAAGGAGCTGAGATGTATTCACAGTTTGCTGTAAGCGCTGGTCCCGCTTTGTCTAGTTTCCTTATTTTTTTTTTCATAATTTGGAGTTTCTTTTCTAGGAGTACATGTTTGCAATATATAATGGTTGCATTTATGATGGGGAGTTGGTCCATGTACAAAACACATCTTAATTCTTTTTTTTTTTTCATAACCTACCACTCCCCCACCTCCCTACTCTTTTTGACTTTTGGTTCCTTTTCCATTTGCAAAAGCTCTATTTTCATCATTTTTCCTCCAATTCTTTTTTCCCATCCCCTTTCTCTCCCCTCCCTCTATCTCTTGTTCCCTTATCCAAAAGACCTCCCTACTTCCTATTTAGCTATCTTCTCTCTGTCTCTCTGTCTCTCTGTCTCTCTGTCTCTCTGTCTCTCTCTCTCTCTCTCTCTCTCTCTCTCTCTCTCTCTCCCCTTCTCTGTGTCTATCACATATATATGTGGAGATATATATATATGGATTTCTCTAACCATTTGTTTGTGGATTTCTCTAAGAATTCCTTCTTAAATACCACCAGCGTCTCTCAGTCCTCCCGCCTGACTCTACTGTTAGCTCACCAGAGCCCTGCAGATGTGGAGACCAAGCATTTTTGGAAGGAAGCATTTTATAACCTTAGGTTTGAATCTCAGTGTTGTAGTGAGCCTGAGTCCTCGGGCTGTGGTCTTTACAGTCGTTTGTTAACTTTTCCTTTTCTCTCTGTGAGACAGGGAGGAGAGAGGAAGCTGTATTTGTCTAGTGGGCCTTCCTTCATGTCACTTAAAACAGGTAAAGCAGTTCCTGTTAGAGGATAGAGGACAGGTATGTTATGAAGAACACCAAGCTCGATAAAAATTCATTAATTGTCTCCTATTCTTGCCTGAAATAGGTGAAATTTGCTTTTCACATCTTTTCTGTGAGAACTTGGTGGGTCTACTGGAGGTAAAAATCCATAAAGGGATGAGAACCTCTCCCTAATGTTAGGTCTCCAGAAGTTTTAGTTCCCAAGTCAGTCTGCATTCAAACTCCAATAATCCCTCAAAAGTACCCTGTAAGTGTTTCCACCTGTTTCTGGCTTCATGGGCTTCCACTTCAGTTTGGTGAATCCCAACTGATTATATTCAATTCATGTCTCTCCTGATTTCAGAATGGTGGTTTTCCTTGGGAAGTCAGTTCTCTGATGGTTCCACATCATTAATTTTCAGATAGTTTGGATTTTTCTTGTTTTAAGGACAGGAGTGTTAATTTCCAAGCTCTATGTCAGAGCTTAAATCTGAAGTCATCAATTAATTTTTGGCAAAGTTACCAAAGTAATTCAATGAGTATACTTCTCATTTGACAAATAACTAGATATAGTACCTATTTGAAAAATAAATGAATGCCAAACAGTACCTCAAAACATACAGAAAAACTAATTCAAAGTGAATTATGAATTGAAATGTAAAATCTAAAACTTGAAAATATTTAGAAGAAATATAAAATCCTTACAATTTGAGGAAGGCAGAGACTTATTTAAAAAGCTCTAACCATAAAAATATATTTTAAAATTGAGCTTATATTAAAATTAAAATGTATTCTCTTCAAATACCATTTAATAGTGAAATAAATAGGACACACATGTGTAAATTGTCTCTCTGGTGTGAGAAACTGAAAATGTAAATGAGGACCAAAATGTAAAATAGATATTGTGAAATAAGAAGCATAGGTTCAAAGGGGGAAGAGGAGAGGGAAAAGATGGAAATAAATAGAAACAAAGCTTTTGTAAAAAGAGAGGGGTGGAGGGATGGAAGAGAGGGAAGGGGAATGGGAAAAAACAAGAACTAAGATATATCATGTACAGGTGCAAATCCCAAATGATGAATGTGATCATAATGTATACCTAAAATGTATTGATAAAGTTAATTTTTTAAAAATGAGACTCTGAGATACATATTTGTGTTATCTGTGTGTACATGCATACATACATATATGAAGATCTCATGTGGCTCAATAATAAGAAAGTTAAGTAAAAGTAAATAGGCAAAGACTTAGCAAATGCTTTACAAAATAATATAAACAAGTGGTGATAGGCAATTAAAAACATACTCAACATAATTAATCCTTAGGGGAATGCAAATTAAAATTACAATGAAGTATAGCTCCATACTCACTAAAATAACATAATTTTAAAATTAAAAAGACTGACAATATCAGGTGTTGGCAAGGATTTTGAAAAACTGGAACTATGATATATTGCTCATAGGGATGTAAAATGCTACAAACACTTATGTAACAATTCAATGATTCTTACACATTTTAAAATATAATTTCTATATAAGTAACCAATTTCACTAATACCTTTAATCCATAAAAACACATTCTTTCAAAAGTATTTTTATATAAATGTTTATAGAAGCTTTATTTACCAAAGCCAGAAACCAAAACAACCCAAATATTTATCAACAGGTGTCCATACAATGAAGTAATACCTAACTATAAAAAAGCACAGTTTGCTAAACACACACATATACACAAAGTAGATTAATTTTAATACATAGGGAAAAGAAAAAGAAGCCATAATCAGTGAGGTTATAAAATAGGATTCTTTTATTTGAAGCTCTAAAACAGACATAACTAAGCTATAGTTATGGAAAAGTACTAGATGTCATAGGAGACAAGATAAGACTACTATGATGTGATGCACAAAGATATTTTTGGACCTTGAGGATATTAGAAATGTTTCGTATTTTTTATTGTGGTGTATTAACAGGTATAAGCATTTGTCAAAACTTATGAACTCTTCATAAAATCTGTGCATTTTATTATACATTATACTTCATTAAAGTTGATTTTAAAGTGTATCAGTCAGTGCTGACTAGAGAAACAGATTTAACACGAGATATACAAATATATAAGGATTTACAAGATTCGCTCACAATGGCCACCCACAGAATCAGGTGTGGAAGAGTGCAAAAGGTCTGTCTGAACTGGGAATTCAAAGGATCCAGTGGGAGGCCTGAAGCTCACTGTCGTGTCCCTAGGAGTCCGTGTCAGGAGGCGGAAGGGTCAGCACTGGAAGCCAGTAGATAACATCCAAGGTGAAGGTGAAGACTGGAGCTTCTCTGAAGAAATAGCACTGATCCTTTCTTCTTTGTTTCCCTTTTATACCATAATCTTCCCTAGGTTGGGTCTTTGACACTCAGAACTATGCTGATCCAATTTAGTTGGGCGTTTCTTACTCAGGTTGACACAAAAAATTTACTATCACAAAAATATTTTTTTTTCTCTGTTTGATTGTAAGGTCTGTCCTGTGTCTAAAGAAATGCTTGGCACATAGTAATAAGTTTTTGGTAAACACTTTTCAAATGAATAAGTAAATTAGTTCACAAACAAATGTATGAGTGTATGAATTATTAAATAAATGGTTACAAAATAGTATATAATTAAGTTCTGGAATGAATTGTACAGACAATACTTATCTACTAGGTCAGAGAAGGTGAGCGTTTTTGGAAGAGGAAGTTATGACAACTCTAATTGGACTCTGAAAGACACATCAATTATAAACAGGAAACAACTCTCTCTTAAGAAAGGAGGATCCGCATTTAAGAAAGGCACCAAGATAGGAATGAATATGATTATTCTTAAACTAATGAAGAAATGAGTCTTGATTTAAAAACTCTTTTTAGATTTATGATGCTTTTAGTCAGTAGTAGAGGAACTGAATTTTTGAATGAGTGGAATCAGAAATATGTTAGAGTACTCTATGAGGATATAGTAATGATCAGATAATATATTATTATGAGAATCTAGAGATGAACGTTTAGATTATAGTAGTAGGAATGGAGATCAAGAAACAAATGAGAAGACTGTGGGGAAATAATCCAAGGATTCAAATCAGTCAAATCAGCAGAGATTTCCAGATTACTTTTTAAGCACCTCCATTTCTACCACCCTCCTCCCAGCCACCAGAGCTTTCCCTATAAATGGCCTTCTACTGGGCCTCCCTAGTTTTCTCCTTTGCTCCTTTTTCCTTGCCCCATAGCAGCTCACATAAATTACCACAACCACCTATCTAAAATGCTCCAATAGCTTCCCATTACTCTAAGAAATTAAATCCAAACCCTTTACTATAGCCAACAAGGGTCTTCACTACTTATGCCTGAGTAACCCTCAGAGCAATTTTCCACCCCTCTGCCTGGGCTGTGCTGCTCTGACCACTCCCACAATGAAGGTAACAGGCCAGTACTTTTCTTCACCTAGAATACTTCTGCTCAAGACAGTTATGAGACCTGTACACCGCGCCACTCAATGTTCAGTTCAATGGTACTGCCCTGGGGAAGACTGCTCTCACCACTATATCAAAAATACAATCAAAATCTCTTCACTCCTGATGCCTTTACCCTGCTTCATTTTCATCAAAGGCTTTATGTACTCATAAATGCATGTTGTTTGGTAATTTATTTTCTTACCGATTGTATGACTATTCCTCTACTTCTAGGATATAAGCTCCATGAGAATGGGGCTCTCATCACTAGCGATTCTCCAGCATCTTTTTTGAATGAGTGAATAGAGGAAAAAATGTAGCTCTCGCATTTATTAACTATGTGAACTTAGAAAGGTTATTTAAATTTTCTAAGTTTTAGAATCATTGTTCCTTTAATGAAGATAAAGATAAGAATGCTATATGAATAAATGAAGATTAAAGCAAAGAATATATTTAAAAGATCCAATATAGAGCCAGCCCACTCGAGTAAGTAATCAGTGGTAATCTTCAATGAATGGATATACCAAATATATTTCATTATCTTAAAAGATGACAAATTTTAAGGTTCTTTCATTTATAGTTTAGAGGCTCTGTGTGTGTGTGTGTGTGTGTGTGTGTGTGTGTGTGTTTTCTCTCCTTCACAATTCTGAACTCTTCTTTTCAGAGTCCCCACTATAAAAGCACTTAAGGCTCTGGGAAAGACTACATGCAAGTTTATTAGGAGTGTTCCAGTGGATAAATCTCAATGTTTTCATTTGTTTGATTTTTAAAACACATTCAGCTCACATGCTTTGTCAGTAGAACAACCATTTATAGAGCTTACAGTTCTTACGAATGTTAAGGCAAAATGATTCCAAATGTGTTCAAGAGAAAATAAAAAAAAAGAGTCTCACTTTCCTTGTCAATTTAAATTATTTGAGTTTTAGTTCTAACATGATTCCAAGTATTCAAAACAAATCGATCTAGAGTGAAGATGCTTACAGTGCAGTGGGTGAAGATACCATAAAGCAGGGAAACATGACCCATGGCCAGGTATACAATTGGAGCTTCCAGAGCTAAATCACACAAAGGGGGTAAATTGTGGGCCACATCAGCACCATGAAGAAGTGAGTTTCCAGATCCATTCCACATGCAGACACTGTCTATTCTGTATTTTAAAAACACTTTTTAGCTTCAAAAAATAACTTGGAAGACTGTGAGAAAGTAAGTTCATTTTATTAAGCTTTGTCAGTTTTAAATATTTATTTTGACACCATATAAGTGGTCCCTGGGACTCTGAAGACAGATTTTTGTGTGGCCACTAATCTCTCAGAGGAATTTTATACAGAAGTTCAAGTAGCTCTCTACCTTGTTTCCCCACCTCATTTTAATCTGTTTTATAAAAATCCAGTAGAAGAATGTGGCTAAAATAGTGATGGCAAACCTTTTAGAGTTTTCAGTAATAAAAAAAAAAAGCTCAAAACAGCTGGCTGTAGCACATATGCCATAGGTTCATCACCACTGAGCTAAAATGTAATAGTTTTCCTGCCTATCCCTGCCACGGGCACTGTGGTTCCCTGTTGTCTATGGTTTGAGTCCAAAATACTGAGGCTGACATTCAAGATCCAGAATATCTGACTCTTGATGATCTTCCTAATATTACTTCTTACGATTTCCTTCTATATACTCTGACATTTTGTGAAAGATCATTTCCAAATTGACACTTTCCTGTCCCTGACTTTCTCACCTCATTTTCCCTTCCACAAAGACATTCTTCTTTTTCAGTCTAAACTCTTTTGAAATTCTAGCCTACCTTGAGAATCCCTTAGTTTCCATTTTATATTTTACTTCCATCATTGGAATGCTACATTTTTTGGGTAGGACTGCTTTGTGCCTGTAGCATGATTCCAGTTCATTCGTGATATTCATTCACGATATTCATCCTTACTAGCTTCCAGGTACTATGCTAGGCACTAGAACTTCAATGTTGATCAAAAACAGACTTAGATTGCTGCTCATTCCCAGTCATTTTAGTTAGTGGGCTTTTAAACAGCCAAACAATGGCAAAAACATAACAAAGAATGAGGACAACTAATGCTATGAAATTTTATTATTTAAAATTTGAACCAGTAAAGATAAGAAAAGTCTGGCTTAATTACAGAGTTCAGATTATAATGATGAAATCTGAAAATAACTTCAAGTTTGCTGGATACAGACTGACAAAGGGTTTTTGGCAAAGTGACTTGTGTTGGAAGAGAATAGAAAAATGAGGAATTAACTGAAAGAAGTCAGGTTGAGAGAAAGGTACTGTGAGAAAAGATGCTGTTGGATAGCCATGTAGTGGCCTGGTCATGAACCATTTTCTTAGCCAGTGGTTTGCATATGTTTTGGTCTCAAGCAACTTGCACACTATTATGACTTACTGAGAACCCTAAAGGCCATTCACTTACATGAATTGCATCTATCAATACTTGCTATTGTATAAGTTAAACTAAAAAAAGAATTGTTGTAGTCTGTTTATATTGTTATGACAAAATATAACAAATTAGGTAGTTTATAGACAATATCACATTTTTTCTTATAGTTCCAGAGTCAAAGATCAAAGTGCCAGTAGGTTTGGTGTTTGGTGAAGGCCCAATCTCTATTTCCAAGATGCTGCTTTCAATGTTACATTGTCTGGAGGGAAAGTGTCCTTCTTACCCAGTGTAAGAGATGGAAAGGGTACAAACTCATGGCCTCAAGCCATGTTATAAGGGTGAGAACTCCAATCCATGAAAGTTCTTAAGGTCTCTTACTAGCTGTCTTACTTATTTTCTTGTTATTGGGACAAAATATCCAAAACCCACAATGTAAGGCTCATGGTTTGTTAGGGGTTTTGATCCATAGTCAGCTGGCTCCAAAGCAGAAACATCATGGCAGAAGGGCATAGAAAAGAAAGGTGCTCATGTTGTGGCAGCCAGGAAACAGAGAGTAGAGGGAGGATCCGGGAAAGGGGATAAACTTTCCCTGGTCACTAGCCCAGTGACTCGTCTCCCACCAGGCTCCATCTCCTAGCAGTGCATTTGGCTGCTGAACTCATCAATGGATGAATCTATTGATGACTACAGTGACCCATGATCCAATTGCCTACAAAAGGCTCCACCTAAGAGTGCATAAGAGTTTTGGGGAACATACTAAATTTAAAACATAGCACTAGCACATTGATGATTAAATTGCAAGATGATGGTTCAAGAAGGAAGATTTAATGGACAACTGTTAAAGATTTGATATGGGAAAGAGAGAAACATTTTCTAAGACTGAGTTCCAGTCCCCCAGCTTGTAGTGTTATATGAATAATTGTGATGTCACTGAAATAGAAAGCAGACAAAGCAACGATTTTGAAGATCATAATCATGACTTAATCATGAGTTCAGCCAAATAAAGGTTGAAAAGTCTGTGAGATGTCTCAAAAAAGAAAAAAGCAAGCAGAAAAAAAGACAAGAATTAAAAAGTTATCCTGAGAGCCAAGGAAAAAGGTGTTGACTATAGGTACACATGTCAGCCACGTGCCTGTGGTGATTAGCAAAGCTACTGGGGACTTATTTTTGCTTAGGAGAGAATATAAAAGAAGAGTACACAAGCCAACTTTGTGAATTTCTAGACATCATACTTGGCATGAGCAAGCCACACTTAAAAGCCACACATAAAAAGTCCCTGGATGGGCACTGAAATAAGAGGAAAATCAGGAGAGTAATTTGTTGAGGAATAAGAGAGTAAGAATCTGAAAAGAACAGCATCCACATTTATATTTTTATTTTCTTCTCTAATGTTACTCTGGAAGCAAAATTTCCAGGAACCCAGATATCCAATTATATGAAAATGAGAGGAAATTCACATATAAATAATTGCACTGAAACTGATTGCTCAGAAACTAGAAATGAAACCATAGGTTAAAATGTTATCTAAGAACTACTTAATTATTTCCTGAGGTTAGGTAACACAGGTAAGAGAGATTATGGATGCTACATTCATGTACTCAGTCCTTCCAACAAGCCTTAGAGGGGAAAATCATATGAAAATGTTTCATCTTTGATCAAGATCAGGGCATCACAGAATCTGAGTTGCAAGACCATGCATTGCTGTGTATGAAGTAGATACGTATTAAGGTCTAAATGCATTTAGAAGACAGTACCCAATGCAGGATGGAATGATTCCCTTCTCACTTATTTTTTGTAAGAAAACTGCCTCAGAAAGCTAATGAATATGATCAATATATAGCATACTTCCTATGGGAATTAGTGAATTTAATGTAGATTTTAGTTTATAATATGGAGCAGGAAGCAAAATAAGGAGTACAAAACTTGAGGAAAAGACAGCTGAGAATTCCTCTTTAGTACAGCAAGAGAAAACCACAGAGTAACACACCTAGCTAACTTGGACCAGTATGTATTTTAGCACCTCAACCATGTGCCAAGTACCATGATAGTTTCCTTGGATAAAATTATGAGAAAGACAACATATATGCCCTGGGGATATTTTCTGCAAACACATAATTTAAAAACAATGTGGTCAGTGCACACTGTTCTTCATCTTTTCCTAAGTACTGAGCAAAAGAAAAGGTGCAAGTACTTTAAATTCTGTGAGAAAACAAGGGTTTGAAAAGGCAGTTGACAAACCTCCCCTGGTATTAGGAAAAAAGTAAAAATGGCCTAGAGTGTGGAGTAGAGGAAGTGACAATAAGACCTACTTAGGTCCACTATGTATGGCCTCTAAATTTCAGAAAAACATAAGTAAATTGAGAACAAATTAAGTCAGCAGACAAACACTGGAGAAAATTTATCTGTAGTTTTCACTTGGGTTACTTGACAACCAAACAGGCAAACTAGATCAAACAAACTATTAGTAGTAGTTGTGATGGAGAAATGAATGGCACTCTTAAAAGCAGAGAGAGGGATATGTCACCCATTTGTCCAAAACACTGTTTCATACAGCCTCTTCAAATAATATTTGGGATAAGTCAGGGTTACTGAAATAAAAATGATGTAAGCTTTAATTTAATGTTAAGGAGATAACATTTGTACAAAATATATTATTTTAGCCTTAGTTTCCTTTTCTCATAGTTGCCTTAAGTAACTTTGTAGAACACTTTTCAAAAAGCATTCACTTTTTGTTGAAATGTATATTTTTGTGATGAAGGCCAATACTCATTTAAAAAGTTTTATTGAATCTGTGTGATATTGTGAGTTAGTTAATTGAAAGTAACTCAAATGTATAGATTTATGTAACTCATTGAGCTGTTTACAAGGAATTAAATAAGGAAATCTCTCTCCAGAGTAGCTGAGTATTTTACTACAGACATACTACATAGCATATTAATATGTTCAATATCAGAACTTAAGAAGAAATAAAATCCTGGTGTATGTGAAAGATATACCTCTCATGTATATCCTTGGACTTCAGTGATTGATCAGAAACAAATGCAGTTTTTACCAGGTTACCAGAGCCTTCAGTTACCCAGACTTAATTCATCCCCATGACCTCACAATACAGCACATTTCACAGTCCCAGGTATGTGCCAGGAGCTTACTGCATGTCTGTGGGGTCAGTCATTAAATAAATACATTATGAATCTAAATCCTTACTTTAAAACTTCAGTCCATGATCAAGCTTCATGATCAAGTGACAATAAAATCATCAAAGACTCAGACTAGTGTGGGTGGCCAAAAATACTTTTAAATGATGAAATAAGATACAAAGGAAATGGCACAAGGTACAAATTGCTACAGGGACAAATTTGAAAGTCACAAAAAAACTAGAAAAGAATGACGACCCCCCCCAAAAAAATACTTGAACTCTATTTTAAACACTGAATAAATATTTGCCAAGAAAAAAAGTGAGAAAGGAATACTAAGTATAGAAAGAAAAACAATCAAAAAGGCAACAGGTTAGAAGAATGTAATATATCTGGCATTGTTGGAGTAAGATATTTTGGTTGAATATGGACAAAATGGAGCCTGAGAAGTTTGAATAAAAAACACTGGGCGGTGAACATCCTTATATGCCATACAAAAAGATTTGGACTTTATGTTATATGTCTGCAGATAAAAGATTTTAGTATTAAGTTCTTATTTTTTAAATTTTATCTTTTGTGAAAGTTTGATAGATAAAAATGAATAAAAGTGAATAAAGAGTGGAGTAGCCACACGTTTCATGCCCTCTCAGGGGAATGGAGAGGAAAAGAGAGGCTGAGGGTCAAACCACACCAAAGTGGTAGAAGACACGGAGCCAGAAAGCTATCAACACAGAATCACAGAATCCACAAGCCCCCTTGCTATGGAAGGGGAGGGGAGTCTTCCATGACCACAATCTCTCCTGATCTACCTCTTACCTGCCCCAAGTTGCCTATCAGCTGTCATCACTGGCTTCTCTTCATCTACTTTACCCTTACAAGCTGTTGGAGGACAGGAGCCCCACCTTGAACCATTTCTCACTCTATATACACTGCATAAGATCTTATCCTCTCTTAATGAATTAACCGAGATGCATATGCCAATGGCATCCAGATACCTATTACCTAATCTTAGTGTCTCACCTGAGATTCTGGGTGGACTTTTCCACTTGCCTCTCTCTACATCTCAAACCCAGAATGCTAAATTTGTTTCATCAAAGATGATTTGAAAGCTCTTTCCTTCCTTTGTCCACATATCATGAAGAAAAAATAAATCCCAGAGATGTTTGTTGTTCTCCCCAAGTTCACTTTTCTCTTCGGTGTGTGAAAAGGGCATAGAACCCAAACACTTTGACTCACATGTCTTCTTGCTTCTACTGTTTAATGTGGTTTATGTATTGATCCCAATGAGACTCTGTGCTTTGGAAAAAGCACTGATTAGAGTGTGAGGAGGCCGGGGATTTAGCTCAGTGGTTTTGCTGCCTGCTGCACAAGCACAAGGATCCGAGTTCGATCCCCAGTACCAAAAAAAAAAAAAAAAAAAAAAGTGAGGAAATACAAAGATCCATAAAAGACTTTAAGCAGCCGATAATCAAATATCAAGAATAAATATGTGGTACAACACTAGGCAAAATATAATTGCCCCATGACAGTTATGAGGAAAGAGCTATTGGAGTTTACATGAAGGATTGTGTATGTTGTTTTATTCTGTTTGGTTTTTAAGATGTAATATGGTCAGGTGCAATGGTGCATGCCTGTAATGCCAACTATTCTGGATGCTGAGGCAGAAGGATGACATTGAAGCCAGGCTGAGGAACTTAGCAAGATCAGGTCTCAAAATGTAAAACGAAAAGGCAGGAGATGGAGCTCAGTGGTAAAGTGCCCCAGAGTTCCATCTCCAGCAGTGCCAAAAAAGTGACATGTGTTTGTGTGTTTACTTGTGACTTTAGCAGTACTCCTAACCATATTTACTTTCACATATCAAGCATACCGTTGGTATCACATAGGCCCCCGGCAGCAGAAAGCCCCAAATTAACTTTAGGTTCAGAGATGGTGGTTTTTAGGCACTGGCCACCCAAAAAAGAACAAAAATTAATTAACTCTCTAAGACTAGAGGAATTCGGGAGTGGAGGCAAATATTGAAGAACAGTGAGGAACACATTTTGACCCTAGAACAGTTGGTACCTTGCACAAATTACAAGAGTATCATGAACAAGCCATCAGGATTTCTTCCCACACAGCATAGCCCTGGGCACAAAATCTAACCTGTTTATTTCAGCTGCAGTAGTCAGGAGAGAGAGTTGGCCTTGAAACTGTGTATCTATAGCAGTTCTTTCTGTCTTTTCTGAGACTTCTTTAGGTTCAGAACTCTTTAGGGAAGCAGAAAAAAATGCAGAGCTCACTGCAGTGAAATGCATATCACTAGAAACATTTTCAGAGAAATTGCCTGTTAGGGAAGATGTTACTGCATGAGATCCTTGACATCCTCTTACGAGCTGTGAGTGAAGGAAATAAGGAACAGGAGTTCAGCAACATTGATGGAGAATCTAAATTTTAAACAATCTGTTTGGCAGTTTCCTAGGTTATACCTTCTGGCTTAGAAAAAGAGGGCAGATCGATCCCTGGTACCAAAAAAAAAAAAAAAAAGAATAGAGAAAAAGAGGGCAAATTATGACAGTGAAAAGGAACATCCACCCGCCCTAGTTCTTTTGAAGTTCTTGTACCTGAAAAATTCAAAGCACTTAGAAAATTACCCTAGATTCATTTCCAGGGAAGTAGGAGAAGGGGGGGGCGGTGCTTCAAGTCACAGTGAAAAGACCAGAAAATAAACTTCAGAGGAGAAATTATAGGCAAGAACAATGAAAAATCATCCCTTGTGACATAAGTATCTACATATCTACATAAATAGATCAAAACATACAGAACTAAAAATTCTAGGACGTGACTTGGTATAGAGCAGGACATTTCAAACCTTAACAAGAGTTTAAGCACTTGGAGAGCTTGTCTAACTGCATGGGTTGGTTTAGTAGATCAGATGCAGGTCCTGGGAGTCTGCCTTTCAACACCTTTCCAGGTAATGGGGCATGAGCTGTGGACAATTGGCCCACACTAGGACAATAAGGGGAAGGAAGTGGATTGGATGAGCATGGACTGGACACTTCTTTTTCTCTTTCCTACCTAACCACAGTCACATCACTTGCAAATTTCACAATCTGCAGGCAGAAACCTACTCTGCATGAAACTCCGTTCTTATATAATGGGATCATGATGGTACACCTAAAATTGAGTGTTATTGAGAAGTAATGCATCTACAAATTCCTTAATTAGACAGGCATGGTGACACAGTCCTGTAATCCCAGCACTCTGGGAAGCTAAATCAGGAAAACTGCAGGTTCAAGTCCAGTCTGAGTGACTTACTGACTTATCAGTAGATTGTTCTCAAAATAATAATAAAAAATGTCTGGGTAGGACCCAGGCATAAAGTTGTTTCTTAAAAAATAAATAAACCCTTCAAGTAATTCTGGTATGTTGTCAGCGTTGAGAAGCGCTGGATCCATGAAAGGAATAATTACTGAACAGAAACCAGCTAGAAAAGCCAAGCAAAGTTGAGTAGGTTGCTACAGAAATGGCAAAGAAAAACCAGAAGTGTTGTGGGTCTAAAATGGAGCTTCCCTCTGAACAAAACCTGGTTTCTCCATTGAAATTATATTTTTGTAAATGGGAGCAGCTGGTGAAGGTGATGATAAGCATTAGCATATCGCTACTTTTAAGGAACATATAGAAGAATGCCTGTGAAGTGTTTAAATGTCTTTTAAGGGCTCTGAAATTATCTAGCGTCATCGTTACCCTAGATTCATCAAATGACTCCTGTATCTAGAATATAGAATAGAAGAGAGTGTGTCTGATAAGAAGAATTCCTTTAAAGCAGTCTCTGTCAGAATTCAACCTCTTTGGACACAAAGTCCCTTCAGGGTATAAGGAATTCTGTAGCTTGCACAATAAACGTAATAGTGTAAAGATATAAAGCATTTAATAGGGTAAATCTTATTTGGAGAAAAAAATTAAGCTCAACAGTGAAAAAATATAAAAATACTATTTTATAAAGCTCCAAATATGGCTGCATTCTTCTTTGTGGAATTTAAGGCATGTTTTGGTATTATAAAATAAAGTGTGAACAGCTAATAGTTTTAGGGTGAGATAGATACATAGATAGATAGATAGATAGATAGATAGATAGATAGATAATAGATAGATATTACAGTGCTTGATTCTTTAACATTAATTGAGTTCTTTCAATAACTCACTGAGATCACTGTTATTATTATCTTGATTTTATAAAGAAATCAAGGTAAGACCAAATACTTGTTCAATAGATGGGATACACAAGGATTTGAACACAGGCAGCTTGATCCAAAGACTATTATGATGACAAATCTACTATAATGAGTCTGTAATCTGATGAAATGTACTAAGAGGATGAGGGGGATTGAAAATGATCAATATATGTACCTGTACCATTTCTCCATAATGAATACCACCATTCTACCCTGCAAACATGCACTAATACAATAAGATTTTAAATAAATACATACATAAAAATTATTTTTCCTTAAAAAGAAAAAGTCTCTCTACCTTAATATTTGAACATCTTTCTGGGAAAGACTTCTCATCAATGCCATGGAACGTGATAGGTTATATGCTGATGGTTTCCGTTTTTAACACTTGTTTCCTGCTCCTACTTTAAGCTAGGCCTTCTAAAAATATAGCATGTTTCCAGGGAAGCTAATTTTTGCAAATCTACTTCTCATTGCTAGACAATGAATGATTAGATTGTGAATGCCACTGTTCTGAGAAATGTGGTTCATTTTCTTAGCATCAGTGCTTAGCACAGTGTAAAGTTGGAAGAGTAGCTAGCGATAAATGCACCACTCAACAATAGCTATGTAAGTGAGGATGAAGAAATTATAAATAGAAAGTGGTCAAAGACAGAGATTTATATTTGAGCAGCAGTTTAAAACACGATAACATCTCTTGAGGAAGAAACATGAAGACAAATTAGGGAAGAGCTAATGTCAGGGTGTACATTTACATGATTTGGCTGGCTCATTTATATTATTTTTAGGAGGAAATATTTTGATTGAAATAATATCACAAACATCACTTTTTACTCTGAAAAATGAAGAAAGAATGAAGAGTAGGAAGAAAGGAAGTAAGAGAGCCCAATAAAAGAAAAAAAAAAGGCTTGTGCTCTAGGCTTTTCATACATTCATCAATATTCATTGAAAATTTCTATGTCAGCTGTGTCCCTTAGGTGTGAAGGGAACAACTGACAATATTAAAATGCAGACATGTAGATGACACCTCTGTTCTCACTGATTTTATGTATCAGTAGGGAGGAGAAATACAAAACAAGGAAATTAAGGTAATAGTAAGTTCCATCAATATAAGCTAGCAGGGTAGCATGAAGAAAATGTAATAAGTTAAAGGCAGACATGGATGGTGCTCCTAGCATGTGAAAGGACAGTTGTACTTGGAAAGTGACATTGTACAGAGACTTGAATGGCAAGAAGAAAGTGGCCCGATAAAATCCAGGGCACAGCATTTCAGGCAAAGGAAATGGTGATGACAAGGTGTCAACAAATATGATCTCAGTGAGGTCCAGGAAAGACCAGTGCAGCTTCACACAGAGAACTATTCGGGGATATCCCAACAGAGTCTTAGTGGAATCCTAAGAATGCCCAACATCCTATCATCAACTGCTGATAAGAATATGAACATAGAACAGTGAGGGTTCTCAGCTGGGCAACTAGGGAACCACTGTTGTCTTGAAATTTTAAAGGTATAGTTGAGGATATGTGGGCTTCTGAGTCCAAGTATCAAAAAAAAAATGAGTCAGATTGACATGGCATTTAGGGAGGATCCACTTGGTAAAGAGTCGCGCATTCAAGCTTACTAATCTTACAGGCCCAGCAGGCTGAGGCCAAAGGGTATGAAAGGTCATTCCCGAGATGGTTTGCTTATGCAGCTGATTCTCAGCCAAGACCGAGGCCATATCACTTGTCATGCTTCCCATAGTTGAAATCCTGTTTGTTATGTCTTGGGTCTCATGTGAGGATCGCTTTGGGCTGGGAACATCCTGGAGAATGTCTCGGTTTGTTCCTGCTTGAACTAGATTAGAGACCAGATCATATTCAAAGAGAAAAGAACATTAAACAACACCTGCTGTTTATGCATTTACCTTGAATAACCTTTGCAAGTACTATATAAGCAATGTGTAAGCTAAGAATAAACGTCCTGTTTCTCTTCAGGATCCCCTGTGTCCCGCTTCTATTTCTTTGCGGCCCCCTACTCTCGACCCCTTTCCCGCTGAGGTCGAATAACATCAGATGATAAGAAAATAAGACATCTAAATATTTTAGCCAATAAGAAGAGAGACTGAAATGAAGTCAAAATACAAACAAAAGAGAAGATCAATGAATATTTCAAAGGTTAAATCATATGATTCAGGATTCAAAAGGTAGAATTCTATTTGGAAGGACAGAAGTCTGAGAAAAGACTATATAGAGTGAGAAGGGATAAAAATGCAGCAATTGGAAAATCTGAAGTGGAAGGACAAAATCAGAGGTAGTTCGTGGCATCTAGTTTTTCTACCACTACCATCAAAGTAGACAGTAAATAGTAAAGTAGATAGTAAAGTAATTTCTTAAGAATAGAATCATTAGGAGCAGGATCGGTCATCTGAGAAAAGTCATGTAACACAGAAAAAGAAGAGAAGCAATGGTAGTGACTAAAAGGTCGAAAGCTAATCAAAGCCAGAAACCCTACTCTCTGACTCTATATAAAATATCACCCATTGAAAACCTACTTGATTCTCATTGTCTAAAACATGATTTGGATTTATACAGGTAGAATATGACAAGTATTATTTTGGGGAGCCTGATTATATCATTATTCTCTCTACAAGATTGAGTTTAAACTCCTCAGCATGGCACAAAATGTCTCACAAGATCTGCTCAAGATTTATCTTTCTAGCCTTCCTTCTCACATATTCTCCCACAAACCTCTTCTTCTACCTCAACTAATCCATTTTCTATTGTGCTAGATTTTAAATTTCTACACTTTTCCACATGCTGTTCATTCTATCTGGATGGTACTCTTAAGTGATTTGTGATAGCATCTCAACATAAATGCCTGCAAATGTTGTCAAGTTCTGCATCATATTAGCACAGAAGTGTCACTCAAGGCCTACATACACACAAAAATGTTTGTTACCAGCTAAACTATCTCAAAAATTTCTATCTGGACAACTTTTGAGAAATAGACAGATCTTAAATAACCATTCTCATATGTCATCTTTAGTGAGTAACAATTTATTTATTTTCAAACCATATACCTAAAGTTCTGAATAAGTTCAACTGTAGAAAGTTGTACTACAAAGTAATTTTGATTTAACTACAAGTACAAATAACTGTAATTTTGAGTACTTAGTATATTCTAGGCAATATATTAAATAGTTCACATGGAAATTTTCATAATAACTCTCTATGATAAGTATAATTATCATTCCCATTTTACAGATGAGGGAAAACAGGCTTAAAGAAGTTGACCAGTTAACAAAAAGTTTCAGCGAGAGTGAGAAGGTAGAGATTTAAACACTGGTGGTCTCTTTTTCCACACATACCCACAATGTAGTGTCTCTGACATGCTATGCACTAGAACCACTCAGATAGTTCAGAGTATTTTCTTATTTTTATCTCACCCTTCTTAATAAGATAGATCCTCACTGTCTCATATGCGGTTACCCCGCTACATAATTTATAGCAGTACTCAGGACTGAATATCTAATACCTAAAATAATATCAAACTCATTTAATAAATACCATAATCAGTACTAGCTATATTTTAGTTTTAGGAATGTGTAACTCTCTTACTACTCAGAGAGTTTGCCATGTACATGTATTCTCCACCTCTAAAATTAAAGAAAACACAATGGGCTATTTTAGGTAATCTCTTGCTTTTCCTCGTAGAAGGAAAAGAACTAGTGTACTTTGAACAGATTTCTAGTAGTACATACCTCTCAACACAGTAACTCAGCTAAAAATTTGAGTGACCTTTGAGTATTTGACAGAATAAAAGTAAAGATTGAAACATTTGACATTGAAACATGTAAATATTTGATGCATAGGTATTAAAAGAGCAGGATGGTTAATTAAATAATAAATGACCAACTATGCCTAAGTGGTTTTGAAAATTCTCAGTAAATTTGGTGGTGATATATTCAAAATTATCATCATAAAAGCCATTATACTTGCTTTTCACCTTGATGATTTAAAAGTCTTAAATAAGAGCCTAAATGAGGATGTTTATGGAGTGAACCTGTGAATGAAGTGAGAAGACTAAAAGAGACTGAGGACAGAAGCAAACATTTACTTTGAAAATGAAAATTTGGCCAAACACGGGATGAGGTAAACCCTTGGAGAAAGCACACTGCACACAGAAGTGAGGAGCAAAGGCAATGAATGGGTAGTGGATCATCAACTCAAATGACGTTGAATTTTTCTAGCAAACAGTATTTCTAAATCATAAATCTTGTCATGAACACAAAGAGGATACAAAGACAGTCTATAGTCCACAAAGGAAATCACTGATTTAAAAAAAAAAAGATGAAAAATCAATGAGGCCCAGAGCAATTCAACCTCCAAAAAAATATTTGGCAGCATACACTGAATGTGACTCAGTTCTTTAGGGAATTTCATGCCTAGCCAAAGATTTGTCTCAGAATGTTATTACCATTAGCAAATGCCTTTTAATTAGGATGACTTTTATATGGCACTAAGGTCACATTTATAAAACTTTATAGTGCTTGGGGGTAAAGCTAGTTTACTTAGGGACTACTCCTACTATTTAATCATTGTTTTGGAAGGTTTCTCTTCTGAGCAACTTCCAAATGTGTCGCCTTGGTTTGATTTTACCTTTTCTTGTAACCCAAGGTCATTTGAGCAAAGTTATGAAAAATTGTCTAGTCTCAATCCACTAAGCTATTGAGAAATTATTATTTATAGTATTTGCATTTTCAACCTACTAGGAGAGTTTATAATTTTGACAGTTTCAGATAAACATTAATTCATGCTTTCATCTGAAATGCTGTAACAGAAAGAATATTTAAGGTTTTTGCGAAACACTGTGTGTATACATTTAAAAGATAACCTTCCCCTCCCTATTGTTTTGTCTCTCAATCTTGAGCTAAAAAAATCATGTTTTCTGGAGGGTGGTTGAGGGAATATGTGGGATAGCAAATCACAAGAGGAAGAACACTTGCATACGAATGTTTATAACACAACCAGATGAAGAGTTCCATGGATTGTGCTAAGCCTGCCTAGCTGTCCTATTTCATTTCACTTTAGAGTATATAGCAGTGCAGTGCATCATCTCAGTATACTGATGCAAACAGGAGGGCAGTGGGGGCAGCTGCCTAGACTCTAGGCTGCTGAGACCAAGAGTTGGTCCTTTCCAGCATCTCGGAGGAAGATGCACTGACACCTGATTTCCTGGGGCCCTAAAATTCCTGTCATGCGGTGCAGCTGGCTTTCTTGACAACTTCAGTACATAGCCAATACCTGACCTAAGCTGTCCAATGCCTCGGTGATCTTCACCCTATCAAAATGTCCTTGGAACTGTCTTATCAATAGTAGATCCCTGTGTTCAATTTTGTCCCCTCAAATCAAGATATAAAGTGAACTCACTTAAGAGTGTGTTAACATTGATAGTTATAACTGATAGATATTGACTCATCCTTGCCATGATACTTTGAAATAGGAAAAGGTCCAAAGGGGTAGGGGTGGTGGGAGGAGATGGGGATAGGGAAGAATGGAAAGGAAAAATTATGAGGAAAAAAAATGGAAACAAAGTCTATGTAAATAGGGAAGGGTGTTGGGGAGAAGGGCGTACAGGTAATGGGGAAAAAATAAGAACCAAGATACATCATGTACAGGTACAAGCACCCAATGATAAATGTAAGCATACTGTATACCTAAAATGTACCAATAAAAGAATTTAAGCAAAAAATAAATAAATAAAAATAAAGTGAACTCAGTCTGGGGATGTAGGTCAGTAGAAAAGCACTTGCCTAGCATGCAGAAGCCTTGGGCTCAATCTCCAGTAACACCCCCCAAAAAAGTGAATTTTATGGTGTCTGTAAGGATCAAATCTTGTTTTCATCTTATTTATCAAAATAGATAATTCATATAATTTTCAAGTCAAGAATAAAAACAAAAAGGAAAACAATTCTTGTCACACTTTGGAATAAGATATTTATTTAGTGACTGTGGGTGTCAAAGACAACTGATGCAATTGCACCTACCAAAATAAAACCCATGTTTTATTGCAAGGATTGTCATTGCTATTCTAAATAAATCCTGCAGAAAGAAGCTCTTGTTCATGGGATACTTTTCTTTTTGCCTTTGTAACGCTTTCCACATTCTATCCTATATTCAAATTACTCATAATAGTTTATCTCTTCATATGGATTAAAAATTCCTTGAGGAAATGGCCTCATTTCTACATGACCCTAGAACAGATGTAAAAGTAGTTCGAAGATGATAGTTGCTCAATAAATATTGATTAAACTTATAAAAGTAAGTGGTTCCTAAAGGAGCTCTGCCCCCTGGGTTTTATTCAGTGTGTGTGTGTGTGTGTGTGTGTGTGTGTGTGTGTATGTGTGTGTTGTTGTTGTTGTTTCTATTTATAAAAGCTCACGTTGAATATAACTGAAGGTCAAACCTAAGCTATGTAATATTAATAAGCTATACTTCATTGTTCATTGTAGGTAAATCAAACCACTATCTCACACCATCAATACACTGAGCAGTGACCAGCAGCAGATACCAAAAGACCTTGTACAAATTCTGGCTGCCACCTTCCTCTCGGTGACCTTGTAATCACCTTACAGTCTTGACTGATGCCCACACTTTTGGATCACAACACCATCTGGATTCCTGTCCTCCTCCACAGATACTCTCTATACCTGTTTCTTTCCAGCTGTTAATTAGCAACACTGACAAGAGCAAAATGTCCTAATCAGAATCATTTAAATTAGCAGTGCCTCCCCCAAAGGCAATAATTGCCGAACACCCTTCATTCCAAACGCTAGCCTAGTTCTGTGTAATGACATATTATGTATATACTAAGAATAAGAGTTGTAAGAGGTTGAGCCAGAAAAATAGCTTTTCTCTCTTAAGTTATTGAAGACCACATTGTTAAAAGGGAGACATTAACAGAGAAAAACCAAGGAACTGAACGGTTAAGGTGAGGGATGGAATGAATATTCCAGTCTCACCAGCCAGACCCAGCCAGCTGCCTGTGACTTTCCACACATGAGCAAGCTCCCCTCATAAAAGGTTTACAGCTCAAGCCAGGCTAGTTTCAGACAGAGTTAAACCAACACAGCACAAAAAAGTGAGGGGAAAACAGTGTGAGACCAATTAAAACAAATTGGGAGTGAAAGCAACAGCTGGATGTCAACATGCTCCACTCTGTTATTGGCATGTCAACCAGGTGATTGTTAGAGAAACGGGTACTGTCTGAAGGGGAGACCAGCACCCTGACAGGACAGAGCTGGCCTCCACCTCACCAGAGGCATCCTGTGCAGTTATTGCAGAAGGCCACCTGCTACGGTGAAAACACATGCAGGAAACTTCTCTCTGGTAGCCTCCAACTGACTGCTAGCACAGGGAATAACTTCCCTTTGTTCTTTTTGCTGAGTACAGAGCTCATTTGCCGATGATACTATGACAGTGGAGAAAGCCAGGGCAGGCCCGAAACAACTGGGAAGTCGGGTGACCTATGATCTGTGTCCTGATTACATCCCAGATACCTTATCTGTAAAGATGAGAATACATCACCTTCGTTTGCATGCTCTACAGAAGAATCTTGAAGAAGACTTGAGAAATTCTATATAATGACACTTTGAAAAGTGCAAACAGTAGCCACCAAAGAAGGAATTCTTCAATGATTGGCTGGAGATACTTTGAAAATCAATATCCTATCTGCTCCAGAGCATGTAAGGTGAGGCCAGTATTGAACCATTGGCTGCTTCTCATAGCATAGAATAAGTTGAGGACCATATGATTGCTGAGATATTGTACATCATATGTAATATCCCATGATGATTGAATGCTTATTTTCTAGATGTTTTAGTAATTTCATTAGTAACAACCCTCTGAATTCAGGTTTATCACTTCAGTTTACAAATAAAGCACTTGAGGCTCAGAGAGGCAGAAGAGCCAGGGCTTAAACTACAAAGCATTTGCTTTAAGCCATTATATTATGCATCCTCTTCATTTTCTCCATTGTATTGTAACAGATATTGTATAGAATTAAATCCCAATGGCTAACAACAAAATAATATGAGCCACGATACAAATATGAGCCACTTACCATGATCAAATCTGGAGTAATTTGGATTTATGCTCAAGAACAGTTTTCAAGGAATGTACCACCAGATATTATGTATTAAGTGAAGAAATTCATGTCCAGTCTAGGAAGACATCTCAACCCCCTCCACTAAAATTTGAGTCCTTTCTGAAAGAGTGAGATTTTTCTATAAATCATGGGACAGCATAACCTGTGAGCAATTAACTAGCCCAAAAAGATCACCCAGCCCGTTCAAAAGAACATCAGTCAACAGAATGTTTTCTAACACATCCTTTTCTTTATGCCTGCATCATAACCTTGTTGAAGTCAGGGGCTACCTTTTGATGAATAATAGATAAGAAATATTGGGGATGGGAAACAAAGAGAGGAGAAGAGTAGAGAGCAGAGGAGAGGAGAGGAGAGGAGAGGAGAGGAGAGGAGAGGAGAGGAGAGGACATCCCACAACCACAGGTCCCCAAATGCATGATTGTACTTCCTTGGGGTTATGAGTGGATGACAAATGGCTAGAGTTCAAGAAATACTGTTGCCCATGCAGACATGGAGCATGATTTGAAACAAATGTTTTAAAGCAAGACTTTGATTCATACTTGAGAAAGAAAAAGATATGATCAAGAAGAATGAATCTTCTGCAGATACTGACATACCCTCAGCCTAGGGCAAAGTTTCCCTTCATGGGTTCTTTATAGATCAGACCCCAGCTTGAGCCTCTGACAATCCCGCTAACTTATCTAGTTCCTCTGTAAAGGCCAAGTGCCCTTCAGGTCTGTCTCTGCTTCGTTCCTCCTTTTCTTCCTTTCTGGTTTTTACAGAGTTGTCCTACTACTGTGAGGTATCTAGAGTAAATTGGACCACAGAATCATAGAATCACATCCACAGCAAAAAAATACGTTCTTACAGATCCATGTAGTCATGCTTCAGGGATTGCAACAGCTGCAGATTTGTAGCATTAAAAGAAAACTAAGCACAAATAAACACTATACCAGTTTGGAAAAAGATGATGCGATAGCTAAGCAGCAGACTGGCCAGCATTTGTTGGTTCCTCTACTGTCCCAGTGAATGAGAAGCATACATATTTGCGTGTGTACAAAACAGAGAGAAATTTTCATAAAATTTATAAAAAGAAGAAACTATACCTACAGATGTGTACATAAGTATATTTTTGTGTATGTATGTGTATATGAATAGGCAACTTGGGCCATAGTTTAAAACAAAAGTAAAAAGAATTAATCCAAAGGTGTAATTTAGGTCCAAACGATTCATTTCCCCCTTATAAGCAATTCCCTAGTCAAACAATTGGTAATTACCAAATACAGAATTTTAATAATTTTAGTAATTCACTGAGATTATAAAGCCTAATGAATATCAAGAGATATAATCACACTTACCAGTGAGCTTGCTGTTATCATTAGAGCCCAAGCCCCAGAGCCATATGACAGAAACTCTCTTTCCTTCTTCAGATTTTCTTCAGCACAAAACATTCTATGGCTTTAGTGTTATTGTGACACAGAATAATTCTCCAAAATAGAAATATAAAACTACATTTATTATCCCCTAAAATGTGCATATACCATTGATTATTTACCTCTTACAATAGCCCTGTCGGGTGTTTAATATGATCCCCGTTCTACAGTTGAGAACATTGGCATTGGGCTGAACCATGCTCGATGACAGCAAAGTTGGAACCAGAGGGTAGGACTCCTGAATGCCACTGCAGAACAATTACCTGCAGCGCACAGAGTCATTCCTCATCCCAGATAATCAAAATGAAGGCCCAGCATTCACCTCAGGGAAGAAGTTGATGAAGTTTTTTCAGTAGTGGCTACAACCTCTTCATTTCTGGGTCCTTTGTGATTTTGGTGTTTCACCTTTCTCACTAGGGGGCAAACCCATGGTCACTAGACAGTGCTGAAAGTAGGAATCTTACGGTTGGCCCAGGCAGAGATGGCTTCAGTGATATGCCACCTGTGTAGTTTCACAGGCTTCCAAACTCAGACAGCTCGGTGCTTGGTGTTTTGCTTTTCTCATCTTTAAATGCCTAATCATTTGTATCTTGGACTTACATTTTGCAAGTGAAGTGCAATGGGATGATGGAGCATGATCATGAGCAGAGATGATGAGAGCAATATGCAAATCCTCGCCATGCCATTTGCTTATAGCATTAGAGAAGGCCCATGAGCACAGAATTCTAGTGAGCTCAACACATTGGCATTCAGTCATATGCAAAATAAGTGTTATGGTCTGAATGTTTGTGTCCCCTCAAAATTCATATATTGAAATCTAATCCCCCAATATGCAGGTGGGACAGAGCCCTCATGAATGGGATTACTATGTTTATAAGATGTCTAAAAGAGCTTATCTACCCCTACACCATGTTAGGTAACATGAAATAGGCACAATTTATGAACCATGAAATAGACCCTCGCCAGATTCTAAATCAGCTAGCACCTAGGTCTTTTGTTTTTGTTTTTGTTTTTGTTAAATTCTTTTATTGGTACATTTTAGGTATACAGCACAAAACATAATTACATTTCTCATTGAGAATTGTACCTTTACATAATTCATCTTGGTTCTTATTTTCTCCCCATTCCTAGTCCTCCCTTCATCCCCTCTAGCACCTTGGTCTTGAACTTCCACTCTCCAGAACCATGAGTTTCTGTTGTTTATAAGCTACCTGGCCTTTATTCTATTGTTTATAAGCTACCTTATGATATTTTGTTATAGCAGCCTGAACAGATTGAAAAGAGCAAATATGAGGTAAGTATGGAATAAATACACAAGGACATATACAGCTCAGAAAAGCTATGCTTTCCGTTAGAGACAGATTTGTTTCTGTTGCAAAACAAAAACAAAAAAAAAAACAAAAAAACCAATGGTGTTCTGAGAGAGAACAATTAAGGAAAACATATTACATTCTTTCTTATTGCAATTGGACTCCTATGGTACTTTTACCCTTCAGTCCTTCCTTAGTCATCATACAGCCAAAGATAAAGAGTGCAGGTAGAATGTGTATTTATTAAATAAAATAAAGAGCTGTGCTATTTTTGTGCAGTAATTCCTCTGTTCTGGAAAAAAAACAAAATATATAGGTATGCACTAAAAAATAGAAACAGGAAAAAGTTGGTGACAACACATATGATTAAATGCTCTTACATTTGCATTTAAACTTGCACCACACAATATAAAAGTGAATGGAAAATTTGTGCTAATTACTTAAAATATAATTTTTCTGGTGACATCTAGGAGCTATAGCTTGTGATAAGACGAGTGTGTGGGGTTTCCAGAGGTTGTAGAAAAGCACCTCAGAGGGAAAAACATTAGATTTAAATTTTCATACTTAGAATATTAAATAATAAAATATAAAAACTAACAAGCCAAGGGAGAATGAGACCACCAAAGAAAGAGAAAAGCCTTCTATTTTAGTATCTGCTATGGAATATTTCTTTGCTTTCTGTATGGTAGCCCTTTCATTTCCTTTTGCATTGGGCCCAGCAGGCTAAATGGCTGGTTCCACACCGAGGCAAGCAAGTATTCTGCAATCCTCAAAATGTCACCTCAGGTTTTGTACCTGTTTTGTGTTTGGAGGCCTGAGTAAAGTGATAAGATATTGAGATAAACCTGGTCTACAAGAACAGAGCATTCAGAAAAGGAAGAATAAAGTCAACAGCTTAAGCACAAGGTTAATGTTCTGTTTCTAGAGCAAAAATCTTTTACTGTGCTGCCACCTATGAAAATGGTATATTAGTCTAGGGAATAGCTTATAGCTGAAAGATTTGAAATACATATATTTTCCCCACATAGCTTGAAAGTAAAAGGAACAAGATTGGTATTGAGTATTGGGAATCGGGCTATGGAGTCTAAAAAATTTGTGACTGGAAGAGTTGTAACTGGTCTTTCCATCAACATACTTTCTACTAGATGGACAGGAACAGAATACAGTAATTATTAAGACCATGAAGCCAGATTCACTCAACTTTTCCTATTTACTGTTCACAAGCAAAATTACCAGACATTTAAGGGCATAACTAAAAATTAAAACAGGAATGGAACAAGATGGTGGCAGAGTAAACCAATAATCATTTCCCTGTAGGCACAATTTCAGCAGCTATTCATATGAAAAAATACCTTCAAAAGATCTAAGAAACCCACAGGAAAAATCACAGTACCTAGTTTTAGTATAATAGTGATTTTAAAAAGACACTGAGAAGTAGGCAGGAAAGAAAGAATTGTCAGCATCACCCTCCAAATTCAAGCAGTGCAGCATGGAGGGAGACGCTTCCCACTTGGTGGAGAAAGAAGGAATTAAGCCCAAGCCTTAACTTGGATCCCAATAACAGGTCTGCCACAGTGAAATCCAGTACCTGGAAGAATCTCATGGCCTCCAGCCCCAGGAAAATATCATAGGCAGTGAGCCTATAGACTTACTAGAGCACAAGGTGGAGATCCATGACCCAAGTTGGACAGACGTGTATTTTGACCAGCCTTAGGTCTGGTTAGCTGTAGAGGTTACAGGCCATGAGCGCACCACAACATTAAGTAGATAATAGTAGCATGGTTCTTGGAAAAGCCCCTGTGCAATGCTGGTCTCTGTGGGCTGTGGGGTCCAAGTAGGGCATAGCATGTGATATTGATGGCCATGAGACTGCCCAGTTTTCCAACCCCAGGCAGTACAACATAGACTAAGTTATTATCTACTTAAGAGGAGAGGATGGGAGTCATTAGTCAGTGAGGCCCAGTGCCAGGCAAAATCTCATGGTGCCTGATCGCAGTGAAGTGACTATGGACAAGCCATCTAGGCTTGCCATGACCCCATGTGGAGGCATGAATGGACTTCCTTTTTCAGACCTTCCCACGGACCAAAATGAACACACCATCTGTGGACTTGGGGCAGAGATGGGCCTATGCAACCCTCTAATGCTGACATATTAACAACAAATCAAACATGAGCTTGCAGCAAAAGAAGAAGAAAATGAGAGAAGAAAGAATGTAAAAAGAATTAAATTGTTTTATGTACATGTACCAACTCCCCATGATGAATGTAATCATTATGTACTCCAAGCATGTACTGACAAAAATTAAAATTAAAAAATAAATAGAATTTTAAAAATAAGTTTAGAAAACTACCTAGTGTTGAAATAATGATAATGACTACAGGCTCAGAGAAAATAAGCAGATTGACTATCAGTCCCGGAGGAACAAATACAAACAAAACCAGATTATGAAGACTGGAATAAGGATCTAACTTCTCAATGAAGAGATCTCTTTGCATTCCAGCAAGCATCAACAACTCTCTGGGAGGGGTGGAGGGGTTGAAGGGAGGTCAGGGAATAGGGAAAAACTAAGAACCAAGACACATCATGTTCAAATGATGAATGTCATTATATTGTATACCTAAAATGTACCAATAGAATTAATAAAAATAGAACTTTTCAGAAATCATGAGCTCACCTAACAGACAACGTAAGATGCCAGGAACTAACCACACAGTAACCAATATATGTGAATTCTCAGACAGAGAATTTAAAATAGCTATTTTAAAGAAAATCAATAAGCTTCAAGAAAACAGAAAAAGTAATCAAATGCTTTATTAGAGAAGCTTAACAGAAAGATCAAAGTTTTAAAAACCAAGCAGAAATCTTTGAGCTGATGAGTACACTAAGCAACATGAAAAATGCAATAGAAAGCATCAACAACAGAAAATCAAACAGAAGGAAAAAATCAGTAAGCACAAAAGTAAGCTATTTGAAGTGAGAGGAGGAAAAAGTAGCAAAAGTGAACAAAAATGAAATAAGTATGCAAGAACTTTGGGGCCATATTAAAAGAGCAAATATTTGGGTTACTGAGGTTCAAGACTTTGAGGATGCCAAAGGGATGAAAAAGCTTATTCAAGAGATAACAGCAGAAACCTTCCCAAACATAAGGAAGGATCTCAATATCTAGATACAGGAAGGTCAATGTCACCAATCAGATCTAATTCAAACAAGTCTATCTCAAGATATATAGTTGAGTTTGCAAAGGTTAAAGACAGGATTATTAAGGCTGAAAGAGGCAATAAGCAACTTATAAGACTGTTTCAATTCACCAAGAAATTTCTCATCAACAATTTTACTGGCTAGGAGGAAGTGTGATGAGATTTTCTGAAGGAAAAGTCTACCAACTAAGAATACCACTCCCAGAACAGCTACCCTTTTGAAATGAAGAGGAAATAAAGACACTCTGAGGCAAATAAAACCTGAGAGAATCTATCACCATCAGAGCCGTCCTACCAGAAATGCTAGAAGTAGTTCTCTAAATTTAGAGATGCTAATTAGTGAGAAAAAAATATTGGAAGCTATAAAATTTCCTGGAAAAAACAAAAAAGACAGATTCATCCAGATAGAAAAATCAACAACAACAACAACAAAACAGCAGAGGGACATTACATCTAAACCAATTGGACCTAACAGATATCCACAAGATGTTCCATCCAAAGCCCTATTAATACATATGCTTCTCTACACCACATGGAACATTATCGAAGATTGCTAATAGTTAAGGCCACAAAGCAAGTCTGAACATATCTTTAGTGGAAATCATATTGAATTATCTTTTCTGACTATAATATAAGAAAATTAAAAAATCAAGAATAGCAACAAAAGAAAAAAAATAGATACTAAATGTGATAGTTAACTGATTTTGTCAATTTGAGTAAGAAATGTCCCACATTAGATCAGCATAGTTCTGGGTATGAGCTGAATGGATTTACTGAAGACAGAAAACCCACCCTGAGTGTGAGTGGCATCAACCAATAGATTGTTCACCTGAATAGAATAAAAGGGAAATGAAGGAAGGCTTCTTTTTCTTCAGAGGAGCTCTAGCCTTCACCTGCATTTTGGATGTCATCTCCTGGCTTCCAGTGCAGAAGCATCAGACTTCTGGAATAGACCTTTCAGCTTCCTGATATAGAATCACAGGAGACCCTGCAGTGAGCTCCAGGTTTTACACTGGATCCTTAGGATCTCTAGTGCACAGACAGTGCAGACAGCCCTTTGCATTCTTCCACATGTGACTCTGCCATTGTAAGCCAATCTTGTAAATCCTTATATATTTCTATATCTTGAACTAAATCCATTTCTCTAATAAGCACTACTGATACAATATACAGATAGATGGAAATAGAGGAACTTACTTTTGAACTCTTATTAACAGCATCTGAACAGAATTAGAGGTAACATCCTATATTGGTCATCATTCAGATTACTGGGACACAATATCTGACATCCACAACTTAAAGGACAGATTTTGATTGATTCATGGTTTCAGGGGATTCAGTCCACACTCCACTGTTTCCAAAGCAGAAACATCAGGATGGAAGGGCATGGCAAAGCAAAGATGCTTAGTTCATGGTAGCTGGAAAGCAGAGTGGGGAAACAGAGCCAGAGAGGAAGGAATGAGTGACCAGATATAGACTTCTATCATCTACCCAGATACACCTAGAAACATGGTTTACTAATCCCCTGGGCAGATTCCAAAGCTAATCAAGTAGACAACTCCACCCTAACAATCACATAAACCCATGCATCCACCACAATTTGATCTTCAATAAGGATGCTAAGAACATTCACTGGGGAAGGGATAGTCTCTTCAATATTAGAAGAACTGTATATCTATGTATATGCAGAAGAATGAAACTAGTCCCCTATCTCTCTCCATTTATGAAAATTCAACTCAAAATCAATTATAAACTTAAATGTAAAATTGAAAACTATGCAACTACTGGAAGAAAGCAAACAGGAAGCACTTCACAATATTAGAGTGGACAAGAAATTTTTGGACAAGACTATAAAATCACAGAGAACAAAACCAAAAATATACAAGTGAGATTAAATTATGTGTCTTCTACACAGCAAAAGAAACAGCTAACAGAATGGAAGAAAATATTTGTAAACTATACATGTGCAAAGGGTTAGTATCTAGAATACATAAAGAACTCAATAGCAACAACACAAATAATAAGATCACAAAATGGGCTATAGTCCTAAGTGGACATCTCTCACATAAGACATACAAATGGCCAACTAGTACATGAAAAAAATGCTCATTGGAATTGCAAATCAAAATCATAATAAGATATTTAATTGCAATAAAAATTGCTTTTACTATCAAAAATACAAAAGGTAACAAGTGCTGCTAAGCATTTCAGAAAAAGAGTACCTTGCATGTTGTTCATGTTTATACAAATTACTAAAGCCATTTTGACAAGCAAGATGGAAGTTCTTCAAAAAATTGAAAAACAGAACTATCATGAGATAAATAGTTCTATCATAAGTACTGTTAATCTCACTTCTGGGTATAGAAATAAAGGATATGAGGCAATCTGTCAGAGATATATGCAGCCCGTGTTCATTGCAGCATTATTCACAATGCAAGAAATGGAAAATATGCGTCTAGCAACTGATGAATAAATAAAGAAAATATATAATATATGCACAATAGAATACTATTCAGTCATAAAAAATAAAATCCTATTACTTTGGCAACATGGATGGAAATGGAGTTCATCATATTAGCTGAAATCAATTGGGCACAAGAAGACAAATACTGCCTAATCTCAGTCACATCTGGAAACTAAAAGAATTGACCTCATAGAAGATGAGAGTAGAGTGGTGTTTACCCAGGTTAAGCAGAGTATGGATGGGATGGAGAGAGGGACAGAGTTTGCTCCACAGGTTCTAATCCACAGCTGGAAAGAGAAAATAGTTTTGGTGTGCCAGTGCACACTAGGGTGACTAGAGAGAGCAGTAATGGTCTGTATTATTTCCAAAAAATGAGAAGAAAGGATAATGAGTATTTTCACTATAAGGAAATGATAAATGTTTGAGGAGATAGATATACTTACCCTAATTTGCACACTCCATAATATATACTTATGGAAACATCACATAATAACTCAAATAAGTACCATCATTATGTATCATCAAATAAATTACGAGAGAGAGAAAGAAGTATAAAAGGAACATCATAGCTAGATTAGGCACAAATACTGATCAGAAAATTTACAGTAAAATACATCAAAAGGTATCAATAATATGAAGCAGGACACAGCGTAGATATAGGTTTAAAAACATAAATCACTTAAGAGGCAAGATATATAACAAATGATACATACTAGAATAACAAAATAATTTCCTGGAATAACAGACCACACAATTCTCTCAGAAGCCATTAAAAATGACAAAACGGATTTAAAATTCTCAAAAGAAAAATTAAAATGTATGCAGTAGATGTCTGGAAATGGCAAAATAGAGAAAAAATTTTAATACTGATGAAAATTTGTCTGAATTAAAGATAAAAATATAATTGAAAGAATTTTGTAGAAAAGTATTTCCAAAAGTTTCCAGAGAAATGGAAACACTCATAAAAATAATGAGATGTTAAGCTCATATTGGCCTCAAAAACTGCTGACTACCAGAGAGAAGTACTCAATTAATTAATAGTTGTATAAAGGAAACAATATTTTACCTAGAACTATCTATCTAGTGACACAATTGTCTGATTGTGAAGAAGGACATTACTAGATGTACAGGGTCCCAAAAGTTTTATCATACAAGATATTCTGGGAAAACCAAAGAACAGTTATTTAAAAATAAACACACGTGCGCACACACACCACACCATTACCACAACTAAGTATGGTGCCAGATGCCCACATGCCTGTAATCCCAGCACTTTGAAAGGTAGATGGAAGAGGATCACAAGTTTGAGTGCAAGCCTGAAGCTTTGACAGTTTAGTGAGACCTTGTCTCAAAATTAAATAAACATGCAACTGAGGTTTTGTTCATACAATCTTTTCCCATGCCAATGCCTTCACGAGTTCTACCTAACCACTCTTGAGGCTGGTTTAGTGTTTCTGTTTTAATATTTGGATCTTTAATCCATTTTGATTTTAGTTTAGTGCATGATGAGAGATATAGGTCTAGTTTTAATCTTTGGTAGGTGGAAACCCAATTTTTCCAGCACCATTCATTAAAGAGGCTATCTTTCTTCCAGTGAGGGTGTTTGGCCTTGTGAACTAGCACAAACAATCAACAAATGGGATCTCTTCTTATTAAAAAGGTTCTACACAGCAAGAGAAACCACCAACAGCATGAAGAGACAATGATAATGTGGGAAAAAATTTTTAGCAGCTGTTCCTCAGAAAAAGTTCTACTGTCTAGAATACATAAAGAACTGGGCTGAGGACTTACCTCAGTGGTGCTGATGCCTGCCTCGCAAGCAAAAGGTCCTGAGTTCGATCTGAAAAGTTAGAATATATAAAGAACTTTAAAAAATCAGACCTCCCAAATTTAAAGACCCGATCCAAAAATTGACATCTGAAATGAAGACATTTCTCAGACAAAGAAGTACAAATAGAAAATAAACATATGAAAAAATGTTCAACATCACTGGTCATTTGAGAGACGCAAATGAAAACAATGCTGAGATTCCACCTCACTGCAGAAAAAAATGGCTGCTATCATGAAACCAACCAATGACAAATGCTGGCAGGGCTGTGGGGAAAGAGGAATCCTGCTCCACTGCTGGTGGGAGTGTAGACTGGTGCAACCACTGTGGAAATCAGTATGGTGATACCTCAAAGAACTACGAATGGAAGTCCCATTTGACTCAGCTATTCCCAAGCTGGGTATCTTCCCAAAAGAATTAAAAGAATCATACCACAGCGATATATGTGTACCCATATTCATAGCGGCACAGTTTGTAATAGCTAAAACTTGGAAACAGCCCAAGTGCCCATCAACTGGAGACTGGATAAAGAAAATGTGGTTGTTTTTATAAAATAGAGTACTACTCAGCCATAAAGAATGAGAAACTAGAGACAGTTATAGCTAAATGGATGCAAATTGAAGCAATACTCTTAAGTGAAATAAATAGGATACACATGTGTAAATACCGAATAGTTTCTCTGGTGTGAGAAACTGAAAGTGTAAATAAGGACTAAAAGGTATAATAGGTAATGTAAAATAGAAAGAAAAGGGGCAAAGGGAAAGGGGAAGTAGAGAGGTAGGGGAAAGGAAAGAAGGGAAGGGATTTAATATGAGAAAATGAAAAAATGGAAACAAAGTCTTTGTAAATAGGGAGGGATGGAGGGGTTGAATGGAGGGCGGGGGAAGGGGGAAAATAAGAATCAAGAGAGATTATGTAAAGGTGCATATCTCTAATGATGAATGTCATTATATTGTATACCTAAAATCTGGCAATAAAATTAATTTTTAAAAAATTAAATAAACAAATAACAGCCAAAAGAACTGGGGGTATAGCTCAGTGCAAAGGTCCTGGGTTAGATCCCCAGTACCACCAAAAAATATACTTTTTTAATAAAAAACTTTAAAACCAACAAGTAGATTTTTTGCACATGAATCAGTAAAATTAAATGAGTAACTTAATAGTTTATTGTGGTCTAAAAAAGCATCAGTATAAAGAATAAAGAAAAAATAAAAAAGGAAGGAAGTTTCATCAAAGTCCAAAAACAAAACTTAGGCAGTGGTAATGTGGCTCGAGTTTTAAGCCAGCGCTTGCAAATGAGAGATCAGAGGTGGATAACATCTTTTGGATGCTTATTGTGAATGTGTGTTTTCAGCAAATACATATTTGACATTAATGAAGGATGTGTCTAAGATCTTTGTGAATCTGAAATTTCCAAATATCATTAACAAATATCCAACAGTAAATGAAGAGAACAATAAATGAGAATGTTGAGTGAATTCCAACTGCTAACAATTCCATAATTATAGTGTTTGGGTAGAAGTCTTGATGCCTTGGTTTATGCTTCCAATATTTGAATATAGGTCTTTCTCAGCGTTTTGCAGTACCAGTGCACCTCAATTTCTCAGAGCTTTATAATGAGATTTGGGACCAGCTATGTTAACCAAGCCATAAAGAATTAGACACGTCCAGTAGCATTAAGAAGGAAATGTCCACATTCTTTTACATGGTAATGACAGTGAAATCAAAACATAATATTTACACAAATAATTTAATGGTTTGATTCTAAAATTCACCATATTATTAAAGAGTGCATTGGACAAACCATAAAATATGATCCTTTAAAAATATGCAGAAACCACATTTTGCCAAATTAAATACCAATTCTTAATTTTTTTCAAAAACTCATTATTATTTAGTATACAATGTTCACTAGTACTCCATTGATTTTTATGAATTACATAAACATATAACTAATTTTAAAAACTAAATTTAATATAACTAAGGTACATATTTATATAATACATAATGATATATACTGATACAGAAATACTTCATTATGTTTGACAATGATGTTCATTTTCATTAAGGCTCCAAATCAAGATGTTATAAAAGAAAAGACTGATAACTATATAAAATCAAAACTTCCACTTTGCGTGAAGCACTTTAAGGACAGTTAAAGGAAAAATGATAAGAAAAATGTTTGCAAATCACTTTGTCAATGCAGGACTAATCCACTTGATACACAGTGAGAGTGCCTAGAAATGGAAATATAATCTAAAGACATAGTTCACATAATAGAACTTTCACACAAGAAGTTTCTCACATGATAATTCACACATGATAAAAGAAATGCAAATTATATAGCTAGAAGATGTCATATTTTACTTATAAGACTAGTAAAAAATTTAGCAAAACAGAAAGTGCCACAACATATGTTAGCAAACTGTACAAGATTTGTACTAAGTTTGTATTGAGACAAACTTAGATACTGCAGGTATGAATATAAATGCATACAACTACTATAAAAGCCATTTGGAAATAACAACTAAATTTATAAATTCATTTACTTTTGCCCCAGAAATCTCACTTCAGGAAATTTGCTCATAAAAATACCGGAATTTATTTAAAGTAATATACCAACAAGATAATTTTTTAGAGGCTTTTTCCAAAAGTCAACATTTTAATCACTCAAATGAGCATCTCTGATGATGTAGTTAAATAAATACGTTCTATTGCTACCTTGGAATACTATAAGGGTGCAAAAAAATTAGAAGACTAGTTTATTAGTGCTACATAACAAACCATTCCAACCTTACTTGCATGAAATAAGGGCTTCGTTATGTTCATGTTCAGAAAGGTCAAGCATTCAGAAAAGACATAGTAGGGACAGTTTATCCCTGTTCCATCGGGTATGTAGCCCCAAATGGAAGGATGGGAAGGCTAGGTGGGGAAGGCTGAAATCAGGGGCAGTTTGCTTATTCCTATCTTTGGTTCTTGACGCTGTCTCTTGGAACCTCAGCTGAGGCATAATACTTACACTTGGATTTCCTTTTGGTTGCTTGTTTCCTTTCAGCATGGTAACTGGGTTCCAAGTGCAGTAGCCTAAAAGAACAACCAGGAAGAAGCTGTATCTCCTTTTATGTTCTCACTTCTTTACATAGTGTCAGTTCCTTCGTGGTGACGAGCCCAAAAAGATTTAAAGAGAAAAAAATTGGTAAGAACAGTGTCAAAATTACATGTGAAAAAAGCAGTGGAGATAGAAGCTACTGTTGCTCCCAATTATGGAAAATATAATCTACCCCACTGCATGGGAAGAGAATAGCTAAGGTATAGAAAGGCATATTATATGCTATCTTTTATGAAGATGAAAGGGAAAATTAAGGGTGTATAATGGAACCCTGGAAAGACACAAGAAATTGACAAAACAAATTACTAAATTTTGTGGGAAGAGTTTAAAGGAAACTTGAAAAATGAGCAAATGAGGTCAGGAGAAAGATTTTTTTTCCACTTGTCTCGGTTTTTGAATTGGGGAATATGCAACCTCTTGAACAAACTTTAAAAATAATAACTAATAAACATACTGACAGACATATACACTTATATGCATGCAGCATAGATAACTCCTCCATTAAGATAATTATATGGGATTTTGACCTTACTATGTTTTTATAAGTATACTGATATCCTTAAGAATGAATATGTTTTGGGCCAAAAGAAAAGCCACTTTATAATATTCAAAATGCTCCAAAACAGACAACTATCTTTTGTGCACTCATATTTTTATATGGAAGTCAGTATGAGGTTGCAATTTTTATACACTCCATTTCATTTCCAACTGTGAAGGTTAAAGCATCAGTTGATTGTTGAATGTTTAGTTATCTCTCTTGTCCTCTCTCCCCATCTCCTCTCTAATAAGTGATATTTAGTGCTATTTTGAGACTTGCTTTGTGCTGTTTTAAATACATCATATATGTTAATCCTCACAACACTGTGAGGAAGGAAGTACTATTTTGCCAGTTTTACAGATGAGTTTGTAAAATATCAAAACATTGCACTCTGTATGTAGTAGAGATAGTATTTGTGAAAGTTTGGTTGGCTCCTACATTTTAAGGCCTCCTGTCCTAATACTACTAGGGATTAACATTCATCTGGAAAACCTGTTAATACACCACAAGAGCATAGTAGTTGAGGTAAATCTAAAGACCATGTGAGCCAACTGTCACCATTTACAGAAAAGGAAATTGAGGTCAGAGGAAAAAAAATCTTCAAGCAAACTCCACACAGCTTCTAAGAGTATCATCCAGGTTTCCTGACTCCTGGTGCATGCGTGTGCTTCCACTGTAATAAATGCCCTCTTTCAGAAACCCAAGAATTCACTTGTAACCTAGTAATCCTGCCACAACTGTTTATGGTCATGTTCAAGTCAAATCCATTTTGGGGTGCCCTCACAATACAGCTGCAACAGCCACTGCTTGAGAAGCTAGTTGATCAGCATTACAAAAGGAGAGAAGTGGCCCACTTTCTGGTGGCTATATAAAGAGACCTAATTATGCTAATGTGTTTGGAAAACATCCTTTAGAGATAGTATAGTAGGCTCCTGACAAACAAACCTGAAATGTGAATGGTCTCAAATCTGAGAATGATTCTCATTTAAGCAGATAAATGTCATTTCAAGAGAAAGGCATTTTGGTTGCTCCCACTGTCCAAAGACCTCAAGCAGGACATCACCAAAACCCAATGTGACTTAACTAGGGCTCACCAATGCTACCCACTGACATGTTTATCCTGTGGTGTGAAGGAAAATATGTTTCTCCAAGGCCATGTCACTAAAGGATATTAAATGTTTCTTCACACATGGAGCAACGACTTCATGAGCTTCTGCTCTTTGCACCTAAACTTCTCTGGGTCCAAATGTGGAGAAGCAAAGATGAATCATCCATAGTCATGGACAGCCACTGACTGGAAGCACCTTAGGAGTCTCCTAACTCCCTTGTTAAGGCCAACATTGAATGTGAGCTGCATTGATATTCCTCAGTTCTTTGATCAATGAAAAGTGTGCGTGTCTTGAGCCTAACAATTTGCACACCGTTTTGTTTCCATACACTAATCACTGCTGTTGCTGAGAGGGGAAGGGAGCAGGCTTCCAAAACTTAGCATGTTTAAATCTTTTTAATTAATATTCTACTTGTAATTAAAGCTCGCTGTAGGAGTGTACTCAGGGCAGAGGAGAGAGGCAATAGGAACTCCCTGAATCTCACCAAGTCAAGATAAATCCATGACTTCTTCAAATACAGGTGCGTTCAAGTCTATTCAGAGTGCTAATCCTGATGTTAAGGATCAACACCTGGAAGGTCTGTGTAAACCACTAAAAGATCCTCACAGTCTACATATTTCTAATAAAATATTGCTTAGCATTCCTGCCATCCAAGGCCTTGAAACATCAGAAATATCACGATCACGATGTTTCATTCTATGTGCAGCAGGCAATATCACACACACACACACACACACACACACACACACACCAGAAACTCCCTTCCAGTTTAAATTGATATGAGAAATACTCAGGGCTCTTTCATGGATCAATACAACTTGCATTCCTTCTGAGTTTAAACTGATGCTCCCCTATGAAGCTCTAACTTATCGATTTTGATTTTTTTGTTTTTTGTGTGGTTTTTTGTTTGTTTGTTTGTTTTGAGACAAGGTCTCGCTATATAATTCAGGCTGGCCTTGAACTCACTGTGTAATCCAGGCCAGCCTTGAACTAACAGTGATCCTCCTTCCTCGGCCTCCCAAGTTCTGGGATTACAGGTGTGTGTCACCACACTCAGCCTAGATTTTTAATGTTTTGACATTTTTGTAAAAGAAAGTTCCATAGGGTATTTTTCAGTAATCATTATTCTGATATAACACTATAAACATATATTATATATACACACACACACACACACATATGGACATATACATAAACATATAGCTTCTTTTTAAAAAATAAAACAACTTTATTAAACCAAAAATTTGCATACCACACACTTTACAAACTTAAAATATAAAATTCAATAGACCCCAGCACACTGACAGAGTTGTACAACCACAACCACAATCACAGTTAGGTCATTTTTGCCATGCCAAATCAAAACACTCTGGCTACCATCATCATCTCCCAATTCCTGCCCCTAAATCTAGGTAACCATTGAGCCACTCTCTGTCTTTATAGATTTTCCTGCTATGGAAATGTACTAATTTTTTTTCAAAATAGACCGTGCACACACCAATAAAGACTTTAACATATCCAACGAAGTATAAATCCTGCAATGTGAGCTCTCACACCACATTAGAGTGAAACCAGAGACAGACCACAGAAACATACCTAGAACTTAATGACTTTTTTTGTCTTTCTCTTTTCTCTCTCTTCTCTTTCCTATGAAATTTTTCATATAAGGGAGACCATATGATGTATAAGTTTTCAAGTCTGACTTACTTTATTTATAACTATGGTCTCAAGGTATATCCATTTTCCTATAAATCCCTCAAGTTTATGTTTCTTAGCAGCAGAGTAGTACTCCATTATGTATAGGTATCACATTTTCTGTACCCATTCATGTGTCAATGGGCATACAGGCTGATTCCAAGATTTAGCTATTACAAATTGTGCTGCTATAAACATAGGTACATATACATTGCTGTAGTATGATGTTTTTAACTCTTTGAGGAAGATACCCAAATACAGTATCAAATATTTCATAATGTTTCTATAAATACCACTTCTTTGGATTAAAAAATAAACACAAATTTTTGATACCAAATGCCTCCAATGCAACAACTTTCTAAAACAATGGCATTGGCTAAGTTGTGTAAGTAACTAACTATATTATGTTTCTGGCCTAACCAAGCTAGAAAGTTGTAGCTTATCAGGCATGGTTAATAAATATTTCATGCTAACTCTAATATGGTTGTAAAACCAAGTACCTCCATATGTTGTTTATAAAGTGCAGAATCAAAAAGGGAATAATTATCTCAAAAATAGGCATTTACTGTATTTCACGCTCTGATGGCTAAATTGATAAACAAATAGTGGTTGAACTGGCTGGTATATCACCACTGCTGTGTTGGAAGGTAATGACCACTGGACTTGCCTATTCCAAAGACCGAAGATTATGAGCTTCTCTTTGCCCTGAAAATTCTACATACTTCTCTCCTTCCCATGAGTGCATGATGAAGTGGATTAAGAATCAAATTTGAGTCAGAAATCCCGAGCATAATTCCTTTTAACCCACATGACATTGGCCAGTTTAACAATTATCAAGAAACATAGCAATGCTTCAAAAGACTAAATGTCATGTACTCCAGATATGTACTAAAAAGGGAAGGGGATCAAAAGATGGGTGGAGGGGTGAGAGAAGGGAGGGAAAGAGTGAAAAAGGGAATGAAGATGTGTTAGGTACATGGACCAACTCCACACAAGGAATGTAAACATTATGTACTACACATATCTGCTAATAAAACAAATATTTTAGAGACTATTGTGGAAGTCAAATGAGCAAACACGTGGTATAGTATTGATATCTATATATGAGTTTACTATTTCAATACAGTTTAACCCATTCTTATTAAACACCTAACAAGGATCATCTCTTTGAGAGAACAGCAATGCATAAGACACTTGTGTAGTGCAGACCTCTCATGTTGCTAATATGCATTCTTTCCTTCAAATTTTTAACTAAATACTTGCCTGTCAGTTCAACACAATATTTCTTAGATATTTCTGCAGTGAGGTAGCAGTCTGGTCAATGTAATATAAGCAAATGTGTGAAACTTCTGGGAAATAATTTTTTTAATGTGAGGTATATTTTTTTGTCATCCCTTCTATCTACTGACTGGAATTGGAATATAATGATTGACCCAAAGCAGCTCTGGGGGACAATGAGATGCCCTAAGGCTAAGAAGCATGATATGGTCTCAGGAATATACCTAACCCATGCAAAATGGGCTCTAGGGCATAAACTACACTACATGGTTGTTCTCTCTAAGACATGCAGGTTCAGCCCTGTGTATTGTGAGTCAATCACTGTTGTGAACTTCCCTCAGAGAGAATATAACTTCCTGGGAAACACTGGGTTCAATTCTAAAAAGAGGGACAGCTGTGAACCTGGATTACCCACAGCAGGCTGTCCAATAAGTACATGGAAGGGGACCTGGGAGGGACATCACAAATCTACCATAATGACTGGAAGGGAGAGGGAGAAGAGTCAAGGATAATTCAGTAATGCAAGAAATGATGAATAAACATTTACAGTTCATTAGATGCTATTTTTTTCAACATGGGATCATTCTTAAAATACAAACACATTTGCAAAACCCTATATGTTGTCCATCTTCATTCTCCTTTATTCTAAAGCTCTAGGAAACACTGCATCTGCTTTCTCTCATTTCCTATTTCATATCCTTTATTTAATGTATTCCTGTCAAGCTTTTGTCTTTATGGCTCCACTGCACACATTGTTTCCAAAACCTCACCAAATGAAGTGATATTTTCCTACTTTTCACTTAACTTTTTAACAATATTTGATAGTTAATCATTTCCTCCTTGGCATATTTCTATTTCCAATTTTGCTTCTAAACACTACATTTTTCATTAGACCACTCTTAGATATTCTTTAATTGCTTAACCCTAGTCATTCTCATTATTTCTTACTTCTAAATGTTAGTATCATTGCTTTCTTCTTTAATTTACACTTCTTCCTAAATAACTTTATCTAGTCACACAGGTTTAAGTATCTTCTATCCCAGGCTTTCTTAACCGCAGGACTACTGACAGTTTGGGCCTAATTATTCTTTGTCATACTCTGGTTTCTCTTCAGATCACATAAATCTTTCACCTTTTACTAATCATTCTTTGTTGTGTGGAGCTGCCCTGTACACTGTAGGACACTGAACAGCATCTCTGGCCTCTATACACTAAATTCCAGTAGCAAACTTCTCGCCTATACTATAAGTTGTTTCAACCCAAAATGTCTCCAGATACTGCCTAAAGACTTTGACAGCTAAAATTGTTCCCTACCTGAAAACTACTATTATAAATTATAATGTCTTCCAAAGTTTTGTTTTAAGCCTTCGTCTCTTCACTGAGTTTAAGATCCCTGAATCCAACTAGTAACCTAATATTCTACTTCATTCCATGAGGATATCTAACAGGCATCTCATGCTCAACAAACTCCAAACAGACTCCTGAACTTGTTTGTAGCCTAAGCCATCTTTTTTTTTTAAAGATAGCATTTATCCAAGTTCCAAGCTGGCCTCAGACCCACTATGGAGCCCATGTTGGCACTAAACTCATGATCCTCCTCTTCAGCCTTCCAGAGTTGCTGAGATTATAGGTTTATGCCACCATGTTTGGCTCTGATCCATCCTTAAATTTCAAGTCCTGGTACCTTCCAGCACACTCACCAAATTGGTCCATACTAAATCTAGGAGCTATTTTTTATTCTTTCTTTCTATCCCACATTTAATTCTATGGCCAATCTTGCCTTCTTTATGATCAAAACCCACAAAAAAATTAGCCAGTTGGCATTTCTACCACCACCTTTGTCCTTTGTCATGACTTACCTGGACTCATGAGGTGTCCTTCTGTTTGCAACTGTCTTCCAGTTTCCACGCTTTCCTCCTTACAGTCATTTCTCTACATAGGAGCCTTCTTTTAACAATGCAAACAAAATTAAGTTGCTCGCCTGGTCCAAATATCTAAGGTCTTCTCATCATAGTCAGAACACATTATTAACTCCTTTTCTTGGCCTGTCCCATTCTTGAGGATTAGGCAGATCTAAGTCTTCAACTAATGCTCTGTTCTGCTTTGCTCACTTGACTAACCATGCTGAGCACCATGTTGGCTTCATGGCCCTGTATCTGCTGCTCCTTTCTGCCTTGGATATTTGTTCCAAGACTCAATTCTGTCACTTCATTCAGGTCAGCAGTCAAAAGCTACTTTTTCAGAGAGTTAAACACTTGCTAAGAAACAATAAAATTAAATATGTGTTTGTTCCATATCCTACCCATTAGAATGTAAATTTTATGGGTGACTAAAATATATCTGTCTTGTTTATTTTGCATCCTATATCCTACCATGATGTAGATACTCAATAAAAAGTTGCTCAACGAATGAACTGGTGAATGTTAGGTACTAAAGTGGCATTTTGGGAACACTTAAATAAGAGCTACAAACTATGCAAGATGTCCTGCACAAATGTGTTACCTTCTTCAAAATCCAGTATGGTAATGTCATAGTCAGTCTGGGGCACTGTAATGAAAATACTATGGACTGGGTGGCTTAAGCAACATAAATTTATTTCTTACACTCTGTGAGGCTGTGAAATCCAAAATCAAGGTGCTGGCCAAGAGGACCTTTTCTATTTTTATATTCATATGGTGAAGAGAAAGAAAATAAACAAATACTCTGTGCCTCTTCTTATAAGGACATTAATCTCATTAGGAGCTTCTTTCCTATGACCTAAGTACCTCCTAAAGTCCCTCCAGATACCATGACATAGGTTGTTAGGGTTTCAATATATAAAGTTGGGGGCACATATACATTCTGTCCAGAGCAGGTAGATACTGCTCTACTGTCCTTTTAAACATGTGGAGGTTAGGCTTTCCTCAGGTTCTCACAGAGGAAGTAGCAGAGGAGTACTTGAAGCTTTGGCTCTTAGCTGTCACTGTGTCATCATCTACATTTCTAGCTGGGTGGTAGTAATATCACCAATATCACCTTGAATGGGAGGCAGGGGTGGAGCTTTTGGGGGCTGATGGTGAGCTTAGTTTGGTCTGACTAATCTGGATGCACTTGTGGGATATTTTGATAGAGATGATGAACCCAAAGAATGAGGCAAAAGTCAGAGGAACAGATAAAACAAAGAGGTGATCTACAAGTGTGGCCTAGGGAGAGTTCTCAAGTGTAATACTTGTAAGTCCTAGAAATCACCTTAAATAGAAACAAAAGTAAAATACTAGATTATACCTATGATTAATGAAGATATAAGAAATATCATTACCTATTGTATAAGAACACATTCCTATGAAATATTCCCAATGGGAGATTTCCTCTCATAAAAATATAGGATTTGAATTATCCTCTGATCATATAATGATGCAGAGTTTAACTTCTAAAAACATCACAAAACAAAATGATCTCATCAAATACTGGAAAACCATTACTAAGCCTTCTTTAGGATTGTTGAATATTTAAAAATTCTAACTTAAAATATGGGAAAGCATACTGTCAATATTCGAGCTTCCATATTCATGTGAAGCCAAACTGTACACTCTCATCACTGCAGCTTTCCCCTGTGGAGAAGAGTAGGTCTCTAGATTTGCCGAATGATTTGATTCTCCTGGGCAACTTTAACACTAACTTGTAGACACAATCACAAACCTAATTTCTACCTCACCTCTTCAATTATGCTTTTCAGGGACATGTTTAGCAAAAGATTTACTTTAGAATTTCGTAGCACCTGACTTTTGGTTTGCATCTATCCATTTATAAGTATAAATGCATTGAGGCATATGTAGATGAACTAGATAGAAATGGTCCTTGTGTTCATAGATATTATTTTCCAAGCTGTTTCTACGAGGTTAAAATTACAGAGCAGAGAGTGCTATGGAAAACATGGTAAATACATGTTGAGTGTCTTTTATTCTCATTCTATAGAAATACATCAAACTTATCCTTCAAGAACCAATTTAAATGCTACCTTCTCTATGACTCCTCTCCTGATTTGTGATCCAACTGGAAGTGACTTTCCCCTCCTCTACTCCTTCAGTAGTTCGTTACTCACTTACCTCTGTCTTTGTTCACCACTGATCTCATGAACAACTGCTCTGGACACAGGCTGACCACTCAGGAGAAAGCTGTTCACTGAATGAACCAATCCTACATGAATGTTAGGCAACAAAGAATGATTTATTTCGCACTTAGTAAGGACTAGATTTAACTAAGGACCTCATAGTGCACTCTTTTTATTCCACTAAAGTCTACTGAAGTAGGAGCTTTTAAAAGACTAAGGATACAGTAATGGATAAAACAAAGAAAGTGCCTTTGAATCTTACAGCCAAAGAAGAGAGTCAGACAATCAACAAAAAATACAGTATATGAAACTTAAATAGGATTAATAGCACTGTCGAGTGCTATGAAGAAAAGTAAAGTGTAATAATGTGATGGCACAGTAATATAAATTCAGATGGAAGTTCCATTTGAGATCTGAATGCAGGGCAGAATTGGACCAAAGGCGTATCTGAATGAAGAGCATTCAAGGCTAGGGAAAGGTAGGCACAAAATCCCTGTGGCCAGAAGATGTGAGTGCAGCCGAAAAAGAATGTGAAGAGATAAAGAAGTGAAAAAGAGAGTTAAGCAGCAAACTTCACATTTTGTATGCCAAATCAAAGACTGTGGTAGGAAATTAGTATAATTCTGCCTCAAATTGTAAAAAATATTTAAAAGATACAGAGGTAGTATAGTATGCTATAATATAGAATATGGTAAGAAGTTTTACCTCAATCCAAAAAACAAGCAAAACATGAGAGCTCTTTCCTCAGAGCAAGTTATTAACATTCCCTGAGCCTTTAACCTGTTGTGTAAAACAAAGACAGCACTGTCTGAAGGCAGGAGTGGGAACAATAGAGTACAAAAAGCAACTTAAGGGTTAACTGAAAAAGGGTTTACTTAAAACTGGCACATATTATATGAAATCCTTTCTATGTGAAAGTACCTCAGGAAGGAAAAGTGTTTCTTATGATAGAATCAAGAAGGAACAGAGTCTGGCTGTTATTATATTATATATAAAGATATATATATATATCTCAC
>NW_004624738.1:15921182-15938131 GCF_000247695.1 Heterocephalus glaber | reverse complement strand
CTGGAAACTTTTGGAAATACTTTTCTGCAAAATTCTTTCAATTATATTTTTATCTTTAATTCAGACAAATTTTCATCAGTATTAAAATTTTTTCTCTATTTTGCCATTTCCAGACATCTACTGCATATATTTTAATTTTTCTTTTGAGAATTTTAAATTCATTTTGTCACTTTTAATGGCTTCTGAGAGAATTATGTGGTCTGTTATCCCAGGAAATTATTTTTTTATTCTAGTATGTATATTTTATTATATATCTTGCCTCTTAAGTGATTTATGTTTTTAAACCTATATCTTCACTGTGTCCTGCTTCATGTTATTGATACTTTTTAACATATTTTAATGTAAATTTTCTGATCATTATGTGTGCCTAATCTAGCTATGTTGTTCCTTTTATACTTCTTTCTCTCTCTCATAATTTATTTGATTGATACATGAAGATGGTACTTATTTGAGTTATTATGTGATGTTTCCATATAGGTATATATTATATAGTGTGCAAATTAGGGTAAGTATATCTATCTCCTCAAACATTTATCATTTCCTTATAGTGAAAATACTCATTATCCTTTCTTCTCATTTTTTGGAAATAATACAGACCATTACTGCTCTCTCTAGTCACCCTAGTGTGCACTGGCACACCAAAACTATTTTCTCTTTCCAGCTGTGGATTAGAACCTGTGGAGCAAACTCTGTCCCTCTCTCCATCCCATCCATACTCTGCTTAACCTGGGTAAACACCACTCTACTCTCATCTTCTATGAGATCAATTCTTTTAGTTTCCAGATGTGACTGAGATTAGGCAGTATTTGTCTTCCTGTGCCCAATTGATTTCAGCTAATATGATGAACTCCACTTGCATCCATGTTGCCAAAGTAATAGGATTTTATTTTTTATGACTAAATGGTATTCTATTGTGCACATATTATATATTTTCTTTATTTATTCATCAGTTGCTAGACGCATATTTTTCCATTTCTTACATTGTGAATAATGCTGCAATGAACATGGGCTGCATATATCTCTGACAGACTGCCTCATATCCTTTATTTCTATACCCAGAAGTGAGATTGACAGTACTTATGATAGAACTATTTATCTTATGATAGTTCTGTTTTTCAACATTTTGAAGAAACACCACCTTGCTTGTCAAAATGGCTTTAGTTATTTGCATAAACATGAATAACATGTAAGGTACTCTTTTTCTGAAGTGCTTAGCAGCACTTGTTACCTTTTGTATTTTTGATAGTAAAAGCAATTTTTATTGCAATCAAATATCTTATTATGATTTTGATTTGCAATTCCAAGATGATTAATGATGAACTTTTTTTCATGTACCCGTTGGTCATTTGTATGTCTTATTTGAGAAATATCTACTCAGAACTATAGCCCATTTTCTGATCTTATTATTTGTGTTGTTGCTATTGAGTTCTTTATGTATTCTAGATACTAACCCTTTGTCACATATATAGTTTACAAATAGAACTCACTGCAATTTTTTTCTCATTTAACAACCACTTCATAAACAAGGCATATGACATTAAGTTTTTCTAATAAAACTAATTGAAAAATGAGAAATTAACTCAGTAGTTAAGGAAGGATTTGGCTATACCAGTCATGAGTCTTTCCTTAGATATTTCCTAAATTCTCTAGCAGAGGGTGGAAATTTCTCCTTTTGAAGGCTCACTTGTCAGAATCACATACCAAGCCTGATCAGGCCAGAAAAGGAAGCATGACTGTAAGGAAGATAAATTTATTTTCCACCCATCAATCTCACTCTGCACTCACCTGCTGGCTAGGATAGTTCCAGGCCACTCCCCAGTAATTCTCACTTCCATGAGCATCACTAGGTACTGCCTGGTTCCAATACTCCTCCCTGGAAAAGCAGTATTCACCTTCAGTTAAGGCATCGATGTTATTACTTATCTAATCTTCCACTGTTCTGCAGAGAGTTTCCCCAAACACCGTAACTAGAGATCAAGTCCTTCTATATTTGCTCCTCTAAGTCTCCAGCCATTTGTTCCTACAACTCTTAACTTTCAGATATTTTTATCATAGGCTACTTTTCTCATTGAGTTTGATCAACTCATGTCACTAAGTTCTTAGCTGAGTTTTCCCCATGGTACCCAGCCCAGGATGCTCTAACTGTTTTACCACTTCACCAGACTAATGTTCCAGTGTCCTAATATTATATGGGTAGGTCAATGCTAAATTAGTATTTTTTTGTATGGGCTATTTCTCCAACTGTGAGGATTGAATATAAAACCATGTGATGAAGAATATTGCCTGTATGTATACTGCACTCTAACACCAGCACTTAGACCAATGGCTGACAAAATATAAGTGCTTACATACTTTTGCTGAATAAATTATTAAGAAAGGAGTGAAATAACTTCATATTCACCAAGGATCTTCATTCCAAAAGATAGTAGAATTTTTCTTGCCTTTCTTTTTCTCTTTCTTTCCAGAAAATTTCATTCCTAAATCCACGATGTGGAGCAGGGTGAGTCCATCATCCATGGTGATAAAAAGAAGGGAGGAAGCTATGATAGTGCAGAATGAAATGGCAGATTCTCTGAGCAGAGTGGGAGGAAGGAAACTGCAGGCAGGATCATTGCTATATGTGAGGTGTCAGAACTCAGACAAAGGGAGGCTGGTGTTCATGCAGGGGATCAGCCCAAGAAGACCGAGCACATGGGACAGTCCAGCTTGGTGGAAGTAGCATTCCAACATCAAGGCAGCTTAGCCAATGGTATCAAAGCTCAGAGAGGATGACAAGGACAGCCTGGAGTTGAGAGAAGCCCAGATGGGAAAGCCAGAGCCTGAATCAGTGAAGTGAGTGTGATGCACATGAGGGACATCGCCTACTACAGGTTGTCACAGTCACAGCAGAGAGGCACACCCTGGCTGGGGAGTGGGAGCCTCAGGTGGCACCCATTCTTGGGGATAACTTGGCACAATGGACCAGAAAACAAGTAGGGTCAGGAACATCCATGGTAGGGAGCATCCTGCTATGGAGAGTCATCAAGGATATTATCCACGATGAGGAAGAGAGGGGCCTAGGTTGGTGAACTGGTGTACACAAGTCAGGTGAGGAGCAAAACACATAAATGGAGGGCATCAGCAGATGGTAGATTTTTAACGTGCAGGAAAATAATTAAAAGTGGCAATTAAAAGAATTTCAATGAATCAGGATTTCTCACTGTCAGATAAGAAAGTTACAAATGTGAAAAAGAGCAAACTGAAATAAACCCTGTGGTGTGGAATTCGAATTAGAAGCACATTATGAACTCATGGTTTTAGCATATGGAGAGAAAGATATGCAGATGTGATGTGTTCGTATGTGTGATATGTATTTGTATATTCCCAGTGCTCCCTAATTCCACTGCAGAAGATCCAACCCCAATAGAAATGAGCACATGGACAGCCCAAAGCTTGGCTTCTGAATACTGTTCTCTACTAAAATAAACTTTGTGCTACTTGAAACAAAAAATCAATTTCAGGTTTAGGACAGTATAAGTAAAGTCTAAATCATAATTTTGTGCTAAAAACTGAGAGTACTCAAGTGTGAGTATATCAAAAACACACAGATTTGAAGAGGCTCCTCTGGGCAAACAGGGAACAAACCAAACATTAAGATAGTGATGACAGTGGAGTATAATGTATTGAATAAAAATTTTAAAATATGTGCTTATAGATATAAACAATAAATTATAACTAGATTGAAAGTTTGATTAAGAGCAAGTGTTTACACAGATCAAAGTACTTTTATGCATCACACTTACTACTACAAAGTGCAAACATGGAAAAGCCTGACCAATACCACCAGATTGAAGTGATTAAAGTCAGTATCACTCATAATGATGCAAGTCAAATTTGTGCACTGGTTGATATGATACAATGAAAAAAATACATTATAAATTCTGTGACATTCTTGTTAAATATATATATGAGCTGAATCTAGTCATAATTTTAATAAGGCCCCGATTAAGGAGAATTCTTCCAGAAAAACTCAACTGTAATCTTCAAAAGTGGCAAGGTCACAAAAGCCAAGGAAAGGCAGTAATTGTTCTAGGCCTAAGGAGAATAAAGATATATAACAAGCAAATGTGACATATGACTCTGAACTATATCATTCTAACCATAAAGAATACTACAAGAAAATTGATAAGGATCTTTGGTGAAGTGTAATGATTAAATGATGTTGCAATCCCAATGTTTCTGTAGTAGATTAGCCTACACATTAAATGCACACTGAATGGTCAGATGTGACTGGTCAACAGGTCACCAGACTGCTCTCAAGTGGCTCCAAAATTAAAAAGATACTTATGTTGTATTTCTAATATTTTTACAAATTTGTATTGTTTAAAAGTAAAAAAGTGTATTTTATATGAATCTGTATAATTTTATTTAAAAATTTAATGAGGCATAATGAAGATTCATAAACTTACTATATAAGGTCCCTTCTCTCCATGCACTCTACAGAAATCAAACTGACAAAGTCATAATAAAATCTGGTTTTGGGTTATCCAGAAATTTTTTCTTTGCCTTCATACAAATCTATCTGGGAACACATTCTTATCTGATACCCTCTTGTGTATTTATATACATATATAACATACAAACTCACATGTATGTGTGTAAATCACAAGAGGGTTTACATGCACTGTATGCAGTATATATATGTATATGTATACATGCTACATGTGTATGCAACATAATATTTTGAACATACAATTTTCCTGAATATTTAATGCATTAATTACTAACATCAACATCAATCTATGTATTAGAAAATAATGTTTCTGCATTTGCATTTGTATTAACGCACGACATACTCCACCAGGGCAAAGTTATAAAAACCAAACTGTGGAGTGCAGTCTCCAGAGAACCACAAAACATTGCATTAGACACTTGATTTGTTTTCTATTTAGGTTAATGTGGCAAAGCTAGATTGTGGTTCACAAACTCCTTTCCTTTTCCTCCTGGGCTCATAGGTAAAATGCATTTATCAGAGACTTTACTGGCCTGAATTCCTCAATGACTATGTGGCACAGAACTCTCCTCCACTCTCACCATTTCCTCTTTGAATGAGCAAAAATAAGTTCGTACTTTTAAAGTCACTGACTTTTTTCCTTGCATAGCAACTGCCATCAGCTAAGCCAGTGCATTCACTTATTGTCTGATCTGGTAGGAGAACTCAAGTGATTTTAAGCCTGAAGTCTAAGTTGCCTCAGAGCAAAATATTTACAGAACAAAGTAGCTATCCTCTTTTTAATGCTGGTTGCTTCTTAAAAGACAAACCTTCTCTGATGTGCTAACGGAATCATTTGTTTTTCTCCATCTATCAAAGTCCTCCTTCCAGGAAGAGACTGAAGAGGAGGAGGAGGAGGAGGAGGAGGAGGAGAAAAGAGCAGTCTGCCACACTTCCATCACTGTCCATCTATCTGTTAACATCTATGTACTAACGCCTGTTATGTACTGGCTGCAAAAGTCAGATCTAGTTCATGAGAAAACATGCTCTAAAAAGAACTTTATCACTTCAAATAATTCCAATCAAGTGGTGTGAATATAAGAACAGAGGACTTCAAAGCACTGTGAAAGCAAACAAGAGAAGACTGCACCTGCTCTAGGGATCAGGGGAGGCTTCCCAGAGAAAACGCAGCACTGATCTCTCTGAAACTCTCTGAATGTTACTCTCCTGGCTTTAGATGACATATTTTCCTGGGCGGTCAATCCCTTAGCAGCCTGGGATTCTCCCTGATACTCGAAAACAACCCGCTTTTATAGGTCAACCACTTTCAGTTTTCCCACCTCTAAAATGGGGCTAGAAATACATATGTCACAAACTCATGAAGTTAAAGATGTACTGTGGATGCCTGAAGAGTGCCCAAAGTACCAACTGATAAATAACAGGCAGATAATACACTGCGTTTTTAATTTAAGGCCAGATTTCGTTGATGCAATAAAATAGTCTGGCTACCAGATGTATGCATTTCATTCCTCATCTATTTTTGGAGCTTATGTTGATGTTTTGTCACATTAAAATTTGTGGTTTACTTAAATTCTACCCTCGCTGAGACAGATAGGATAGGTATAGGTATAAATATATATCTATAGATTTGTTTTCAGATCAACTTGACTCTACGTTTTCCTCTGAAGCTGAAAAATGTAGGTATCTTGGCTCAGATGCCTTTTTCCACCTCCCTGTGTACAAAGTAATGACCTCTAGACAAACACAGTAAATCACATCACCCGTATTACTATATTAATATTAAAGCTATCTCTTAACGAAATTTTACTGTGTGTCGGACATGTTCTCAGTAATAATACTTCTCATATTCATAAACCTCAAATGCTTTGTAATATTTACATCTTGTGAGTGACCATATTGAAGCTTAGAGTGGTTGAGTAATTTATTTGCTCAGGATCACATAGAGTATGAGAAGTGGAATTCAAATTGACATCTGTTATCTATGTTTTCCTCTAACAAACTTTCAAAACGTCTTCTTGTAACTTTTATTTTATTGTCATATTTTTTAAGCCATAACAATTATCCATGGATATTGTTATCTTATTTATATCTTTTTTTTCCACTTTTAGGAATCGAACTCACAAACTTGTGCTTCCCAAGCAGGTGCAGCACTGTCTTATTTATATCTTATTTAAATATATCTTACTTAATAGTTACATCAAAATGCCATAACACTGGAATCTAAGGATAAGATCAGAAAAAACCAAAATAAAAATATAAAACATAATAATTGAATGAAAATATACTATCTTGGAAATCATAAAGGAGCATTGTGCTATGAATGAAAATTTGAGTATTTAAAAAACAAATTGAGTATAAATACTGTTACTGGTGTCACTAGCCATGTAAAGGTATCTGAATAATGTCTATCTCATTGCTTACCAGGTTACAGTTCCCACACACAAGAAAGAAGGGTGCACTGTGCCACTATAGCCAGTGCCATCTCATCGCCTCAGCCCCTCAGTCTCCTTTACTGCTAACTGGATTCTTCTACTTGAAAACAGCATACTGACCAGTGGGATCAGATGTTTTAGTCTACTTAACAGGGGTCAGATTTTCCAATTTGTCTGACAAGGTGCTATAGAAAAAGCACTGTGGAGAGAATTCTATTTCAGGGCATAAATAATTGGCCTTCTGGTGAAAAGTTAGTATTTGGCTCAGTGTTCCCACAAATTGCACCCCTAAATTAATGAGTAAACTAGAACCCTCAAACCACAAAGCTGAATAGCAGACCCTAGGTAAAGGAAGTATCAACTGCAAGCCATAGGCAGAATAATCCATCAGTTACTGTTTTTCCAGAAGAAGAATGCTGCATTGGATATAGAACTATCTTTCACGTAGGGAGGAAGGTTAAGAACACTGGAGAACAAAATGTTCCCTAAGGTTTCAACATCTTTCCTAGTGCATTCTTGATTGAGTCTATCATCCAAGAGTTTTCCACCCAATTCTTAGTGTTAAGTACCTGCTCCAGAGTATTTCTCCTACTGGCTCCTTCACTTGCTTCCTTTAAGCCTCATTCTTGGGTTTACTTGGAGAGAAAGGTTGCTTCTTTGTTTAGTAGACTCCCACAAGCCTTCTCTTGAAGAAACTTGATCTAACTCCTTTTACATGCCTACTTCACCAGTCTTGCATCTGAGGAAATACTCGACATATTGCCCTACCTCTCCCAATTCTGGGGAATAGAATCATTGTATAAATTATTACTCTCCAGATGATTCACTGTGGCCAAATTTGCTGCAAATTTTGCTTCATGGAGCCAAATTTTTCAAATAATAGCAGAAGCTAATCAGAGAATAGCAGCAAGAAGGCACAAGAACATTTTGAAGATAGTATCACCATTTCATAAAATGTTCATTAGGATTGTCTAGAAATTACTCTTCCTGAAATTCATGGAAATTATATGATCAATCTAGGTCTTTGATATCCAAAAATAATTGGTAGAAATTAAAACATCCTTTTGCTGCTTGTGTATGTCTCTCCCAATCATCAAACAAGCATATTTCCTTAAGGTATGGGCTGAAATCTCTTATTCTTTACATTATGTCATAAATAGGATATTTTCATATATATTTGAAAGGTCATTATTGATTCCTATACCTAGGACTTTCTTATCTCATTAGCCCATCAGTTAATATAGATTGATTTCCTAACATTACCTAATGTGAGGATAATCTTGATTGCCAACTCTATTGGCTTGAGAGATGCCCAGAAGATTAATAAAGCATGCTTCTGGATATGTTTTAGTGGATCATGGGAACATGACCTTGAAGACTATATCAGGTCTTGGATCTTTCCTCCCTGGCCTTTCCCCAGCTCTCTGCTTCTGAGATACCATGATTTGAGGGTCTGAATAGTTTTCCTCTGTCATGATGTTTCTGCCTTGGAACTAGACAAGCTTAAACTGAAACCTGAAAAACTGTGAGCCAAAATAACCTTTATCTTTAGGTCCTGGGTATCAGGTATTTTGTTCCAGGGATGGAAAACTGATTAATATAGCTAATGAGAGTGAGGCGCACAATATTGACAAGATATAATTGCTACTATAAAAATAGCTAATGGCAATGGTCTCTTTCTCTCTTTTTTTCTCTCTGTATCTCAAAAACTATAATAAAATCTAATATAATCGGACCTTCTGTGTCTATAATATTAAGTATTAAGTTTAAGAATGTTAATAAATATGTGACGTGCAAAGGTTTCTGTTTTTTTCTGAAAGTAAAAATCTTTCCCTTATAAGTATTTTACATTACAACACTACTGACTATAATTTGTTCTTTGATAATACAAAATTTCACATGTCATTTTTATGTATCAATATCATTCAAAAATATGTAACTATCACCTGCCTTGCAAGTCCAAGGTCCCAAGTTTCATCCCTGGTACCAAAAAAAATTTATGTAATGAACCTTAACTATGTTTAAGGCTCAGCATAGGTTCTAAATGGCACAAAAGTGAGTAGTCAGGTTTTTGCCCTGAAGTATTACATATTGTTTAAGCATCAGTTTTATCTGAAATGAAGATGTAGAAATTAAAACTGACAGCATGTCAGATGGCAGGGTGTTTATAGTGCAAGAGGACCTAAGGATCTCATGGGAAATGCCATTCTTGGCTTCTTAAATATTCTTGACTTCCTAAATATATTTTCCCCTCTGTCCAGATAGACAATTCCTAAAAACATCATAGATCTCTTTTATCCTTTCTGCAAATGTCCATAGCATGAAGTTACAAAGGCTTAAACTATTGCATGGAAGCCCTCATGATCAGAACATTTCAACTTTCTCATTTCAACTTGTTCACCATGGGAGTGACACTAAAATCCAGCAAGGCCTGGGTACCAGTGAGCCAGAAACAAGCAGCAGATTTCCTCAAACAAGATCTCCAAGGTCTCCTTCAGTGTGGAGTGAGTATCCTGTGGTTGTCAGATTCAGGGAGATTAAAGGAGAGGGCCTGAGAAGCTATGTTGTCAGTGGGAAGACCACTAGACTTGAGGAGGTGGCAGCAATCCAACAGTTAAAACGGGTGCCAGCACCCTGTCATCTCAACTCCAGCTCCTCCTCAATGGGTGCTTTTTACCCCTGTCAAGCCAAGCTAGTTTGTATTCCTGAAATGTTTCATATCTAACTAGTTAATATCCTCTAAATAACTGATGTCCTGCTAGTTAGCATTTCTTAAATGCTGCAAAACAATAGGTAACATTTCAGAAATATTTCATCACAATGCACTTCCCTTCTGAAATGCCTTTCCTTCTCATCCCTCGCCACCTGGATGAATAAATTTTCAAGACTCAGGTCAGGCTAGTCAGAGGATAATGTTTAAACTCCATATCTGAAGGTTATTCAAACTTTTTTGGTTCTCCACCCCTTCCTCAAATAACATTAAAGGCTCCATCTATGTGTTGCATCCCTAGATCACATAATGGCACCTTAGCACTTATTTGGTGACATATCTTTCTCCATTACTGGACTGTTACTTCTTGAAATAAAGGATAATGTCTTATTTAACTTTGTTTCCCTGGATTCTAGAAGTACACAAATGCTCACACTCACAATAGATCCTTACTAAATGGCAGGCCAAAGAGTTTGGAATCCCTTCTTTTAAATCTTGACTTTTGCTGAGTGAAAGTAAATTATCCCAGATGCAGAATGTCTTCAATGTTCTTAGATCAATGATTCTTTGACTTTATAAGACGTCAGACTTAAATGATGTAATAAAACAGACTTCTGTGTCTATCGTCGGTGTGTCTGATTTTACAGGTCTGAGAACAGTAGTTCTAAGTGTAGTCCCCAAACCAACAGCATCACCCTTACCTGGACATTTATCAGAAATAGACATTCGTGAGTCTATTGAATCAGAAACTGTGGGGTGGGACAGGGACATACTGCAGCTTGAAAATCAATGTACTACTAGAACTCTAAAGCAGGATGGGATGATGTCTTCTATAACACTACAGCACAATTTAGTGTTTTGAGTAGGATAGTTTGTTTTGGTTTAGACTACTTTGGTTTTACTTAATATCAACTGATATTCTAACTTACGTAGTGAGAAAATGCTACCGATTCCTCTCAAACTTTTCAACACGATTCTTATCTCAGCCATTTATTTTTCACAGGAGAATTTTCTTGTCATTAGAATAGATTAAGTGGATTCAACCCATGGGGTTATTTTACATAGATTAACTGACAGGTAAATCTGATGAGATTGTTACCATGTTTTTGGAGATAGCCTGAGTCAATATAATAAGTTGAAGGACTTGAATGATAAAACAGGCTTTCAATGAACAACGATGATAATGATCTTAATATTGACAGTGCACCATTACATATCCAAACCAGAATAGATAATGATTATAACTCTCATTTAGCAATAAAATATTGGAGAAGGTAGCTCAAAGAACACTTGTTGGCATATTGCTAAAGCACTGGTTCAAACAGATTTCCCTGTGAAGGTTAATGACAGTTTCCACACAAGCTGATGGCAAACAATGATCCCAGTTGATAAATTCCAGGACCAGAACCCAGCCTGAAATTTCCCTGCTTACAGTGCCTGTAGCCTCATTATCCTGTATACTGCATATCACCCTGAAACCTCAAAAAGGTCACCAGGAAATGGTATCTGAGGATGAAATCATTTACCTCATAATCTGGGATATAAGGAACAAAAGTGCCACCTCTAATGTAATCACCTCACAAACCTGGGAATTTTATATTTGAACTTATTTTCTCATTCACTTAAATCATCTGTTAATAACTGTTTATAACTTGTGTGTTCAGTCTAAATTGATAATCCGGTTATGATACAGGTAAGGAAAAAAGGCATAATATAATGATTAAAAACGAGGCTTTGCCCAGCACAGTGGCACAGGCCTGTAATCCCAGGAGGCTGACAGAAGGACCACAAGTTCAAGGCCAGCCCAGAAAACTTAATGAGACCCTGTTTCAAAAATAAAATAAAATAGGCTAGGGATAAAATAAAATAGCTCAGTAAAAGAAAGTTTGTCTTGTGTCTGCAGGGTCCAGGGTTCATTCTCTAGAACTAAACACCAAAAAACACTAACAAACAAACAAATCTGCAGAGCTTGGCTTCACACTAAGCCTGAGCTCTAATGCAAGATCTCTTTCTTACAGCTTTATAGAATAAGCCACTGCATTTTTCTGATGCTACTGCACCAAATGTTAACTTTTCTATAGAGCAACACTAATATCTATAATTGCTACTCAGGTGTTTCTTTGTAGCTATAAAGTGAGCCTGAATTCTATACCACCAACTACACTGCAGATATTTTCATTTTCAATCTGTCTATTGTTGATTCTTTGATTACTCACCAATATCTAGCACTTTTTATCTTCTTGAGATATGTCAGAAACTACATTTGTGAAGCCCCTTGTAGTAATTTCAGAAGATATTACAGTTTAACCAATAAATGTCTGAGCAAAATTGACAGGTGTCAATTTGAAAAAAAAAATCTTATATATTTTTCCAATCTCTCTCTTCTCCTACTACTAAGGGGCAGCTTTGTGCTAAGAACATAGAACTACAAGACTAAAGTTGGCTTGATTGACTGAATCACCACATGGAGTGGAAGTGCCATGGAGAGGAACTACAAACAAAACTGAACTGTTCTCCCAAGAAATGGTTTTTTTTCACATTAGAACACTGAGAACTTGGTATCATTGATTATGCAGTGTAAGATTAACCTATCTTGACTAATGCAGTGACCCAAAATAACTGTGTCTCTTTTCAAATTTCAGTACATCACCCTTTCTAACAACATAGTTTCCATCAATCACAAGAAAACAATGAATTTTTAACTACTTTTCTTTCATTCATCTATTTCAGCTGGGCCCTCCAAGTTCTGTTACATTGTATTCATTACATCTTGGAAATGTCTCTGAATTTTCATATATTCTTAGGTTTAGTCGAGAAATAACTGAATCTTTCTTTCTGCCTCTGGATGGGACTCTTCAATGATTTTGAAAAATGAAAATCTTATATTCCCTAGGATTTGTGACTGGGTAGCATGTTCCTGCCAAACCCAAGAGCCCTAAGGTGTTCAAATTTACCCCCACTGTCTTGGCCCTGAATGTCTTGCCACAGCTCCACCTTCCTCTGCGCTCCATGTACTTGTGCACGCTGCTCTGTACTGCCTCTAGGCCTTTATTCTGTCTTCCCCACCCCAACTTCAAAGCAAAACCCAAATCCCAAGTTTTCCTCCTTTCTCTAGCCTGACTTATATCCCTTTCCTCAGAAACCTTTTTCCATGAAGAAATGCTTTATCACCTACTATCAACTACTTTTCTATTTGTCTTGCTGGTGTTAGCACTGGCTCCTAAAAGAGAGTAGCTCTTCTTCATATGATTTTTATTAGTCCCTACTAGTAATACTGAATAATGAAGTTCATTTTGCTACACTGGTACATGAATATAATGTATTTTGATTAGTATCAAATCCATTACCTCCCTCTCCCTTTCCTTCTCTACTCCCATCCCTTTCTCCATCTCTAAGGTAACCTTCTAGTTTCCTGCCATACTACTTTTAAATGTGTTACAGTATTTCATCCAACACAGACACAAAGTAAATACTCAATTTTTACCTGATTAAAATAATGAGTAGAATCTTATAGGAAAGTAATTTTCTTCCCAGGAAATGATATAATTCATTACTCATCACTCTCCTTTTTGTAACATCTCATGAGGACCCTGAGGTTTTTCACCAGGAAACTTGGCTGAAAAATGGGTTATTTCTTCATGAAAAGATGAATTGTAGAAGGAATATGCAGCACATCTCTGTACATTCTGTTCAGTTTGTTGTGAACATAAAAATCCTCTAGAAAAAAAAGCCACTAAAAAAAGTGGAAATTAAATAGTGGCTTTTAAAATCCATTTAGCTGAATTCTTGGTGGAGGATCAGTAGTCTATATCATTTCTTAGTTTTTGCTTTCAAAAATGAGCTCAGTTCTTTTCTAATTACATATTGTCAGACAAACTTTAAGAGTATTGTCAAATTAGTTCCATAAATTAAACTAGATTGCTCAGTTACAAGAGAGATGTTATGAAGATAATGTGAATAATGTAGGTGGTTTTATTTGCACTACTTTCATTGGTTTTTTTCCTAAAGTTATGTTGAACATAATTGGTGTTTTTCTGAGCTTAAAAAAGATTCTCTTCTGTGTTGCATCTTCTAATGATATTTGGTAATTATTATAGCTTTGGTTTTAAATGCTTTTCAATAAAGGTTTCTCAGTAATTAAATTCCACTGACCTAGTTTTTACATTCTTAGTCTGTAATTTATTTCATCTCTTAGGTTCATAATAAGTAATTACATAGATAAATGATAAAATAGCAAAAGAAGAAAAGTAGAAAATCAAAGGGTCCAAATAATTTACATACTGGATCATCAGTCAGAAGGTATCTAAGGGATAGCTGTAATGTGATCATGAACAACACCTTCCAAATGCAATTACAACACTACTAGGCACCATCATTTCCTCCTCATTAGTACATGCTGGTCTTTCCTAGAAACTAGCTGTAGTATTTCATATTCAAAAGCTTCCTTTTAAATCTCTTCACTAATGAGGTTCAGTGGTCTGTTGCCACTTCTCTAAAATATTTTTAAAAACTTTCGTTGTGTCCCTAATGAAGAGTGCTGCTTCAACTGAAAAACTCAGGCCCATTTCCATTGCTGAGAGCAACAATTCTTGGACTCCCAATGCCTTCTTTAGCTATAAATGCTGTAAAAAGCCTATTAAAAATCAATTTCTTAATCAAATATTTCTGAACTCCAAGCACTGTACTAGCTCCTTGGGACAAATGAGCTAGTAATTAAGACACCTCTGATCTCTCTCTCTCTCTCTCTCTCTCTCTCTCTCTCTCTCCTCTGTCTCTCTCTCCCCCCATTTGAAATTCTTCCTAAGCTGCTGGTAGTGGTAGCCACTAACCACATGTGGCTCTTAGGTACTGGAAATGTGCCTTATCCATTTGAGATGAGGTGCAATTGACAATGCAAACCAGATTATTGAAACCCACCATGAAAAGTAACATATAAAACCTTACTAACTTTTAGCTCCTCATGTGATACAATATTTTGATAAAATGATATTGTATTAAATTAAACGTATTATGAAGATGAATCTCATCTGATGATATATGTTTTGGCTTTTTAATGTGACTGCAGGGACATTTGAAATTATGTACGTGGTTTGTGTCTGTGCTTCACATTACACTGGTATAGGACAATGACAGCAGCCAGACATTCACCAGTCCGGGGCGGGCTCCTGATCACCCAGCATATGCTTTTCTGGAATGAGTGTTCATCCAGAAGAACCAGATGCAAAGAAAGCCATTGTCAAGGTAGGACTGTCCAGATTCAGGTACCTTTTATGAAACTGCTTCTGTGTTACCAGTGCAGTGATGGGGCTGAAATCCTGATTTCTGACAACCTAAAGCCCTTAGCCCATCTTCAGAATAAACTACAATGTGGCCTCTGATACATCTATTCTATAAAAAGTTTGTATAATATTAGGATTGCCTGCTCTTCAAAACTTTAGAAGCAGTTCCTACAAAACAAGCGGGGCCTGAAATTTTCTTGTAATTATTTAAATTATATAATTTAATATTATTTATTTGATACAGAAAGGTTTTATGTATAGCATTCTATTACTTTCTTAGTTTTGCTACACTATGTTATTTTCTAAGAATTGGACAATTTCTAACCTTTCAGTATGAAGTTGTTCTTAGTATTTTATATTATCTTTTAAATATCTGCTCAGTCTGCAATTATGACACCAATTTATTATGTTATCTTTCCTTTTTCTCGATCATCCTTACCAGGGATTTATTTACTCTGCTAGTCTTTGCAAAAAAACCAACATTTAGTATTTATCCTTTTACTATTATTTCCATTTTAATGTTCTTGCTTCTTTTGAATATATTTTCTTTGATTTTATGCTATATTAGACAATAAAAACAATCCTAAATAAGTGAGAAAATTGATATCATTTTGATTATGTTCTTTAGCCATAATCCAATGAATTTAAAAATCATAACAAAAATATAACTAAAAAAAATAAATGTTCAAAAATTTAAGGTACATTTACAACTTCCTCAGTGCAGTGGCTCAGAACTGAATTATGAAAAAAACACCTCAAAATCAACACACAAAAATCAGTATCATTCCTGTACACCAATAATGAAGTCACTAAGAAAAAAGTTATGAAAATAATATCACTCACAATAGCATCAAGGATAATTAAATACTTAGGAATTAACCTAACCAATGAAGTGAAAGACCTCTAAACAAAAAGCTACAATAGTTGAAAAAAAACACATCAAAGAGGGCCTCAGAAATGGCAAGATATTCCTGGATAGGCAGAACCAATATTGTCAAAATGATTATTCTTCTAAAAGTAGGATACACATTTAATGCAATCACAATCAAAATATTACCAACACCACACCTCAGAGAACTAGAGACAACAATTCTAAAATTCATGGAGAGTCAGAAGAGACCCAGAATAGATTGAATCTAGACCCATATCTCTTACCATGCACTAAACTAAAATCAAAATGGATCAAAGATAGAAATATTGAAGCAGTATTACTTTTTTCTGCTGGAAGATAACATAGATAAAACTCTTGAAGATAAGAAGTAGGCAAGAACTTTCTAAACAGAACCTTGATGGCACAAGAAATAACATCAAGAATCTACAAATGGGATCATATCATATTAAAAGCTTCTGTAAAGCAAAGGAAACAACCAATAGTGAAGACTCTATCTACAGAAAGGTAAAAATTTTGACAGCTATACCTTGGACAGAAGACTAATATGTAGAATATATAAAAACTCAAAAAAGTAGATCTCCTAAGCCAGTTGTGGTGGTGCATGACTGTAATCCCAGCACTCGGGAAGCTGAGGCAGGAGGATCACCACAAGTCTGAGACCAGCCTCAGCTACATAGTGAGTTCAAAGTCAGTCTGAACTGCAGAGTGCGACACTGTCTCAAAAAAAAAAAAATTAGACCTTCCCAAAATAAAAGACCCAGTCAAAAACTGAGCAACTGAAATAAATGGACAATTCTCAGAAGAAAAAGTACAAATTGCCAATAAATACATGAAAAAATGTTCATCTTCTTTGGCCATTAGAAAAATGCAAATTAAAACAATACTAAGATTTCATTTTATGCCAGAAAGAACATCTATCATCAAGAAATCAAGCAATGAATGCTAGCAAATCTGTGAGGGAAGTGGAACACTTCTACATTGTTGATGGGAATGTAAACTAGTACAACCACTAATGGAATCAGTATAGAGTCCTCAAAAAAACAAAAATAGAAATTCCATTTGATCGAGCTATTCCCCTTTAATGGATCAATGGATCTTCCTGAAGGAGTTAAAAACTTCATGTGGCAGTGACACAGATATATAT
>NW_004624738.1:15887479-15898669 GCF_000247695.1 Heterocephalus glaber | reverse complement strand
TGCAAAGAGGATAGCTACTCCTGATATTTTTCAGGTTCCTGCCACATGGAGTATTGTTTTCCATTCTTTAACTTTCAGACTATGAGTTGCTTTTTGAATCAAGTGTCTTTCTTGTATGCAGCATATTGTTGGATCTTGCTTCTTGACCCATTTTGCCAGTCTATATCTTTTGATTGGTGAATTGAGACCATTAACATTGATGGTTATAACTGAAATGTATTGAGTTATCATTGTCATGACTTTTTCTTTTTGTTGGGTTCTCCCCCCTTTCATTTAATTTCTTGTCAAGCCAGATGGGTTCATTCTGCTTTGCTTCCTGGGGTTGTGATACTCATTGTCTGTTCCTAGGATATTGTCTGGAATTTTTTGGAATGCTGGTTTGGTTTTCATGAAGTTTTGGTGTGTCTTACTGTGTATTCTTTTTGAATTTCTTAAACTGCAAGATCCCTGAAGATAGATGTTTAGACATTTCACCTTTGTGTTTCTTCAGTGAAGAGGAGTAAACAACCAGACTAGGAAAGAAATTCCTCTCACATTTATTTAGAATTTTGTCCCTAAATGAGAAAGTCAGTTATTCAATTCCAAGGCAACCTCTACAGGCAAAGAATATTCAAATGACCTACTTCTTAGGACTCAAAGCATCTTCTCTCAGCAACCATTTTTTGGCATTGAAAATGAGCCTTAATATTGTTGGAAGGCCAACTCAAAGATCAGATGTGCTGTCTTCCAAGGACCATGACATATGTTCAAATTAACTACTAACCCAAAATTCTTTAAGCATACATGGAAACATTCTTTTTTAAAAAAAGATATTCTTTGACCTCCACAGCTAAGTAGTTTGGCATTTGTGACTCTGTTATTCTCATGGGAATGTGCTTCCTCTCCTTCCTACAGACATTACAGAAACCCATTCCATGCCCTCACTCCATCCATGTACAGAAGAGAACATATGGGTTTTATGGTTAATATAATAAAAATTATTATATCTAAGGAGAATTCTCATTTTTCTTGCAATAGTCTCTGCTTGACTAATGTCATTATAAACCAGATTCTAAAACTTTTAATGATCCTTTAGGGGAGATTAATGTCTATAAAACACAATCCTAAGGTAAGGATGGATCTATCCTTAGGAAGATTATCAGAAGAAGTTTAAGATTAAAAGGAAATAAGAGGTTCAGTAAAAAATCTCAATGGGCATGGAGTGGTGCATTAAATACAATTTAGCAGAAGAAGAACAATTAGAGGGCCATTGGGTTTTATTTTTTAGCATAGAAACTTTTTAAAAACATTAAATTCCATTTCCTTTAAAAAACATTTCTTGATGTAAGTCACTGCAAACTAATCCTTGCATTTCCCATAACTATGCAAATTTAGCCCCACCTGGTTGAGCACTGTAACAGTGTTTTACCCTATGGCTTAACAAGTAGGGGAATATCTTGACTGTTGAGAGGGCTGAAAAATCAATCTTGGTGCCTGTGTAAGTAAGTGCTTACTAGAGACACATTTAATGAAAGATATACACATAGATAAGAATTTACAAGATTGACTTACAATGGTCACCCACAGAGTAAGGCATGGAAAAGTGCAAAAGGTCTGTCTGTGTGCTAGAGATACGAAGGATCCAGTTGAGGTTCTGGAGCTCACCTTAGTGCCCCATGTGAGTCTGTATCAGGAGGCTGAAGGGTCCACAATGGACGTTGAAGAGTTTGTGCTGGAAGGTAGAAGAGGATGTCTAAAGTAGAGGTGAAGACTGGAGCTCTTCTGAAGAAAATCAAGCAAGCCTTCCTTCTTCATTTCCCCCTTTACCTCATTCAGGCAACAGGCTACCCTAGGATGATTCTTCTGTCATCAGTAAATCCTCCCCCAGCCACACTCAGAAATAAACTGATCCAATTTAGTTGGGTGTTTCTTACTCAAGTTGACAGTTACCTATCACACTGCCATAAGCCCAGTATTCTTGATGTTTCTAAGAGAAGACTTTGAGTATCCAAACAGCCACTTGTCACCAGTACACAAGCCATAGTCACCAAGTTAGTTTCCTGTCACCATGCCACAGTCACCTGTTGTCACATCAGTCACCTGCCACCAGATCACAGTCATTAGTGACCATTAAGTCACTCAACAGTCACTAAGTTAGTCACAATTATGAGTCTAAATTCATGAACTGAATGTTTCTGTCTTCTCACAAATTTAAATGCCGAAATTCTACCCTTCAAGGTGATGGTGCCATGAAGTGGGACCTTCAGGATGTAATCAGGTAGGGAGTACACAGTCCTTATGGATGGGATTACTGGGCTTATAAAAGAAGCCTGAGAAAGAGATTCTTCACTCCACTTCATGAAAACACAACTAAAAAGCACCATCTATGCCGAAGTAAGCCCTGACCAAATACCAAATCTGAAGGAAATTTGTTCTCAGACTTTTCAATCTCTGGAAGTGTCAGAAATAAATTTAGTTGTTTATAAGCTACCTGATTTTAGTTTGCTGTGGCAGCCCAAGTGGACTGAGACACAGCACGTGCCATGTTTTCTCAGTTTGATTCCCAGAGGCTGACAAACTTCTGTAAAGAGCCAGATAATATTTTCATTTCTCATTATACACAATCTCCTTGCCAGACCACACTATTGAGGTCCCAACATAATTTACAAATCATTCCCTTAGGGTCATAACAAATGAAGGAGTGCCTCATGCTGATTTAATGTAGTCTGTCTGTCATGAGATATCACCAGGTTCTAAGTACAACAACTCCACCACCACCACCACCAAAGTACACAGAAAGTTCTCTAAAGCTAAGGTAGCATCCTGGTTCTGGAGTGCTTGGGACCAAGATTGAGAAGTCTAGCAGTATGAAAAGCAGAAGACTGTCCAACTCCACTCTGTCTCTATGTCATCCATATCCGGGCCCTTGAGCACACGTGGAATCTGGTAGCCAGATCTGTTCTTCCCTGTAGCTTTATTTGAGCCCATAAGTTTTTGGTAACGTGATACACTTTAAAACATTTAAATTAGAGGATTTCTTATAAAGTTCCAGACAGATAGACTCTTTTGGAAAGTAAACCTAAATACTAAGGAACAAAAGAAAAACACAAAACTGGCTATGACAAGCAGTGGTTGTCTCCTTTTAAAGGTGCATGTGCTATTTCATTTACTGATGCTCTGCCTTGCCTCTCTTGTTCACTTTCTTCATTTACCCTCTTGGCCAAGGAGAGTATTTCACCATGAAAACTCAGCTGAAGAAAATAAGTACACCAAAAAAAGAATAAAATCTGTCCAATAGCACTTCACTCTTCCTTAGTATTAAGGGGAAAGATGTCCTTTTCCACATCAGGAGAAGTGGCTGGCTCTACCCTTATGGATCCTGACATTTTACGGTCAGGAATAGGCTAGAGAGCTCTGCTGTCTCAGAATACAAATTTTCACCTTCAAAATGAAGTGTCTCACTGACTCTTAGGGTAGGTGTGCTTTCTGAAGGAACTCTCTCTGCCCTTCTATTAAGGATCTCAAAGTAAAGCTGGGAGCTAACCACCATTGATAAGGCCATTTACTGCCACTCTAGAGATCCAGAGCTGGTTTAACACTACAAAGAGGGCCCAGCACCCCAGGAGGTTTTTTGCCTGAATCAAAAATGAGAAGTGTCAGGAGCTCATCAAAATTGAAATGTGAAGCAGAGAGAAAACCCCAGTTCCTTAACACTGACAGCAAGGAAACGGTAATATACCTAAAGGGGTGTGTGTGTGTGTGTGTGTGTGTGTGTGTGTGTGTGTGAATTCACAATAGCAGAGACACAGAGACAACAGTGGAAAATAGAGTCATAAATCTGGTCATTCTACCTGGCAATAACAATTCCCTTGAGTACAGATGCACAGTAAAAACAGAGGCCAGAGTGCATGAGATAATATTTCCAACCAACTTGGGACAAAGACAGTTTTTATCTCAAAACTGTTATCTTAGCCTGACCTAAGCACTAAAGACTCATGGCAAATGATACTCAGACAGAAGCATAGTGGGACTTCATGGGCAGTGCCATCTTTCCAAGCACAGGGCTGGAAATTCCTATACAGTTCTCAGTTAAGTCTTATAGCTCATAGTAAGTAAGAAGAAATGACACTTTGATTGATTTCAATTTATCCATGGCCCAAAAACCCAGAATATTGTGTAAGGCAATTTAAAATAAGAAAGCAACTTCTGCTTTTAGTTCATCCTCTTCGACCTTTATATAAATCTTTTGTTTATGGATAACCTGGTTTCTGATTTAAAGTTCTCTAATTTACCCATAAATCTTGTGAAGTTATGTGATGGTTTTAATAATTTTTTTAAAAGCTAATTTACAAAAGAAGATTGACAATATCCATTTGGCCACATTCCCAGAAATTACTAGAAATGGTCTAACCAAAGAGTAGTTATGTATATCATCTCACTTTACACCTTCAGATTCCTTCCAATTTGTAAATTATATTTCTTTCTGTATTAGTTAAATGTAAGTTTGCCATATAATTTTGAGTATAATTTTATCTTTTTATAAGAAAAATAATGCTAAGTTTTTATGTTTTAAACAGAGATGTGCCATACTTGTGATTGGTAAAAATGTGAATTGACTTTAGCCAGTATGCTTCAATCCTTATTCCTCTCTTTCCTCTTAGAAATGCAGATTACCCTAAAGATACTTTTAAGTGGTTGCAGATTGGTTGCCTAATATTCTCTACTACCATTTCCCAAATTATACTCTCCTTACCTCTTCATATATATACTGTAACCTCACTACTTTTTATTTTATTCAACATTAAGTTTAATACACACAAGGTATAAACTAGAGGTTATAAATTACATATATAAAGAAAAGTAAAGGTATATTTTTCTCAAGAAACTCATAATCCAGTCAAATGGACATTTTTACATAAGATATTTTATTAATGTACCTGTTAACTTTTTCTATTATCAATAACTGAGTGACCAGTATATAACTGTAATTGTGCTAGAGATGGGATCATGAAAAAAGCATTGTCTGTGACATAATGGCATTTACAATCTAGTGGTAGTTAATAGACAAAAATGTAAAAAGATACTATGCAATTAAAATTGAGTAAATTATATGAAAGTAAACAGGAATTTTTAAAGATAGTAAAGTGAGAGATTTCTTCAGACTTATTTTCCTTATTGATAGAGGTCAAAAAGAGCAGATAAATCAAAAGAAAATCCAGTTTGGTCTGGGCTTTACTTCATAAAAAGAACTCTAAGAACATTTAAAGTGAAGGAGAGGTGCTATATTCCCAGCAAAGGAGATAGATAAGCTATAGTATGGAAATACGGAAGAGTATGGCCCATTTAGGAAATAGAAGGCTCTTTTATTTGGGGGAGAGGGGGGGTGATGGTGTTGGTAATGGCAAGTGAACCCAAGGCCTTCACTTCAAGCTGCCTCCCTGGTCCCCCTTTCCTTTTATATTTTAAAGCAATGTCTATGTTCCCCAGGTGAATCCTCCTGTCTCAGAGTTCTGGGTTTAGAGGCATGCCAACAGCACACCTAACTTGGAAAGCCTTTCCATAGTGCTGGAATGTAATTTTTGTAATAGAGAGAAGCAGTACCTGAAATAGTGATAACAGATCATGAGAAAATAGATAATGGAATGATTTGAATAATTGCTCCTGTCATTGGCAGTTTGAACTTTATTTTGCAGACAAATTAAGAATTTTATTTTATACCTCAAAATGATGTGACCAGATTTGTGTTTGTAAAGATCGCCATGGTTATGGAGGTGTAATGGGAAGGGTGGGAATCTTGGCAGAGAACAGGAGTACATTACCATCATAATACAGTAATAGTATGTAGAAGGCAAATGTCCAAATGTAATCCACTGATGTAATTCAAATATGAATTATAAATTTCAGAGTTGTGGTGGTAGCAGCTGAACCAGAAAGTAACAAAAGCACAACACACATAATAGACACAACAATGGAATATGTCCAAGGAGTCAATGGCTAATAAATCCAGATTAAGAAAGGAGCAGAGCAACAGTGACTCCAAGGTTTATAATGGGAACCTCATGTATACAGATAAGAACTTGCTTTTATTAAACATAAGCAAATCAGATGGAGATATCATGGAAGTTTCAAGCCTATGGCTCAACAGAGAGAAGCTTAGAGATTCTTACTGTTTTAATAAGCACATTTGGATCCTCGAAAGTACATGTGAGGAAGCAATGAATAATCATTCCTGAGTAATAACTACAGAGCAAGAAATATGGAAGACCAAATGCCAGTCTCTGACTTCAGTTATCTGGAGGCATGGAAGACTATCACTAAGGGATGCAATGAAACAACATCTGAGAAAGAGGGAGTTCCAAAGCCCTGCTGTGTGATGAAAGTCAGAGGATAACTTAGACAAAGTAATATTTTCAGAGGTTTGGTGGACACTGCTGTGATCAGAGAGAACAGTAGGTATAAGTAGAGCCTACTTTGGGAGTGCTCATATTGGGAAAAAATAAAGCTCTTTTGCCTCTGTATCTATTTCTCTTCCCCAAGTGAGAAAAATTTAATGCACTAATTGCTCAGGTTCGGGATTGTAACTTGACCACCTCCATTGAAAGGCAGTCACTATACTTTAAAACGCTGCTCTCTTCTACTCTGAAAACTAAGAATACCAAATTAATAAGGCCTCATTGGAATATGGTTATTTTTCTTCTCCTTATGAAGGAAAACTATGTAAAATAATGATCGTCACTTAAGACTTTGAGGCTAGTCCTTGTTAAATGGAAGCTTAACAAGTAAAAGGCTGGTTCTATTTTTGCTTGAGCCAAATTTATGTGATCTAACACATCTATAGAAGATGTAAGGAGTTTTGATTAAGAATGAAAGTATTGTTATTCATTTTTTGTTTAGCACTCTTAATATGCAACATAATAAGCCAATTCAAGATATTTAAATATCTAGAGGCATGATTTGGGCATTCCTGAGATACTAAGCCAAATATCATCAAAGCAATGTATCACTAATCTAACAGTGCAGTGAGTAGTAAGCAACTAGATTGTGAGAAAATACATTATTGTTTCATTGTTTCATTCTAGAAGTCTATTTCATTATTTTCATAGCTTTGTTTATCTTCTGAGATTTTCTAAATATTTGCATTTTAACATGAGCAGGTTTTCCATTATGTTCTTGAGCACTGTTCTCATAGAAGCTTTAAAATACATCCACTGGGTAACTTCATGGCTGCACTTTTAGTTTCCAGTTGCTATGTTATAGAGACACCAGACTTCCAGATTCTGTTATATTCTTCAGAGGAGTGTTTCAGCTGAGCCTGGTGCTGGAGGCCTATAATCCCAGCACTCTGGGAGGCTGATACAGGAGAATCACAAGTATAAGTTCACCCTGGTCAATTTAGCAATTTAGTGAAACTATGTCAAAATAGAAAATACAAAAAGAGTTGAGGATGTAGCTCAGTGCAAAACCCTGGGTTTAATCCCCAGTACCCCATAAAAGAAGAATAAAAGATTTTTTCTAATAAAACTTTATTTCTGAATTTTATATCAGTTTCACAAATATGTATAATTTTCACTAAGTATTGTTTGGTGTTCCCAACCATTTAGAAATGTAGAGACCATTCATAGCTCTCAGATTATACAAAAACTGGCAGCCTAGGGGATGTGGGGAGGGCTGAAGTTTGAGGGCCTCTGAACCAGATTGAGTCACTTTTGTCTTTGCCATGAGTTGAGTTGCCCCCAAGAGTCATTTAAAAAAAATAGTTTGCACTACTACTCTAAAAAATAAAGTTTCAAAACCACCACTAAAAGAAAAAAAAGGGCCAGGGATTTAGCTCAGTAGTTCCACCGCCTGCCTGGCTCACAAGAGCAAGGTCATGAGTTCGATCCCTGATACTGCAAAAAAAAAAAGTGTTGCCTTTTTTTTTTCCTCTAGGCTCTTTCTTGGTTAGGATCTCAAATAATTCATTTATATCTTTTGTCCTTAGGTAACCTATTTTGAATCTTCCCCATACATAAATTTTTAGGAGCTAGTCAGAGATTTAGACATAGTTCATGCATACAGATTAGAACATCCTCTTTCCATCTATTTCCTTACAGAATCTTCTAGGCTTTCAGCAACAGTGATTGCCTTGAACTCTGTCTTACAATTCTTTAGGTGCTCCTCAAATACCTCCAAAACTGGATGATGTCTAGATTTATTATTCTCCCAGTGAAATTCTAAATAAAACATAGTTTTGAAAACTTCATTTAAATCTAATTTATTAAGAAAGTTTCTATCAATACAAAACGTAATAAGGTTATCTCCCTTATTCAAGAAAGAATACTTTAAATCCAGCTGCTCAATACTGCATTCACTTTTTGGTAGCCATCGATTACTTTAAAGCTTCAGATCAATTAAAATTACCCAATTGCTTTTTTGACCTTTGTTCATCATAAAGCAAGTTTTCAAAGACTAGGCAATGAAAAGAACAACAATATAACTTCAACATTCCAGCATTTTGGATATATGAAAATCATTTTGAATTGCCCTACAATTGTACCAGAAAATGCAATGTTTTTTTACAGAATCATTAATTCATTTATATTTATTCCTTCAGGAAATATTTATTGAAACCCTCTCAGACACTTGGAAAGACAGTGGTAAACATCAATGACAAAATTAGTCTTCTTATGGAATTGATATTCCAATTCAAGGTGCTACATTTGTTAACTTTACACAAGTAAACAAGTAATACTTTGAGATAATTTATCACAAAAAAATAAAGCAGAACAACAGAGTAATATAATACAAATTGATGTGCCAGGTGTGGTGCTACATGCCTGTATCCCCACACTCGGGAGGCTGAGACAGGAGGATCACCATGAGTTTGAGGCCAGCCTGGGCCACATATCACGATGTGGCAGACTAAACTACATAGTAAAACCCTGTCTCAGCAAAACAAATAAACAAAAAACAAAATTGATGAAGGAGCTGTAATTTAGAGGGATGTCAATGATACTCTATTTAAAGAAGTGCCATGTGAGCTGAAATATGAATGATGAACAGAGCCTAATGAAACTGTCTGAAATCTATTATGTTTATCATACTCATTATTTCATATCTTTGGGCCATATGCAAATAACTATATTTTTCTCATCACTTCTTTGAAATATTGAAAAACTTAGTCAGATACAAAGCCATGTGGAAGTTCAGCAAATTCTTTCCTTCTGGCCAACATGATTCTGTGAATCTCCATCATGGGATATTTTAAATCATAAAGCAATAAATGAACTGAATATTTGTATAATGTTGTCGACATTTCTACATTCAACCATAATTATATCATCAGAGATGTATTCAATTCTATTATGTACTTATTGGAATATTTTCTTTATTTTTTTAGCCAAAGCAATTTATACTGGTTTGAAGTTTTGGGGGTTTTTTGTTGTTTGTTTGTTTGAGACAGGGTCTCACTGCTTAGTTCAGGCTGGCTTTGAACTCACTTGGTAGCCCCAGCTGGCCCCAAACTCACAGTGATCCTCCTGCCTCAGCCTCCCAAGTACTGGGATTACAGGCATACACCACCATGCCCAGCTGGTTTCAGTTTTAATTCACTTAATTTCCCTTATTTATCTTTTTCTTTTCTTCATTCTAAATGACATAAATATATGTAGGGATACAAATGAACATAGATTTTAAAATATTACTGAAAGTAAGGACATAGTAAATATTTGTCTCCCTCCCTAAAATACTAAGTATAAAAAGTAATGTCTCACATTTAATAGGTACGTAATTGGTGTAAGTAGAATTATTAAATAAGATGATTGAATAAGTACAGGAAGACAATATATTAAATGTCCATAAAAGAAGAAATTAACTGGACAAAATCAAGTAAATGAAAAGATTTTTGCAAAGTTTTATATTCTGTCCAAATAGAGATTTTGTACATGAGTAATGGAGAAAACATTATCATTCCCTAGAAATAAAATGTATAGCATCAAATTCCCAGTGGATAAACATCTATTACATACCTCAGTGATAAGTTTTACTTTGCAATGCATATCATAGTTCTTGGGATATAATGATAATATTCATCATAAGGAATTCCTCTTTCTAAGCCCTGTTCAGTCATTCCCAGAGAAGAAAGAGGTCAATGTGAAGAGCAGGACTTTCTAAGACATTCCTTGGTGCTGTGTAACTTACCTAGTTGTATCATTGCTGAGAATTACTGTCAGTTAGTATCATCTCCCTGAAATGCTCCTTTTGTATTCCCAAGACTTGCCAAGTCAAGGAAAACATAAGCAGGTAAGGACTAGGGTTCCCAGGCAGTATTATCTGACAGACCCTGAGAACTGAGCAAACTGATGCAATCTGTAGAAACTGACTTTCTACCAGTACGTTGTCAGGTCTTCCTTCGAATGCTAGTCATACCACAGGACAAGGAAAGCCAATGATGTCACTGCTACATACCCGCTTCCTACATTAACTTGCTGCTGAGCAATTCATCTCACCAGCCACTAGGGCACTGCTAAATGGCCCAGTTACTGTGTACACTTCCTCATGGGTTCTGTCAAGAGAGGCTATTGTTGAGTCTGGTTATAGAGACAAATTCGAGAAAAAAGAAAATACTTCTATTCTAAATTGAATGTCTCCCTTTCCATTACATGTCATTTGTTAATACATATATAACATGCACACAGTCCGCTCTGCAGCAGGCTGATTTGGCGTGTTTCACAGGACTTGCGACCTCATCCCTATAAGCTGCCAGTGACAAGAACAGGATACAAAGATGATAAAGATCCAGTTTGCACCATCAAAGAGTTTACAAACTATGGCCAGGATCTATTGTTTCAAGTTAACTAATGACTAAGAAAACATCAGCACCACCAAGTAGCACGGAAGACCCCGAATCACCCACTGCAGACAGGCAGGTCTGCACACGCCCTACCGAGGGCCCGAGTCCTGCAGAACATGCTGAATCAGCCTGCTGCAGACGGGCAGCGACCTGGTTCCAAAATACAAAGACACAGAGGACATCAGACCACCAGACCAAGGTACTGAGTCCCGCTGCTCCTAGCTCAGAGGTAGGGGCTTCTGAGCCATTGTCCCAATGCTCCTGGTCCAGAGGAAGGGGCTTGCCAGTCACCATCTCTCCCACTGCTCCCAGCCCAGAGGAAAGGGCATTTGGGCCACCTTCTGTCTCGCTGCTCCTGGCCCAGAGGAAGGGGCTTCCAG
>NW_004624738.1:15854620-15882164 GCF_000247695.1 Heterocephalus glaber | reverse complement strand
AAGGGAGGGCTAGGAATGGGGAAAAAATAAGAACCAAGATGCATCATGTAATGGTACAAGTTCCCAATGAGAAATGTAATTGTGTTGTATACCTACAATATACCAGTAAAAGAATTTAATTAAAAAAAAAATGCACACAGTCCACCTTACAAGAGAACAATATTCGGTAAGCATCATTTTAAAACCATTTACCTCACTTCAAAGAATTGAACCCTAGGTTTGGTTTAGACACAATGACCAGCACTAAGATTGTGGCATAACAAAACATTTCATTAAGTTAAAACAAATTATAAAGTATTTAGAATATTTTATATTTGTCCACGTTAGGTTTATTTTTCTCTATTTTAGACTAAATGATCCTTGTATTTATGCCTTTTTCCATCATAATTTAATTTTCTTATACAAGTTTCTTTTTTGATTTTTTTTTTGTTTATTTGGGGTTTTGTTTTTGTTTTTTGTTGTTGTTGTTGTTGTTGTTTTACAGTGCCTCACAATGTAGTTCAGGCTGGCCTTGAACTTGAACCAGTCCTCAACCTCAGCCTCCCAAGTGCTGAGATTAAAGGCATGCATCACCATGCCCCCCGATAAATTTCTTAAACATTTAGAATTATAGTTTCAAACTGGGAATAGGGCTCCCAAAGCAGGTAAGTGCTGGCTTTCATTGGAGGATTATGAGATGGAGCTTGCATGCTATTCTGGAGTTATGAATCCTCAGGTTGTACTTGATAGCAAATAAAAGAAATGTAAGAATTTCTACCTCTTCTAGTAGGAAGTCATGTCAATAATTATACTCCATAATCACTTTAGTTCCCCAATATTCAGAGATAACAAATTTGTTTCAATGGCATTTACAAGAACTGTTGTCATTTTAGAAAATATTTGTGCAAATATAAATCCTCCCAGGCCAGGCCCTAATATTTCTTGCACTGGATATCTATACACTTACGACAGGACACTGTGTTAAGGACTAATTTGATATTTTGATCACAATGGTTTACACTTACAACAGGTACAGCAGAGTAAAAAGCCAACTTCCAATGAGTCATCTTTATATATTCTGAGAAGAAAATGTTTTACCCATTAGAAAACATTATTTTGAAGCATATAAAACATTGATTTGGAAGCACCAAGAATATTATCAATCATGTATAGTCCAAAAATAAAGTTGGAGGGTAACATAAATATAATATATTAATAGATGAAATAAATCACTGTCTATCATCTCCAAGATGGGTCTAATGGAAGGTAATGATCTAATTGAGAAAATAAATTACTGTTTTAACAGGCATGCTCACTGACTTACTAGTGGCTAAAACTGACTCTGTATGATCCATTGTGGGCAACAGCAGAGCAAACCCCTTCTCTCCTTTATAAGAATTTGTCCTTTTGTTAGCACTCTAGCTTTGTTTTCTTAGGGACCTGATAAATGCCAACTGTGTTATAAGGAAATATTAATTATAGCAAAAATGATCTTTGATTGGAAGACTTCATTTAGGCTGGGAGGAACTCCAAAGAAATTATCATAGTATGTGTACATGTTTTGAGTTTCTTTGAGTATAATAACCCCTGTTTTCAGACACAGTCCTTTAATTGATCCTAGAAACTATATCCCTGGGGATAACACAAGAAATTTTGGCTCATATGGAATATGAAGTTTCTCTATAAAGGAAGCTGTAACCTATTATATGTGGATCTCATCTCCCTGAATCTAAGCTATCTCCTGCTGGGTGCATGACATATTAAGAGGACTCTTGTGGAAAAGAAATGCCCAGCACTTCTTTGATAGCAAGATATAGTTCCTTTCTTATGTCATGTTTAGTAGATTGATACCAAATGCACTCTATGATGGCCTTGTAGCTCTGAGTGTTTCACTCACAGCTTTTCTACAATCAAAAATGCTGTAGGCATAATATGCTCAGGTCTCTAGCTTTAAATAAATATTGTATTTCAAAAGACATAATAGGATATATTTCCCAATATGTATATATTAATTATCACTAATACATACCAAGGGCAAGTGCACTGTCTTTAGATAATATAAATACAATAATAGAATCAACTAAAACTGGTTTGCTTTTTATAATCATCTATCCATAATTCTGATAATGTCAATGATAAAATATTTTTCCCCACAGGGATAATCTTCTCTTATTTCTAAACTTCAGTACATGCCATGACCTATTTGCCCAGCAGCATTCAACTTTCAAAGGGGTTTATATAAATTTTTATTTTGTATTGGGGATTGAACTCAGGACCTTGCACTTGTAAGGCAGGTGGCAGAACCACTGAGCTAAATCCCCAGGCCATGGTTTATATAATTTTAAACAGAGTTAGAACCCAAGAGCCTATGCAGGTTTCAAAGTTTGTTAAGTGAATCAAATGAATGATTACTGGAAGAGTCATTTCCATGTTTCAGCTGCATCTTTTCTTTTATCAAACCCTTTCAATAAATCTAGAACCATCAGCAAAATATGGAAACTTCCTCCACCACTATCAGAGCACCAATCCTAAAACTTTACAGGTGATATGAGCAAAAAAAGAGATTAGCCAGGTGGTTTAGTAAGGATTATATAAAAGTTTAGGTTTAAAAAATGCAATTATTTTAAATTTCCATTGTATTCTGCCCTATACTTGCATTTAATGAAACTAATCATAAGAAACATATAAATTTAAAGTAATCTGAAGGTCATATAGATAGTCATGTGACAAGAAAAGCTGTGAGAGCTTTAAATGAGACCTGTCTACTACCTGTCATTTGAGATATCATCTACACACTCTTTTCAGTGCTAATGTAGGTATAACAGAAAATCAAAACAAAAGGACATATGTATATTTGATAGGAGAAAGGGGTCCACTCAACTCTCCAAAGAGGAAAGAGAATCATAAATCTGTGCAATTTAAAACAAAACCTCTTTATATCTACTTAGAAAAGTTTGACCACCCTGCCAGTGAAATAAGGATCCCATCTTAATTATCTTCAACTCCAGGTTGATGACTCCGAAATTCAGGAGTCTTTGGTCTGAATACTCTTAGGTCCCTCTTTATTTCCAAGTCTTTGGTCTTTTAACTGATATAAATATCTGGCTATAAGTAGAAACATAAAAGAATGGAATATTCATTAGTAAAGTCATCTCTATTCCTGGGAAAACAAATCACAATTATGTCATAGTTCAGTAAATAATAGTTTTTCTTTCCCTCTTTAAAAAGTCTTTTGTATTATAACTTTGTCTTCTCCAAGCTTAGTTATTCTCCTATATCATTGATTTTTGAAAAACTCTCTGAAAGTTCTTATCCTACCACTGACTCCGAAGCACAAACAGCATAGTAGAAGCACAAGATTCTTAGAAGCACAAAACCTCTTAATTCATAGCAGCCAAATAATAAGAGAAAAAAAATACTAGAGAAGAAAAGCAAGGAACCAGACAAAGAAATCATCTCCATGCCTCCATGACACACCCACACCCAAAGCTGTCCTTCACCAGTACCCCGGAAGGATCCCAAAGCCAATCAAATTGACACCCCTCCCTAACTGCCAATTCCACCCCTTATCAACTTCATACCTCTCCTGCAGCCACACTTAATCTTCAGAGAAATATATTGATAAGTATATAATTTTACATAATATAACTGTCCTGCATAGACCAGAAATCCAATAATCTCTTACCAAAAATCTCAACAATTCCAGCATTTTTCACAAGTTTAAGTCTCTCGCCTGAGACTTAGGACAAACTCTTAGCTGTGAATCTCTGTAAAAAATCAAAAATGAGTTACATAATCACAAGGTACAATGGAACAGGATAAATATTCCCATTTCAAAATGGAGGAGTAGAAGGGCAGAAATAATAAAAGAATTGGACCAAAGCAAGACGGAAACCCAGAAGGACAAACTTTAAATCCTATAAGTCAATATCTGACATCTGGGAAACATGGTACAATGTGAGGTCCAAAAGGCTTGGGCAGCCTCATCCTTATGGCATTGCTGGTTGTAGCCCACTTGGCCTCTCTCTTGAGGTGGCTTCACTCACAGCCTATAGGTTTCCTTGTTACACAGTCCACATTCCTGGTATCTCTGACTTCCTGGATTCTCCACTGAACCTTCAGCTTCATTTCAAAGCTTCATGCATTGCTCTCCTTCAGTTTCTTGTATGATGTTTCTGACCCTCCTATGAAATTTTGTGGAAGCCTCCCTGACACTACAACTCTCGCATTCTGCATGCCAGTAAAATCAATATTTAACACCAAGTTCTGCTGCCAGCAGGAGCAGTATCTGGGATCCTGGACTGCGACTGCAGCAGCCTCTGAACACCTGGATGACAGAGCATGGTGAAATAAATTCCAGGGAACCAATTCCCTAGGAGTCCCTTCTCAACAAGAGGTTCCAGGGACTCTTCTCAATGAAAGGCAGATACTTTTGCACCCTTGAGCTTCCAGTGGGTGGTTTGCTGATTCTTCAGATACCTTCAAGGCATCTTCTTTCTTGTCCCTGTACAAAGTACTCAGTTCATTTTTAATGGCACTAACTTGTTTAGCAGCCACACATCCTTTGGCCACAACATGGTTTCATCATGGAAAGAATCTAATTTTTTCAAATTTTTCTGCTCTACCTTTATCCCTGATTCTCACTATAATTCTGGTGAAAAGCAGCCAACAGTATCCATGCCACAGCCTAAATGCTGGGCTGTCTTAAATTTCCTCCACCAGATTAGTCCACTGCCTTTAATCATACCTGAAATAACTCAGATCATATGTATAACGTAGACACATTTTCTGTGACATTGTAACATATATAGGCTCTAGTCCAAATGACAATGAAGTACTTGTTTCTAACTGAAACCTGAGCCTGACCTTTACTGTCTGCATTTCTATTAGCATTCTAGTCTTCAGAGCTCTGACTAGAATCACTGATCATACTTTGCTTAATGTATTCTAAGACTTCTCCAACCTGTATCTCCAAATCTTTCCAAACTTGTGGAGCAAACCAGTTCCAATGGGTTCTAAACCAGATGGTCATGTGCAATCACAGCAACAACTGTTGGCACTTATCAAGTACCAATTTTCAGCTTTCCTTCACTGAGAAACAATACCCAATACCCACAAACTTGGAGGAGAAGAGAATTAATTTGCCTTACAGTTTCAAGAAATGCTTATCTGGCTCTAAGGCAGGACCATCATGCCAGAAGAGCATGGTGGAACAAAGCTGCTTAGTTTATGTCAGCCAAGAAGCAGATCATGGGAACAACTCCAGAAAGGAATGGACAAGAGATTTTATATACCAGTAGTACCCAAAGCCACAATGCTATGTTTTGGTGGGTGGCCAGACACCCACAAGAGTATGATTTGCTAATCTTCTAGGCATTTTTAAATCTAGTAAACTTAACATATCAAGACCAACAGCCATTTTATCTCACAAAATCTATAAATTTGCACTTTTATGTTCTATTAAAACATCTTCTATTTATTGAGCATTTTTATGTTTTAGATACTTTGGTTCATTGAATGGTGCCTCCCTCAAAGTTATATCCATCTCCAAGAAGTTGTGAATATGACCATATTTGAAAATCAGATCATTCCAGATGAAGTAAAATTAAGGATCTTGAGATATTATCATGAGGGAAGTTCCTAATCCAGTGATAAATGCATTCATAAGAGACAGAAGAGAACACATACAGGGGAAAATCATATGAAAATGGAGGCAGAAGCTGGAAGTATACAGCAGTAAGCTAACGAACATCTTGAGCACTAGGAGGCCTAGAACCTCAGGAGAAGTGGAGTGATGCCAACACCTAGAATTTAGACATTTGGTCTCCAGAACCCTGAAAGAATAAACTCCTATTATTTTAAGCCACCCAGTTATGGCAACACTAAGCACTGAACCATAGGCATCTATGAATGTCTCTTGCATAGACATTTTGAACACTATCATGTTTAATTCTACACTGAAGATTTCTGGATAAAATCATTCCAAACACTGAGAAAATAAAATTTCAAGGAGTTTAAAGGCTTGCCTATATTCACATGTATAGGAAATGCTGTAGTCTTCATTTAAACCATTTCTCTCTGTCTCTGAAGCCTATAACCTTTATAATACCCTAGACACAGTCACACTAAGTCAGGGATGAAGAATAAACTCAAGTCAACTCTCTTGTTCATGATGCAGAGTATTCTTCTCTAGACCTATTTTGTAGTGCCCACTGGTATTTTCCAAACACTCAGGTAAATTAAGGGCTCAGAGTTTGTTCTCTGAACTATTTTTCTCTATTTTACACACTCAGTTTCATCTTGAAGTCGATTTTTTTGAAATAAAATTTATGCTTTTCTCCTTGATTTTTATCATTTTTTTCAGCCACAATTCCCATTCTCCTTCTCCTGACCATCAAGCTCACAGTAATACATCTTACCATATGTCAATAATGTAGTTGTAGCTGCAATTTACAGTTCACCCCTGGTGCTAAAGTGTAATAATTATTAAACTTTATTACATTTTTCTTTAATGTTAAACTAGCCCTTTTTTCATGGTGACTATATATCGAAATAAAATCTTGTTTCAAATATTTTGCTTTATGTTGAGATCTTGCATATATGTATATATAGAAAAAATGTCTCCTGAAAGCATAGGTCACATAATATTTCCTCTCAGAAATGTGAAGTTCCTCCAGATTTAAAAATTATAAATAAAAAGTGTTATACTTTAGAGACATACAAGTGGAATTAGTTTCTCCTAGAAATTAATTTATCCCATTGCTAAGAAGTCATTTTTGGAACACTTAACAAGAAAGGAATGCATCGTGTTTAAAGTAGCTCATTGTCATCGATCTCTGCTCTTGTCTACAAAAGATTTCATCCCAGTATGGAATTATTTGTAGTATTTAAAATTATGTGGTCTTACCTTAGTTTATCCAAGATTTAAAGCAATTGTATTAGGCTAGCACTTATTGACATGTCCTTTTCCTAAATACATGCTAGTGCTTACATTCATCTCCTTAAATCTTCTCTGATTCATAAAGCTACTTACCATAGCACTGGGGATCTTTATTGAAGAAGTAACTTTTGATTAAGTTAGATGGACAGAAAGGGAATTTCTAACCTACTTATATTGCTTACAGAGGCATAATTAAGTTGTAGGATAAGAGCTTTCAGTGACTTTTTCAAAAATCAATGACAAAGGGCAATGACTAAACTTGGAAAAGACAAAGTTACAATATAAAAAGAAATTTACAGAGAGAAAGAAAAACAATTACTTACTGAATTATGACATAATTGTGATTTGGTTTCCCAGGAATAAGGATGAATTTATTAATATTCTTTTCTTTTATAAGTTTCTACTGACAGCCAAAATTTTAAATCAGTTAAAATATCATAGTCTTGGAAAGAAATAGGGACCTAAGAAGGTTCAGACCTAAGACCCCTGAATTTCAGAGACATCAGCCTGAAGTTGAGGATAACTGAGATCGGGTCCCTATCTCTCTACCACAGCGGTCAAACTTATCTGAGTAGATGTGCAGAGGTTTTGTTTTAAATTGCACAAATTTGTGATTTTCCTTCCTCTTTTGGAGATGTGAGTAGATCCCTTTCTCCTAACATATACACATATGCTCTTTTGGGTTTTTTTCTGCGACACCTACATTAGAATTGAAAGGAGTTTATAGATGAGACCTCTAATGACAGGTAGTAGGCAGGTCTCAGATAAAGCTCGCACAATTTTTCCTGTCACATGGCTATCATATGACTTTCAGATTACTTTAAATTTATATATTTCTTGTGATTTGTTTCATTAAATGCAAATATAGGGCAGAATATAATGGAAATTGAAAATAGTTGTATGTCCTCTTTACCCAGACGTTTCATGTCACCATTACTAAATTACCTGGCTAATCTCTTCTCATGCTTACATCACCTGCAAAGCTCTGGTATTGGTGCTGTTTGTTAGTTTGTTTTTAATGCAAAAGAGTTGAATGACACATTAGTATTGTAAGAAAACACCAAGAGGACAGCATCCTGCTGTTTGACTTGGACACAGTATGTGCCAAATGAGTTATTCAGAGAGCCTGATCAAATCCAATGCCATATGGCTCTGATTAGTAACACTGAGCAGATCAAAGGAATCCTTTGCAAGATAGTTTTGATATTCAAAATATGTCAAGAGTCAATACAGTCAAGATTATCAGGGAAAGGAGTCCATATGGTAGGATTTGGAGGGAACCAGGGAAGGCTTGCTCCAGAATGTCCCTTCCGCTTTTTACAAGTTTCACTGGTGATTAGTCCTTTAGATCACAAAGCAAGAAAACCTTCCATTAGAATGCAAATACTCTTTGAGAAGTAATTGTATTTTAAGATCTCTGTGAAGCAATAAAGTATATCAGACATATACCATATAAAATATTGTGCTCAGGATTGTGAGGTCTAGAAAGACAAACAGAATACTATCCTTGATCTCAAGAAGTTCTTGGACCAGTAGGCATAGTCGCACCTACCTGTAATTGCAGCACTCTGGGAGGCTGAGGCAGAAAGTTTGCAAGTTTGAGCTCAGCTTGGGCAAACTACCAAATTGGTGAGACTCTGTCTCAAAATAATTTTGTTTTTAAAGAAGTGGGGATACAACTCAGGGAAAAGGCTATAGGTTCAATTTTCAACACCAAAAAAAAACCACAAAAAACAAAAATTCATGGTCTAGTGGTCCTGAAGACATCTGCGTACCAAATAAAGTTCAACACACTCTTTTTTCCCAAAATAAAGGTATCAAATATTAGAGGAATACAGAGAAGGAAACTACTAATTCTCACTAAATGGACAAAAAAGTGGTAGAACTTGAAATGGATTTGGAAAACACGGATTGAGTTTTGACAAGGAAAAATCAGGGAAGGAAATTTAGATCCTGAATGAAATAGGAAGAGATAACATTATCAACAGCCAGGAGAAATAAATAAACAAATGAGAAACTGAGAAATTGAGCAGAGAAGCAGGACAAAAAATGCCAACAATTTTCTAAGCACTTCTATTTTACATATTAACCATAGTTTTAGCTCCTTCTAAGATGGCAGAGAAAGCTCAGAGGATCACATAAGCACTGTGATGTTCACTTGAGGGCACTAAGAGAGGCAGAGATAGCGTGTTTTAAACAAAGTAGGTTTAGGGAAGATTAAATTCATGGCTCAATGTTGTGGACCAGAAAGGAATCCTCTGAACTCATCCCTACTCTTCCTCCAATTTCCAGGTTAATCTTAGAAACCAGCCCCAGAGCAGGGCCTATTGAAAGAGCCAACCAGCCACCAGCCGGTTGCTCCTGGCTACTGTCCTGCGATTCAGAGACCTTACTCTCCACTCAGTGGCTTCCCAAATGCAGTCAGCTCAGAGTCCCATCCGACCTTTCTGTGTTCTCAAGGCTGCCTACCCTCTTGAGAACTGCTCTTCCAAGCCATTTTTCCAGATTCTTTCCTGTTATCCCTTCTTTCATTACCACTTCTTGGCCCTCTTTGCCCCATTTCCCAAGAACTTCTTTCTTCATTCTTCTTAATACTCTACCTTGTTTGCTGATTTGATATATCTGCAGGTGGTTCCAGAAGAAATATGAAGAACATGCTAACAAAAGTCTTTAATAAAAGGCCAGTTAGTTGCCTCCAAATATTTACCTAGAGACAATTGTCCATTTAACTGACTTGGAGAAAGAAAAAAATTGTTTACCTGACTGGGGAAATTGCTTCTGCAGTGAATGTATTTCCATGGCCTACTGAAGAATTAACAGCACACCCAGTGTGGGAGTACTACTTAAAAGCCTCAGCCTATACTTGTAAGCTCACAATTTCTGTTTTCAAGCGTCTACTTCCTGCTGAGCTGTTTTTGTTCTCTTCTGGAAAAAAACTCCCCTGATCTATTATGGGTGATATATGCTTCTAATTTTCTTGAACATACAGAATGACTTCATACATCTTAGGTAGGGCTTTTAAAATCCTTTATGAAGGAAAATGAGTATGTAAGAGCTAAATGCATGTCTGAGGGTCTCTGGACATGAGAGTGATCTCTTAATCAGATTTCTTTTCTCTCCAGGGATAAGATTCTTTTTTCCTTAAGACTGGCTTTTTCCATTGTTGCTATTCAAGTTTAAAAAAATGGAAATTAGAGATTTCCTGAAGACTCACATTGTTCCTGCTCAAATAAGAGGTTTTTTAGAGTGAGGCACACTCTGAGCTGCTGTTATTTTTTTATATCATTTGAGCAATATGAGCAATTGATGTAACAATGAATTTATTGACTTTTTCTAGTTCTTGAAAACTTCAAATAGTTATCTTTAGATTATAATTTTTCTAATCTAATTGAAAACTCCATTTTTTACCATATTTGGAAGAATTTTAGGTAACAAAAACAGCGCCTTCATCTTTACAATTCTCTCTTCCCTAACATTTTTTTCATTAATAATAGAATAATTTTGTTACCCCCATTCTTACTCAACAATAAATGCTTAGTTAAAAATAGCTTTTGCATTATATTTTCTTTTGTTTCAATGTACAGTAGCTAGTAAGTGAAACAAAAAGGAACTGTTGCTTCCAGTATAATTTAATCTCCTTTGTTTAAAAAAACAATGTTGGGTTTTGCTTAGAAAAGGGGAAATTGAAACATAACAATGCCTGCTTACATAAAGCTTGTGAGGAAGTGACACAGAAAAGATAATTTTTCTTTTCTTTATACCACAGTCAAAATTTCATTCTTAAAAAATAATATCCCAGGCCTGATTCACAAATGGAAATTTTCTTCCTGGTTATAAGGCTTGGGTTAAGCTTTTCCAAATTAATGTCCTTCTCAGTCAACTTGAATAAAAAGAGCTACTTCCCTGATCTCTCATGATGTCTGTTACTTCCCTAATCCAGTCACTTTGGCTCCACTGATGGATGACTGAACTTTCCCTAATCTACAGTCTTGGCTAGAATAGGCCCAATGTAATAAAGAAATCTACATGGAGCACCTATTTTGCCCCCGTGAGAGATTATATTGGAGGCTTCTGAATTTTGATGTTCCCTAAATTAAATAAGTAGAGATGAAAACACAACACGATAATGAGAAAGTCAATGAAGCAGTCAGCCAATAACCTGGGCCAAATTTGGGGTAAATATTTATTCATTGTTATTCTCACAGAAAAAAACGCATGATGCCTGAACTTCCCAAGCCACGTGGCCCTGGCTGTTTGAACAAGCTTCTTCCTCTGTAAGGTCAGAACTTACCCTGATTACACCTTTTAGCTAATTTCTTTTTAATGTGGTTGTAGCAGAGATTTTGGAAAAATTAGACCATTTACTGGCCACTGTTTGCAAAAGATGTGCATTGGCAGAGAGAGGGAAAAAGAACACAGGAATTCCAAGATTTATTTTGCTACACACTGAGCCTGTAACCTTGGAAAAGACAATTTAAAAGTTCAGATGATTGGAGTTATTTGGTCATATTCTATGCATTACTGAAGATCCCAACTTTTGGATTCCACTCAAATCATTTAACTATTTGATGTTCCCAAGATAATAATGTTCAGAGGGGCTATGAGAATTGAATAGAAAAGAATATATGAGAAAGTGACAATATATAGGAACATTGATGATAGTTTGGTATTTTGGCCATTAACAAAAGTTTTGCATGAAAGTAATCCTATCTATCTCAGCCATACAGATATTCTTATTCTTTTAACCAATATGATCTTAAGGTTTATATTTGGAAATGCACGAGGAAATTCTGTTTAAAGCAAATTATTAGTTATTAAAATGAACACGAGTGGTGTAGACATACCCTTTCCATACTCTTTTGGCGCAGTGCTGGGCTACCTTTCACTAGAGGGTGCAGAGATGGTCTCTATCCACGTTGACTCTGTGGTTGGCTATGTTTCCTACTTTGACCAGCAGACAGGAAGAGAGCAAAGGTTGTGCATTCACATTTGGCTTGCCCTCTTGCCTCCTCACCATTAGCCATGAAAAGAATGTACCCCAGGAGCCAGGCCCAAGAAGAATGCAAGATACATGCAGCAGAATGGAACCTGAGATACACTTTGAAACAGAGCCTCCCCAGTTGACCCCAAACCCACCAAGGAAAACGAGAAATGTTTATGCCTAAGCTTAAGAGAGCTTGAGTTTACAATACAGTAAACACGTGTAAAAGCACGTGCTATGTTCAAGTGTTTTTTAGAAAAAATTAGAACATGGTGCTTCTGCGCAGTCAGTTGGATTAAGAAGGCTTTGAGAAGTGAAAATGACTATGAATATAATAAAAGTTAACTCTCAAGAGCCTCGTTTGTCCTGTACATCAGGGAAGTGATTCCTTAGTAAGTTCACTGCTAAAGTTGCTATGGTTTTTAAGAAATTGAGATAGTATAGGGCAAAGATCACCCTTACTCTTTTCATAACTTAAGAAATAGCACATTGTACCAATTTGCATTCTGTTCAGCAGTGTATGAGCACATTTGTCTCCTCTCATCCTTGCCAGAACTTAAAACATCAATACATTAATTTTAATAAATGAAAAATCACATTTCACTTACTTTTCATTTTCAGATACTTATAGAACTTTTTATTTATGTTTCTATTAATTTCCTTTCTATATCATTTCCCTCTACTACACCACAGGCTTTATTCCTTTAAAAACATCTTTTAAAAATCACATTTTAAAATTCTTTTACATCAACTCAACTCTCAGCAGGTTCTCTCATACAAAATTATGTTCTCAAGAATGGTAAATTATATGTACAAGTAATTCACTGGAGAATAATTTAAAATAATTCACAAAAGACTTCTGGAAAGGGAGAAGCTCTAAACTTTCTTTGAAACTGAATCAAATCATTTGTCTTACATATATTAAATAAAATTCCAAGTGGCTCTGAAAAACTCATTCCGTATGTGTTAGTATGGAGCAACATCCAAGATTTATCGAAGAAAATTTTTAAAGCAATTGCTCAGAGAATTGGAATAGGCAAATCCAGAGGAAGAGGTATCTGGATGGAATATTTTTAATTGAAATCATTGTTCTATACTTCTATAGAGTATTTTATATCCCATTAAGAAAAAATTTACAATGGAGTAAAACATATTTTTAAGAACTTTTCAAACTTTTCTTAAAAGCCAAGGTCTCACTGTGTAGTCCAGGCTGGGATACATCATGATCCTCCTGCCTCAGCCTCTCAAGTGGTAGGATAACAAGAATCTGTCACCATGTCTGACATTAACAGTTTAAGATCTAAAGATTCAAACTGGCAACAGAAGAAAGTAAAATGGCACAAAGAACCAGAAATAAAACACTATTAGCAGTTCCACGTATTTTCCTACCATATTGTTTTACAGCCCATGTTTTCATTTAAGAATATATGATGCTAATTTTCCATTGATAATAAATACTCTAGCATATTATTTTAATAGCTATGTCTGTCCCTTATTCTGTAAGACAGTTTGCTAATACTCAACTTTGTAGTATTTATATTTTTCCACTATAGTTTATAATGTAATAAATATTTGTATTGCTATCTTTGAATGCTTTCTTTTTTTCATTTACATTATTTTGATTAGTACATTTGCCATATGTAATGCTCACATTCATCATGGGGAATTTGTACCTGTGCATAAGATGTCTTAACACTTTTTTATTCCCTTTACCTTCCCCTCCCCTCAACCCTTCTCTCCCTCTCATGTACAAAACCTTGCTTCCATCTTTTCCTCGTATTCTCTTTTTAAATACTTTTTTCCATTCTTTCCTTTCTGCCTCCCACATCCTATGTTCCCCTTCCCATTTGAACAAATTCTTCTTACTTCCCAATATCTATGCAACATTTTGCTCTTTATTTACCCTTTGGGTTTCTCACACAAGAGAAAAAATGTGATAATTAAACCTGTGTCTGATTTATTTCACTTAAAATTATGGTCTTGAGATTCACCTAGAAATGACTCAAGTGTATCCTTCTGTATAGCAGGGTAGTACTCCATTGTACAGAAGTACCACATTTTCTTTATCTGTTTATCTGTTGATGGGCATATGGGCTACTTCCAATATTTAGCTATTACAAATTGTGCTTCTATGAACATGAGTATGTATATATCACTATAGCATGATGCTTTTAACTCTTTTGGCAAGATACCTAGAAAGGGAATAGCAGGGTCAAGTGGAACTTCTAGTTTTAGTTTTTTGAGTACTCTCCATACCGCTTTTCATAATGGTTATACCAATTTACACTCCCACAAGCAATGGAGAAGAGTTCTTTTTTCCCTGCACAGCCTTGCTAGCATTTGGTATTAGTTAGTAGCCATTCTTTCTAGAGCAAGATGAAATCGCAATGTTGTTTTAATTTATATTTCTTGAATGACAAGTGATGTTGAACATTCTTTTTATATAGTTGCTGTTTGTACTTTTTCATCTGAAAAATGTCTATTCTCTTTGGATTGGATCTTTAAATTTGGAGAGATCTGATTTTTTAAAAGTTTTTAATATGTTTAGCTATTAGTACTTTGTCTGAGAAGTGACTGATAAAATTTTTTCCCATTATGTGGGTTGTCTCTTTATTCTGTTGCTGGTTTCTTTTGCTGTGTAAAAGCTTTTTAATTTGATGTAACCTCAGTTGGTGATTTTTGCAATATTCCCTGTGCATTAGGGGTTTTGATCATAAAGTCTTTGCATAAAACTATGTCAACAGTTTTAACAATTTCATCTGCCAGCAGATTGTTTCTGTTTTAATATTTAAATCTTTGATCTATTTTGAACTTAGTTCAGTGCATGGTGAGAGATATTGGTATAGGTTTAATCTTTAGCACGTGGAAAGCCAGTTACCCTGATTTATTAAAGCATGATTTATTAAAGAGGCTATCTTTCTTCCACTGAAGATGTTTGGCATTGCATTTATGGTGTATTACACTTACTGATTTGCACATGTTGAACCATCCCTGCATCCCTGGAATGAATCCCACTTGGTCAGGGTGTATGATCTTCTGGATGATATTCTGCATTCTGTGTCCCAGTGTCTTGTTGAGGATTTCTGCATCTATGCTCATTAAAGAGATTGGCCTGTGGTTCTCCTTTTCGGTTGGATCCTTCTATGCTTTTGGTATGAGGGTGAAGCTTGCTTCCAGGAAAGACTACAGAGTATTGGTTCCCTTTGAATTTCATTAAAGAGTCTGAGAAGTAGCTGCATTAGATCTTCTCTAAAGCTCTTGTAGAATTCAGCAGTGAATCCATCAGGACCTGGGCTTTCCTTTGGTGGAAAATTTTTATTACTTCTTCAATTTCATCAGTTGATATTTAATTACTTAGAATTTTTATATCTTCTTGATTCAGCTTTAGTAATTCATATGTATCTGGAAATCTGTCCATTTCTTCTGAATTTTCCATCTTATTAGAGGACAGGTTTTCAAAGTAGGTACTGGTGATCTGGATTTCTGCAGGATTTGTTGTGATTTTTCCCTGTTCATTCCTTTCATGGATTTGGGTCTTTTCTCATTTTGCTAAGGTTGGCTAGAGGTTTGTATATTTTATTTAATCTTTCAAAGAACCAACTCTATGATTCATTGATTCTTTAATTTTTTTAGTCTCAATTGCATTAATTTCTGCTTTGATCTTATTATTACTATTATTTATTTATTTATTTATTTATTTATTTATTTTTGGTATCGGGGATCAAACTCGCGTCCTTGAGCTTGTGAGGCAGGCAGCGGAACCACTGAGCTAAATCCCCAGCCCCCTTCTGCTTTGATCTTTATAATTTCCTTACTCATATGAGATTTGGGTTTAACTTCATCTACTTTTTCTAGAACCTTGGGGTTCAACATTAGGTTATTTGTGTTCACTAATTTTTTCTGATGTGAGAATTCACCACTACCAACTTCCCTCATAGACTGCATTTATTTTGTCCCATAAGTTCCAGTATGTCGTACTGGCATTATGATTTAATTGTAGAAATTAATTTCTTTTTCAATTTCAGCTGTGACCTAGGAGTTATTTAGGAGAGTATTATTTAATTTTCATGTGCTTATATAGATTTCACAATTTCTTTTGCTATGTATTTCCAATTTCATTGCACTATGATCTGATAATATGCATAGAATAATTTCAATCCTTTGCATTTACATAGGCATGTTCTCTGAGTTACTATGTGGTCTATTTTGGAGGAAGTCCAATGTGCTATTGAGAAGAATGTATATTCTGTTGTTATTGGGTAGAACAATATACCATTTGTTGAAAGGTTTGGTTCAGCTCTGATATTTCTTTGTTGATTTTTGATCTATTTGTGACAGTGGGGTATTGAGGTTCCCCATTACAATTGTATTAGTGCTTATCTGATTTTTCATATCTGTTAGTGTTTGTTTTATGTAGTTGAATGCACTGGTATTTGGTGCATATAGATTTATGGTTGTTATCTCTTTATGCTGAATTGTTCCCTTAACAAGTATCTAGTGACCTTCTGTCTCCCTTCTGATCCATCTTGGCGTGAAATCCACTTTGTCTGCAATTAACATACCTACTCTTGTTTTTGTTTTGTTTTTCTTTTTGTGGTTTCCTGACACATGGAGTATTGTTTTCCATCTTTCATTTTCAGTCTATGAATTTCTTTCTGAGTTAAATTTCTTTCTTGTTTGCACCATATTGTTGGATCTTCTTTCCTTTTTATTATTACTTTTATTGGTACATTTAAGGTATACAATATAATGACATTCATCGTTGGAAATTTGCGTCTTTACATAAGCCATCTTGGTTCTTATTTTTTCCCCATTCCCCTGACCTCCCTTCAACCTCTCTACCCCTCCCTATCTACAAAGTCTTTGCTTCCATTTTCTATTCTTCTCATATTAATTCCAGTCCCTTCTTTCTTTATCCCCACCTCTTCCACTTCCCTTTCTGCTTTGCACCTTTTATACCTATTTCACATTATCTATTATACCTTTTAGTCCTTATTTACACTTTCAATTTCTCACACTAGAGAAACTATTTGGTATTTACACGTGTGTCCTATTTATTTCACTTAAGAGTATTGCCTCAATGTGAATTCATTTAGCTATAAATGTCTCTAGTTTCTTATTCTTTATGGCTGAGTAATACTCCATTTTATAAAATAACCACATTTTCTTTATTCAGTCTCCACTTTCTTTTGATTGGTAAATTGAGACCATTCATATTGACTATTCTAACTGAGCAATTTTGTCTTATCCTTGTCATTATATTATTTTGCTTTTGTTGGTTTGCTTTCTTTCCCTTCTATTTAATTATTCCCCTTGCCTTATGGATTCATTTTATTGGGCTTCTTAGAATTATTTTATTCATTGCTTTTTTCTAGAATATCTTTGAGAACTTTTTGGAATGTTGGTTTGGTGTTCTTGAATTTCTTCAGGTGTTATCATGAAAGTGTATTATTTCTCCATCAATTTGAAAGATAATTCTGAAGGGTACATCGATTTGAGTTAGAGATTGTTTTCTTTTAGGCTTGAAATACTTCACTCCAAGCTCTCCTTCACTTTAGGATTTGTGTTGATAAGTCTGCTGTAATTCTGATGAGTTTTCCTTAATAGGTGATTTGTTTCTTTAACAGCTTTTAAGATTCTATTCTTGTGTTAAATTTCTGGAATCTTGACTATTATATGTCTTGGTGTAATGTTCTTTTTTTTTGATCATGGAGTTTCTGATATTTGGAGTTTCACATAACTCACTTATCAATATGTCAAATTCTTTTTCCATGCTTAGAAAAATTTCTACTATTATTTCTGTGAACAGTATTTTTATGCCCTTTGTGCTATCTTCTGATTTTTCATTCATTCAAATTAATCTTATATTAGTGTTCTTTGCATTATGTAGCAGCTGTTGGATTAATTTTTTATAGTCCCTTACTGTTTTTTCCATTAAGTTTATTGGTACATTTTAGGTATACAATACAGTTACATTCATCATTGGGATCTTGGACCTTTACATGACGTATCTTTGTTCTTATTTTTTCCCCATTCCCTGCCCTCCCTTCACCCCCTCCACTTTTCCCTATTTACAAAGACTTTTTTCCATTTTTTTCCTTTTCTCATATTTTTTATTTTCCCTTCTTTCCTTTCTCCTACCCTTCCCACTTCCCCTACTCCTTTAGACCTTTTCTTCCTATTACACAATATCAATTAGACATTTTGATCCTTATTTATACTTTTAGTTTTTCATACCAGAGAAACTATTCAGTATTTACATGTGTGTCCTATTTATTTCACTTAACAGTATGACCTCAACGTGCATCCACTTAGCTATAAAGGTCTCCATTTTCTCATTCTTTATGGCTGAGTAGCACTCCATTAAAAAAAAAAACCACATCTTTATCCAGTCACTAGTTGATGGGCACTTGGACTGATTCCAAATTTTAGCTATTACAAGCTGTGCTGCTATAAACATGGGTGAACATATATCACTGTAGTATGATTCTTTTAATTCTTTTGGGAAGATATACAGCAGAGGAATAGCTGGGTCAAATGAGATTTCTAATCCTAGTTGTTTGAGGTATCTCCATATTGATTTCCAAAGTGGTTGCACCAGTCGGCACTCACTCCAACAATGAAGAAGGGTTCCTTTGTCCCCACAACCCCGCCAGCACTTATTAGTTGATTTCTTGATAGCAGGCATTCTTTCTGGGGTGAGGGGGAATTTTTAAGAAACCTTTAATTTGATGATGACCAACCTCAACCCTGTAGTCTAGATCTTCACAATGGTTGACCCTGCTCTGTATACTTTCAGTGGAATTTGTAATCTCCTGGATTTCTGTTTGATTCTGTTTCATGGAATCCAGTTCTTTTCCATGTTGGACATTCATAGTTCCACGTCTTTCCTAAGCTCGTCTATTATTTTTTATCAGTATTTACTCTAGATTCACTAACCGTTCCCTGCGTTATGGTCATCATCTTTTTAATTATCTGAATAACTATTTCTGCTTTGAATTCATCAAAAATTTTATTCATTTGCCTTGATATTTTTGCTGGTACCATTACAGAAAATTCAGCTGAGTGATTTCTTCCAATTTTGCCTTGATTTTCTTTGTGTAGTTGGGGGTTTGAGGATGAATTTTGCTTCTGTTTTTTCTTTTATTTCCTTTTATTATTGATGTTGATGATTCATTTTCTGTGTTGAAGCTGGTAAATAGCTTGTGGTTGGTAGATTTATTATTACTATGAAAACCCCTTTTGGTAATGAGTACTTTTCAAAGATGTCTTCCAGGCATAGCTGCCTTTTGCCCTTTGAGTCTGTCCCAGGATCCTACCTCTTCCGTTTATTAGAGATGGAAAGTTGTGACTTGTTTGGCCTAGCACCCAGTTCTTTGGTACTGGACTGCAGCATAGTTTATGACCCCAAGATTACATAAGTATTGTAATATATACAAGATCATATATAGAAGATCACAACTATGTCACCTTGGCTAAAGTAGTCCAATCACTAAAACAGTAACATCAAGTACACACTGGAAAAGTACAAACTATATAAACTAATACTGTGCCACATTTAACCATGGGTACATAGGTATAGTTATATAACAAAATCTAAGACAAATCAGAAAAGTACACACAGTGAATATCCACTCACTAGAGCAAGTTTACTGCGTTTCACCATAAAGCAATATTCAGCCATAGTAAGATATATTTAACCATCTACAGATTTGTAAGGGTAAGTGGTATCACTATGGAGGCATCCAGAAAAAAAGAAAAAAGAAAGATGATGAAAAATAAAACAATGGAAGATGTAAAGAACATGATAAGATTGATGTAAAAGGTCCTGTTAAGGAGTAAAGGGAAATCAGTGGTATTAGACAACAGTAGACCTACTAGGAAAAGGATAAATAATAGGGAGTGGAGATTAAACTAGAGGAATAGAAAAGAAGAAAAACTGCTAAGGAAACAAGGTGAAAGAGAGAAGGTGAGCAAAGAAGGGAGAGACAGAGAGAATAAAAGGAAGGTCTTTTCAAACAAATAAAACAAAGTACAGTGATATTAAAAAGGAAGCAACAAGAAAATGGAACACAAAACCCCAACCTTCAACAAAATGAAACAAATAATTTAAAACATACCAATAGAGGAGAAAAAGAACTTGGGATAAATGAGGAGGAGGAGGAGGAGGAGGAGGAGGAGGAGAAGGAGGAGAAGGAGGAGAAGGAGAAGGTTCCTATGTATTCCCAGAATAGTGTTTTCTTCCAGTGCCAGTAGTCTTTAATCTTACCAGCCACATTCCTCTTTGCTTCTGTACTTTTTTCATAGAACAATAAACACATTTATTACTTGTGCTAAGCCAGCAGCAAGAACTTATCACCTTTCAAGGCCTTGATTTTCCTCAGATAGACCTCTTGCTCCTTGCCCTCTGACACATTGTCATCTGCTCAGCCACACTGGTGCAGTGTTGATGCAACGCAGCCAAGAAGCCCGCCCTGCTGTAACTGCTCCTCCAGAAGATTGCTGCTTTTGGTGTTTTTTTCCTTTCATTGTACTTCTTTTAAATTTTTAAAATCATGTTTTGTTTGAATTCTCTTCCTCCTCAGGAGTCAGTTTGTCTCCCTCTTTGCCCTTCTTCATAGTCTTTGAGTTTGTATGAAGTTACTCAGTTCAAGGGATCTCTCTCTGTAATCCCATTTGGGGCAGCTGTTCAAGCCAGGGTATTAAACCAGGGAAGGTTTGGAACCTTGGCCTCTGAGGCTCCTGTCACAGGTTCCTACTAGTGAGGGACCAAAGCTCATTATTGGATGTTTATTCCAGCGTCCACAGGACCAGGCTCCAGATACCAGGAGGAGGCTCATGTCATCTTGTGGAATGCAGAGGAGATCTAGTTGTACCCAAGACTAACATTGGGAGATTTTGGCAGGCTCAGTGAGAGTGCAGGGTGCTGGCCAGTGTCTCACAGGCTTCTGGAACACTGGGAAAAACAGGCAGACCCTTAACCCTTGCTGCTGACCAAGCAGAGGGCTGAATGCCCTATTGTGTCAGTCAAGGACTGCACCTAGAACTCCGGTAGAATGACTCCAATGAGTGGTGGCAATGCCCTTGGTGCTGAATGGAAGCTGCCACAGTCCAGGTGTACCAGGCATACCAGATGTACCAGGTGGAGGCTTACATGGGATTGGAACACCCCACCTAAACCCAGGCTTCCCAGTGACTGATGCTAGATGCTTAGAGTCTCTGGCAAGTCTAAAACTGGAGCAGGTCAGTGAGAGTCAGGTGTAGGCTCAAGTGAGCCTAGAGTGCTGAGTATGGATTCGAACCAGACCAGTGTTAGCATGGTGTGCAGGATGAATGTCCCAGCTGGCATAGAATAAACTACAGGCTCCTGGTAATTACTTAGGTATGTCCAATATTGAGAACTCCAGACTCCAGCAATAATCACTTGTTTATCCTCTCAGAGTCTGAGATTGGGCGGCTGAGGAGCGAGCCATTCTCAGCCCTGATCATTTACTTGCCCCTGGTGTGTGCCAGCGAAAATGTCACCAGGCTGCACCCCACTCTGTATCTGGGGAGGGGACAATGAGATGAAGGGCCTGCATGCCCCAAGTCTACCCTGTGAGGCTAGACACTGCCACACTATTGGAACCCTCCAATTATTTGGGAAGTTCTGAAAATGGCTGCTCCGGAGATGGGTGAGGGTGGAGACCCTGCAGACCAGCTCATGTGGAACCACTTCCTCTCTTTTAAACTCTCATGCATATGTTTTATTTCAACTGCAAGTATCTTCTTTCAAATTGATTTTTTATATCAGGGTTATGTGCCTCCCCTTCTTCGAATTATCTGTGTTTTTAGCTGATATTCTCTGCGTCTCTGACATGACTCCTGCTCTATTCAGCCATGTTGCATCCCCTGGACACTTTGTTTTTATTTTTACTAATTTCAACATTCAAATATATTATTTTCCACCAAAAGAATCATCATAATTTTATACACAACAACACTGACTTTGCCCTTGTAAATTTGTGCACAAAACTGAGATTAACAGAGTAAATTATAATGTTCTAGTCACTAAAGAGAAAAAATGTCACCAGCCACAAGCAGCAGAGCATTGCTAGCTGAGTGGTCCCTGGCCAGCTTGAGCCCCGCTCCTTCTTGCTCACCATGCCCACCTGCAACCAGCGAGATGGTAAGGACCCCTCAGCACACCCACCAGCCGACAGCTTAGCTGCACAGGCACTTGCAATGCCACCCCAAACCCATCCCACCCCCGGACTCTGGCCTCTTGGCTGTGCAGCTACCTGGTTTCACAAAACAGGCACAGGGGGGCATAAAGGCCATTGTCCTGAGCTACAGAAGTGAACAACAGATAGAGGGCTTCTCTCAGGCTCCTTGATGAAAAGTGAAGCCCACTGGAAAAGTGAAAAGAATCTCTGCAATAAAGGCACACCAGACCACCGTACTTGGTAAGGTGGAGGAATCATCACCTCCTATCAGAACTTGGACTATCTCCAGGGGAAAGGCAGCTGGAACCTGCAGTAGAACCTTGCAGAGTTCCACCCTGCAGGAGGACAGGGAGGTCAACTTGGAGTATGCAGCTAGAAATCTGCCTGAATCTCAGGAGTCTGACTGGCTTGCTGAGACTCATTGACTTATATCTGCAAATTGCTGCCCATGTTGTCTATTTTGACAACAGAGACATACCCTGAAGAAGGCCCTTCATTTTTATCTTTCATTTGATATTTTCAAAATTATCACTATTTTTTGATATTATTTTTAATTTTTTTTCTTGTTTTCTACTCTTTTCAAATTTTTGTTTTTCTCTTTTTTCTTTCTTCTCCCTCTCTCTCTCTCTCTCTCTCTCCCTCCCTCCCTCCCTCCTTCACTCCCTTGCTGTCCCACATTGTTCTTCATCTCCCTTTGTGTTCCTGTTCGGGCCCTAATTCATATTTCTTCTTTATTTTTCTTTTCTTCTTTTTTCCTCCTCTCACCTGTATCCTCTGGCCTCACTGATAACCTTCCCCTATCCTTTTACTGACCTATCACTCCCTCCCCAACTCCTTCTAACTCCTCATCCCAAAGGGTAAAGTTGCTATATTGAAGAGTTTATTCACTATAAACATATGTTGGGTTGGTCCTTGATTTTTATTTAATTCACACAGAAAAAGGTGATAAATTAATAACTACCACAAATTGTCATTTTCTAAGATGTACTTGATGCTATGGTGTTGCTGACTGTATCACTTGAACTAAGGTGTTGTGATTGTTCTAATCAGTTGTCCTTCCTGGTATAATGAAAATTAGAGAGACTCAGAGTCATTAGAGACTCAAACCTAAAGACCAACTATACATAAAAGATACCTCTGAGAAGCAATCATTCCATAGCTGTTTTAAATACAAGCAACAAAGATACTTAACAGTAAGCAACTTCAAAGTATCAACCCAGGAATTAAACCAAGGACAGTACCAAAAACAAAAATGAGAAGACATTTAAGCAAGGCAAAAACTCAGACTACCACCCCACAAAAGGCAAATTCTGGGCGAAACAAGGTGGAAAAGTCTTATAATCAACCACCTGGATACCCTGAACTGATAGCACAGGGAGTAACAAAACACACGAATGAAGCTCTAGAAAACTTCAAAGCAGAAATAATATCTGAGATAACTACAAAGATGGTGAGCAGATTGAAAGACACCATTAGAGGCTCTAGAACAGAAACAGATAAAAAACTAAATGAGCTCAGAACCATGCTGGAAGTCATGAATTCCCAGCATAAGAAAGAAATGGAATCCATGAAACAGATTCAAACAGATATTTTAATCTCAATAGAGATTAAAAACTCCATTGAAATTATGCACAGCAGATTAAGGGAATGTGAAGATAGAATAACAGATACAGAAGACAGGACTGCAGTTAAGGACCATGAAAACAGAGATTTTTAAAAAATAGTAAGGGACCATGAGAAGTCAATCCAGCAGCTGCTAGATGATGCAAAGAAGAATAACATAAGATTGGTAGGAGTCTGCAAAAAAACACAAGAAAATACAATTGAAATTTAAAAAATACTGTTCACAGAAGAAAGAGTAGAAAAATTCCCAGTCACAGGTAAAGAATTGGACATACAGATAAGTGAGGCATATAGAATGCCAACTAGCCACAATTTAAAAAATTCTACACCTAGACATATAATAGTCAAGATCCCAGAAATACAAGAGAAGAACAAAATCCTACAAGCAGTAAGAGAAAACAAACAAATCACCTACAAAGGAAAGCCCATCAGAATCACAGCAGACTTCTCAACACAAACGCTCAACTCAAGAAGGCATTGGAGTGAAGTGTTTCAAGCCCTAAAAAAAAAATAACTTCCAACCTAGACTGTTGTATCCTACAAAATTATCTTTCAAAATCAATAAGGAAATTAGATACTTCCATGACAAAGAACACTTGAGAAATTTCATGAACACCAAACCATCACTTCAAAAATTCTAAATAATATCCTAGAAAAAATAATGAAGGTCCCAACACCATGAGGCCCAACAGAGGGAAGCCACCAGGCAAGGTAAGAGACTAAAAAGAAAGGGGGAAAAATAAAAAAAGAGCCAATAAAAATAAAACATCATGACAAGGATGAGTCAATATCTATCAATTATAATAATCAATGTTAATGGCCTCAATTCACCAATCAAAAGAAATAGACTGACAGAATGGATTAAGAAGCAAAAATCCAACAATATGCTGTATACAAGAAACACACCTAATGCAAAATGAAATTCATAGACTGAAAGTAAAAGGATGGAAAACAGTTCTCCATGACACAGGAGCCCAGAAAAAAAGCAGGGGCAGCAATCTTATTTGCAGACAAAGTAGATTTCAAACCAAAACTAATTAAGAGAGACAAAGACGGTCACTACATCCTTGTGAAGGGAACAATCCAAGAGGAAGAGATGACAATCATAAATATTTATGCACCAAATATGAACTATACAAACTATACAAAACAAATATAAATGAACATGAAAAAACAAATAAGCACTAATCCAATTGTAGTGGGGGACATCAATACCCCACTATCACAAATAGACAGATCATCTAGGAAAAAAATTAACAATGAAAATCTAGAATTGAACCAAGCTATTGAACAAATGGAAGGAATAAGTGTTTGCAGAGTGTTCCACCCCACAAAATTAGAATACACACTCTTATCAGCTGCACGTGGGTCATTCTCCAAAATAGAAAGCATGCTAGCTCATAGGACATGTCTAAGTAAATGTAAAAGAATTGAAGTTATCCCCTGTGTATTATCAGACCATAGTGTGATAAAATTGGAGATTAATAACATAAGAATCCACAAAACCACAACAAACACATGGAAATTGAATAACACCCTCTTGAACAACCAATGGGTCACAGAGGAAATTAAAGAAGAAATTAGACAATTTTACAAGTCTATGGGACACAATGAAAGCAGTTCAATGTGGGAAATTCATAGCAGTGAATGCCCATATTAAGAAAACAGAGAGAACTCACATAAGTAACCTAATGCAGAACCTCAAGCTCCTAGAAAAAGAAGAGCATAGCCAACCCAAAGCTCATACAAGAGAGGAAATTATAAAGATCAGAGCAGAAATCAATACAATGGAGACTAAGAGAATGATACAAAAGAATCAATGAATGAAAGTTGGTTTTTTGAAAGTATAAATAAAATCGATAAACCTTTAGCCAATCTAATCAAAAAAAGGAAAGAAAAGGCTCAAATCCAAGCAATTAAGAACAAAAAAGGTGAAGTCACAACAGATTCAGCAGAAATCCAGAGGATCATCAATAGCTACTTCAAGAACCTGTGCTCTGATAAAATGGAAAACACAGAAGAAATGGACAGATTCCTAGATACATACAAATTGTCAAAGTTAAATGGAGAAGATATAGAAATTCTAAACACCACAATACAATGAGTGAAATTGAAAATGTAAGAAAAAATTTACCCACAAAGAAAAGTCCAGGTCCTGAGGGCTTCATTTCTGAATTCTACAAGACATTTAAACAAGAACTATTGCCATTACTCTTTAAACTCATCAAGGAAATTGAAAGGGAATTCATTCCTAGAAATTCATTCCTGGAAGCAAGTGTTACTTTGATTTCAAAACCAGGGAAAGACCCAACCCAAAAAGAGAACTACAGGCCAATCTCCCTAATGAACATAGATGCAAAAAATCCTCAACAAGACACTGGCAAACAGAATAGAGAGGGTCATCAAGAAGATCATACACCTTGACAAAGTTAGATTTATTCTAGGGATGCAAGGATGGTTCAACATCCATAAATCAATAAATGTAATACACCATAGTAACAGAGTCAAGGACAAAAACCATATAATCATCTCAATAGATGCACAAAAAGCATTTGACAAAATCTAACACCCATTCATGATAAAAACCCTACAGAAATTTGGAACAGAAGGTCTTTATCTCAACCTGACTAAGGCTATCTAAGAGAAACCAATAGCCAACATCATACTAAATGGTCAAAAACTGAAAACTTTCACACTAAAATCAGGAACAAGACAAGGATGCCCACTATCACCACTCCTGTTCAATATAGTTCTGGAAACATTAGCCACATCAATTAGAAAAGACAAAGATATAAAAGGAATAAAGTTAGGAAAGGAAGAAGTTAAACTGTCATTATTTTCTGATGATATACTTTAGTTGGAAGAGCCAAAAATCTCTGCCAAAAGAATTCTAGACTTAATTGACAGATTCAGTAGAGTACCTGGATACCAGATCAACACTCAAAAAACAATAGCCTTCTTTTTATTTATTTATTTTTTTTTTTTTTGGTACCAGGGATTGAACTTGGGTTCTTGTGCTTGCACAGCAAGCAGCAAAATCACTGAGCTAAATCCCTCGCCCAACAATAGCCTTCTTATACACAAATAACAGACTCACAGAGAGAAATTAGGGAAACAATTCCCTTTACAATAGCATCCAAAAACTGAAATATCTAGGAATCAATCTAACAAAGGAAGCAAAAGACCTCCTCACTGAAAACTACAGCACTCTGAAAAAAGAGATTGAGGAGGATATAAGAAAATGAAACAACATTCCTCATTCCTGGGTAGGAAGAACCAATATAGTGAAAATGTCCATACTTCCAAAACTGCTATATAGATTTAACGCAATGCAGATTGAAATTCCAACAATATTTTTCACAGGACTAGAGAAAACAATCCAAAAATTCATGTGGAACCAGAAGAGACCTAGAATAGTATAAGCAATTCTAAGCAACAGAGACATGGCAGGGGGTATCTCAATTCCCATCTTGAAACTGTACTACTAAAGCTACTGTGATAAAAACTGCATAGTACTGGCAAAGAAACAGACCTGAGGATCGGTGGAATAGATTAGAAGATGCAGAAACAACTCCAGACATACTCAGCCACCTCATCTTTGACAAAAAAAGCCAATCACCCTCATAGGAGGAAAGATAGCCTACTTAATTAATGGTGTTGGAAAAACTGGATTTCAACCTGCCAAAAATTAAAACTAGCCTCATATCTATCACCATGTACTAAACTAAGATCAATGTGGATTAAAGATCTAAATATTAAGACAGAAACACTAAACTTGCTGGAAGATAAGTTAGGTAGAACTCTTGAAGACATTGG
>NW_004624738.1:15823922-15853778 GCF_000247695.1 Heterocephalus glaber | reverse complement strand
GATTAAAATTATTAAAATGAATAATTGATAATTTGAAAGAGGAAGAAAAGGTCCAAAGGGGTAGGGGAAGTGGGAGGGGAAGGGGATAGGAAAGAAGGGAAAGGAAAAATTATGAGAAAAGAAAAACATGAAAACAAAGTCTATGTAAATAGGGAAGGGTGGAGAGGGTGAAGGGAGGGCTGGGAATGGGGAAAAATAATAACTAAGATACATCATGTACAGGTACAAGCACCTAATGATAAGTGTAAACATAATGTATACCTAAAATGTACCAATAAAAGAATTTAAGTAAAAAAAAAAGAGAGAAAAAAATCATGAGACAGAGAGAGGCAAACTTGCCTAAACTGTCATCTAAATAACTCCAAAAGAATATTCCCCAAAACACAAGCAATGTTATCATTAAATGAAGTTCAAAACTGCAAAATTGTTTGAGATAACATATTGGTTGTGGCCAAATCTGTAACACTTTTTGTGAACATCTGTATATTTTATAGAACAAGTGTCTTAGTCACTTTTTTTGTGCCTAGGATAAAATATTCATCACCCATAACTTAAAGGAGGAGAGGTTTATTTTGGCTCATAGTTTCAGAGGTCCCAGTCTATGCATGGTCAGCTGGATCCAAGGTAGAAACGGCACAGTGGAAGAGCCCGGGAGAGACAAGCTGTTCATGTCTTGACTGCCAGGTAGCAGAAAAAGAAGGAAGGAAATGCGGAGAGAGATGTATCTTTCCCAGTCACACCCCCAGGAACCCATCTCTAAGCAGGCCTCACCTCCTAACAGCTCACACAGCTATGGGTTCATCAATGGATTAGTCCACTGATAAGTATATCACCTACATTATCTGACCACCTTCCAATAGCCCAAACTGAATACTTGAGTCTTTGGGAGAACGTTCTAGATCTCAAACACAACAATAGGTTTAAATTGGCATTATTTGACTACTTTGGACCTAAGTAAGTGAAACTACATGAAACAGTATAATGTTCTTTCTTTTTCTAGGATAGAATAAAAGTCAACTATTAAGAGTAGCACTATGTACTTGTCCCTGATTTTATGAAATGTTTTGGGTCATGGGTATGATTTATAGGTTACTAAGACCTAGAAAAGAAATATGATTTTCACCACTAATATTTTCTATGTCAAATATTTCATAATATTATTGACTTCTAGGGTATCATTCAGCAAAACCATCATTTCTATGAGTTATAAAAAGGAAATGATCAAAATTGGAGTATTTTCTTCATCCAGTAAATGTCTGCACAATTGAAGAATTATTGAACAAAAGATTTTTGAAGTCCTTTATAAAATGAAATTGGGTAGGATCTCTTTAATCAGAAATATCTACTAATATGACTACTGTATTTCATCTATGAGGGTTTTTTATATACAGAAAAAAATAAATCATATTAGAACTTTTATTTTAAGGGAGTATTCAGCATTTCTGTCAACAAAATTTTAAGATAGAGAAGTAAGCTTTTTTTGGGGGGGGGGCATACCCACTTGTAATGATATAAAGGCAAGTCTACATGCTTTCTTTGAAATATTCTTACATATTATAATTACTAAGATAGAGATAGCTCCTTCAGCTTTAATTAAAAGGGGCAATGAAAATAATGAATATTGAGAAGAACACTACAAAGCCGTATTACTTTGGTTCCCATAGCATCACCATCCTACAATAATAGCCCTTGGTTTTGCCATAAGAGCTAGTGGGTGTAAACATGGCTGGCTCCCTGTAGACAAGAGCAGATTGCCATAGTCTAAATTCATGATAGTGCCAGCTCATATGATCCCCGAGGTTACTGGGAGCCCTGAATCACTTCTTGATAAAATCAAAGGACCTTTTACATAAAGAGAGTGATTGTCACCTGATCCAAGCAAATCCTGCTGTTCTTGGTGGCAGAGCTTCCTTGACGGGTCCCTACTAATTTTCCTGGGACCAAACAGATCTTAAAGTGGATAGAAGTCATACTTGGTCAGTGTTTTACTTAGTCAGGAAGAATCTACTTCAAACATTTCCTGGGCTCCAATTATTATTCCTGATTTTAATATGGAAATTAGAACCTAATATCAGTGCACAAAGCGAAAATTACATATAGTCAAACTTTAAACACCAGATTTCCTGTCCCTATGATAAATTGTGCAAAGTTCTGAGGGATTTGTGAAACAAATCCAAAAGAGAAAACAAAGATGAAGTCTTCCAGTTCACAGATATATATCCTTTGAAATTTAGTGGTATTGGGTAAAAAAGTCTGTAAAATTAAATTGTTATTTTAACTTTCTATCTTCTGCCACATATAAGCAGTTGAACTTCAGAATTAAATGACTATGAAGCAAGCCCCATGTCCTCACATAGATGTTTCCACGGGTCGTAAGTTAGCTGCTAGGCTAAACTGTATTAGATTTTCAGTGTCTACTGGTTCATAAGTTCAGACCCATCTGTCTTCTTCAGATCTGGTCCTTGACTTAAGATTCAACCTTACTTCTCATTGCAGATAACCTCTCAGGACCTTTTTTGTTCAAGGTGACCTTTTCTTCAAGGTGAAGGTCATGCCAGTCATTAAGACTAACAAACAAATTTGAACCTCAGAAAAAAGTCTAAGACCCTTTTCTTGCATAAATTTATGGGTAGAAAAGCAAGAGTTGTAAATGTGACATTTAAATCCATTTAGAATCACCCCAATGCCACATAAAAAGGGTATGATTCTACTTAATCTAAAGACCCCACCTTGGACCTTTATACCACCTGTTCTATAGATGTTAAATAAAAGTCATTTCTTCCTCTAGGTGCTGTCATGAGAAGACATGTAAGACACACAAATCTAAGCCTGTGCATGTCTGGTGTCTAATGGGGGAGCCGGATTAGTATTAAGCATCCCTGTTTCTTCTTTAAAAGTCTTGTTTTCTAAATACAAATCTGTACAAGAAATTATTAGACTCACTCTTAAACAATCATCTGCCATATCTCCTCCCACATGAAGCAATTCTCCCATGGTTATTTTCTTTATTTAAAAAATAACCCATACTAAACTATTTCAGCTTTCTGGATGCTCACTTTAAGTAGTAGTATTCTCAAACTAGTGTAGATAAATGATAAAATTTTTGATCTGGTAGAACCACTCAGATTGTCTTCTGAGCATGGCCATTATTTGTTCTTTCCTCTCGTAATTGAGACTTAGTAATTCAAACTTCTTTGGATTCCCAGTGATGATGACAATCAGGAAGCATATTTCCGCATTACCAAGTCATTTCCCTATCTTGCAGGATTCTCTCAAAAAAATGAAAAAAAAAGATACACAAAATTTTGTGATACAATGGCATTAGCTTTGGCTAGTTATGCTGGCTGTTTGCAAGGTATCAGAATTGATAGTCCTTTTGAAAAAAATCTTTGGATATTTCTATATTATTGATCACTTTATTATTTATTAAGAAAATCCATAGTAACAATTCGAGTAACCTCCAAGTAAGCAAAGAATTATGAGGACAAATCACTGTTAAAACTAAAACCGTCCAATATGGCAATTTCAAATAAAAAGGCTGAAAGCATATTCAAAAGAATCACTACAATATGAAGTTACAAGTAGCCTTAATTTCTCTCAGAAAAGTGTAAAAGGACCTAGTAAAGTGTCATAGAAATCTACAAAACATGTTTTGTCCTTATATACATAGGATATGTGAGGACAGACTCATTTTACAAATAACAGTGCAGTTATATGGATAGACTAAAAAGACTGTTCAACAGTTTTTGTAGTACTTTCCAAAAATTGCTAGGACTATCAACATCTACCCCCAGGCAAATTCTGACTTCTATTGACAACTATTGGTCAAGCTTCATCAGTTTTTGCAGTCATTTCCATTTAACTCAATAATTCTATATATCATTAAACTAGCCCAGAGAATGCCAGAAAACACCTGTAACACACATTTTTTAAATTATCCACAACCACAGATTTTTCCAAAAAAGAAATGAAAGCAAATGCTTCAAGTCTATTTTATTTTTCTTAATGTGGCTAAGCAAATACTTTTTAAGTTTTAATAAACTGTTTTCAGGGCATTTAGTTATTTAAACATACAGATACAAGATTAACCTCCACATATTAAGAAAAGCAGGTCAGAAAACAAAAGAGGAAGTAAATTATACCTTCAGGGCTCAACAAAAGATGATGCTTAAAAAAATAAATGGATATATTACAGTACTCCCCTAAGCAATAATTTTAGAATATATTATAGTCAGACATCTCTTCCTTCAAAAGAAGCCTTTCCATAACGCAAAGGAAAATGAATGAACACAGAGCTTCTTTGATTGAAATATTAATGGGAAGTCCAGACAAAGCCTTTACCAGTTGGTAGTACCAGATGGGGGCCACTCAGCTCAGCTTGAAAAGCATCCTAGATGATAAAGCCCAAACTCCTAATATCCATTTTTAGCCTACTCTCTGTGATTGGGATATAAAGGCAGGGATTTTCCATGTCTATGCAGGAAAATTAGACTATGAGAAATGCACAATGCACAGAGCAGTTAGTTGGCAACAGAAACTGAAATAGAATAATATCAAGGCATAGACGATTTCATTTTTAAGCTATTCCATGTGACCTAGAGTGAATTTGGGGGCTTCAGGTGGTTCATTCATCAAGCACCAAAACAATATTAATTTTTTATCATGGAGTTGAACAAAATAATTTCTTCAAAATTTTAAGATATATGATTCTATGTAATGAATTCTTTTGACGTGCCAAGGTGCAAGAAATGTAATGATAAGAGCTTTTACATTCAAAGACTGAAGGGAAGTCTTTGTGAAGTCTGTTGAAAGAGACATAACTGCTATTATGTTGTTCTTTTTCTAACAATTAGTGCGTGGTACAGTGGACCCTTGACTTACAAACTCAATTTGTTCATGAGTGCTGGTTGTAACTCAAGGTGGTCAACTGGGAACTCAGGCTCCTTTACACAGCCTTCAAAGTCTCTCTCCTGTGTACAGGCAGATCTCAGTGTCCTTAGAGAGACATTAGCCCAAGATTTCTCTATTAACCCCACACAGGAAAAGATATTGTAATGTTCCTCCCACAACTCTTTAAGGGTTAAATCTGTGTCTGAGACCACCTGGAAACACAATTGGCCAGCATTCAGGTCATAACTCTAGATTTTGTTCATAAATTAAGACTAAAATTTCTCTCATAACCCAAGTTGTTTGTATGTCAGGCCAGTTGTAACTCAAGGGTCCACTGTAATTCACTTGTATGTATTAGGATTGCTGTTAAAGCAGAATCTTACACAGATGAGGTAATTTGCCCTACTTCGTGGAAGTACTTGAAAGAACTTGTGTTGACTTAGGTATTATTTTGGTCTCTGACCTAGATTGCATGATCTTTGGTAAATCAAAGGCACTCTTACAGTGGAAACTTATATATTTAGGGCACTGAAGTTGACTTTCCAACCAGGGAATAAAGACCTCCAGCACTTAAAACAATATGTTATCTATAGGCATCTGAAAAGAAAAAAAAAAAAAGAACTTGAAAGCCTCTTTGGAAGAAGTAGGACCTAGACTGAAACCTAAAGTGTAAGAAGCAAGCCGCCATGCTGGGATGGGGAAGAGACCAGTAGGACAAGAATAGCCCTTGAGATCAGGCTTGAGAAATAGTTTTAGCAAAGGCACACAAGTGAGAACAAAGGGAATAGAATATGTGGTGGGATTTTAGGCAACATTCAAAGGTCTGGGCCTTTGATTGAAGATAGGAGTTGGGAGAAATAAGTTAAGGATGATGCTGAGGTTTCTGCCTCGAGCCTTTGAGTGAGTATGGTGATATTTATAAAGTTAGAAAACATCTCCAAAAATTTTAAATATTTCAATAAGTAACACTAAAGTTGCCAGAGACTCCTGCAGTAAGTCTCTAGTCCCCACCTGCCCAGTGTGCAATGCAGGCCTGAGAAAAGAATACACTCAGAGACAGAACTAAGAGAAAGTGGGCTGCCAGGATGACTGTTGCCGGTGTAACCAACAAAGGTGCTGGGCAGTCCCAGCCACTGACTTTCATAGGCAATCAATTGGGGTAAAGGTGACATGTCGTTTCTATGGAAATTAATGTAAACAAGACCCATAAAGGACAAGACAAACCATTCTCGAATTGGGAATAGAATAGACAAAATATATAGTTGTAATTAGAACACTGTTCTTCTAGTCAGAAGGTTTTAGTTGTGGGAACGGAATTTGGGTGCGAGTTACTCTGACCTTGGCACATAGGCTTCAGCCAGACTCACTTCTATAAATGAGCCAGTTTGTGGGGTTAACTCTTTTTTTTTTGGTACCGGGGATCGAACTCCGGTCCTTGCGCTTGCGCAGCAGGCGGCGAAACCACTGAGCCAAATCCCAGGCCCCATGGGGTTAACTCTTTACAGCCCGTCTGGGGAATAATTAACATTACAGTCCTCTGCAACAGTGTTGTCTCAGTTCACAGACACTTCTGTTTGTGAACAATTTGATTTGCAAGCAGAAGTGTTTGGCAAAATTTTTTGTGTGCAAACTCTGCAACCAGTGACAAACACACCCACAGCCATCTTTCCCATGTGAACATGAATATGGTCATCGTTTCCAGAATCGTGGAATGAATTAAATTTGTGAACTAAGGTACCACCATACATAGTGTTTACTATGTGAAGACAAACGTACTAATTTGTCAATAAACCCTGTGACATTGCTGTTATTTTTATCCTCTTTTATACAAGAAGAAATTGAAACACAGGAATAGTAAAAGACTTGCCGAGGTCTAAAAATCATTAAGTATGGATGTAAATAATTTGAGGGTCAGGGAAGTAAAAAATAATTTTATTTTACTCATTTTGTTGTAGTGGCCTGTGGGACACCTCAGTAGGCATTTGAATGTGTAGGTTTGAAGCTCTGGAGGAACAATTGAGCAATATCCAGATTTGGAAGTAATGAAAGCCATAGTAAAAGGAAAATACAGTTCCGTGCTCACCCCCCTAAAAAAAGAGAGAAAGAGAACAGCTCGTTTCAGGTGAATAAAAATTTAACAGTAAGCTTGTCATGGAGGTTAATGACTGTAACATAGTCACAAGGCTAAGAAAATAAGCCATGACCCCATATAGAATCAGAAAATAAATAATAAGGATCTTGAAATAAGAGATGGTCTCAGCTCAGAATGGCTTGGGCATAAGAATTTAGAAAATAGCTGCATATATCCATGGAATTGTATCTAGAGTCCATTATCTCTCCAATATTTGAAAAGATAAAGAGGTCTGAGAGTCCTTACAAAGATAGTAGAGAAGAAAAACTGTAAGATTATACCAAGATGTAATAAATTAGTGGCACTGCATTTAAATAATAGCTTAAGCTCATTACATGCTATTTTCTTAATTTACTGACAAAAAGCAGTTAGTCACTCTCAACAAATTGTTTCTTTTTGCCTTCCTAAAGTCTTAATTAAAGAACTTCCCATATTTTTTACTAGGAGAGCACTCCAGAAAAGATTCTTGCCTTCAAAATGAAGAAATTCAGATTCTCACCTTAATATTTCTTATTGCTTCTCAATGCTAATTTTTGTTTGTGTGTTCTATTCACCAAATAGCAAAGGTTTGTGCAATGTCTTCAATAATTGTTAAGTGACAGCAAAAGAAAGACAGCTACTAACTGCTACTGTGGCTTTAGATAGAATGCTGGGTATTTCATAATAAAGATTTGCAAAGATTGAAATCCTGTCAGCACAAAAGAAGAAAACAATGATAAAAGTGGAAGCAAGCAGAGAGCACTGAACTAACCAGCTATGTCTCCTTTCCTTTTTCATATTTTTGTACCTGTAAGTTGACTGTAGTTCTCTCCCTGGAAAATACAACCCAAGGCTAGTATAAGAAATCAAAAAAGTGTCATATGCAGAGAAATATGAAAAGGAAAGAAAACCTGGCCAGGCTATCTCTACTACTGCTCCTGCTGGACATTGTCTCCTTGGACCCCTAGCTGTCACATAGATTGATCTCTGACATTTGTTAGCATAGACACTGCATGGTTGATGCACATTTATAGAAGGTGATTATTCCTACTGTTGTATCTCAGGAGATCATCCAATAAGTCAATTAATAAACATATCTTTGCAAAGACTCATATACCAGGCACTTGCTCAGCATTAGGGATCCTGTGATGAGCATAAAGACATCTGATTCCCATCTGATCTTCTCCTGGCTCTTGAGTATGGGATAAGGAATTAGCCAAACTCAAGTGTCTGATTATGAAGCCCCTCCTTTTCTACTAGATCACCTTTCTTTCTGGGCACAATTGAGTGATGGGCTGATTTGGAAGTTTCTTCTCACTCTGGGTTATATAGTTCCAAAAGATTGATGTCTCTAAATAAGAGTTAAGAATCAAAAACAGAAATAAGAATATTATTTTTAGAGTAGTTCTTGTTTATGCTTTAGGGATCTTGTTGCTTGAAAGTAGAATTATTCAAATGGGTCCCCTGTCAGTTGTCAAAGTGCAAAGTACAATGGGTAAAGAGATTTCCAAGACAGCCCTGGGAATCTATGAGATAAATTAGAAAATGTTGTCTCCTCTAGGATGAGAAACTTTTCAAGTATTTACTAAAAAGAGAGACCTGTTTCTCTAAGTCAGCCACACATTTTATAAGCCCATAAGACTGTCTAATGCTACAATAGAATATTGTAAAATTCTCCCTACATTTTTCTTTAAAAAAAAAAAAAGTGGCCATACAAAGATTATGCAAGCAATGAGCTAACACAGAGTTTTGTACCAGGTCAGTCCACCCCTTGATAAAAATTACTTTAATATGAAACAATCATAGTGCAAGGGATTGAAACTAGATGATTCTAAGTTATAATTTTCTGAATCACTGCTTCAGAAAACCAAGATGTTTCCTCAGAAGGACAAAAATCACAAGTGATCTTCCCATTTTTGAAAAAAGTATAAGAGGCTTACCCCTGTGAAAAGTGTCCCACAAAGTTTCACAAAGGAAGAGCCTCCATCCCTATCTTTGGTTGCAAATTTAAAATCCTCATTTTGATGCCTGCTCTTTCCTTCACTTTATTTCAGCCTTGAAACCAGCCACCTGTGAATGGTTCATGTTGGGCTAAATGCTAACCCACTGATCAACTTAATGTACCACAGAAGTACTCCCCTGACTACTTTGTGTGTTTGTTTGCTTATTTTATATAACATGAAAAGTTAATTATTTACCAACTTGTCAACTGTGGTGTTTATCTTTATTATAAAGTTCTTAAGAGCACAATCTGCTGAGATAGATATTTCCTATTTTCAAAGCTAATAAGTTCCTTTCAGTGGCAATATAGATTTTGTTCAATGATTTATCAGTAGGCCCCATTTTTGGAGGAAGAAATATGCACAAGGAGTAGTATGCTCTAAATTCCCCAGCTTAAAACAAATGTCTTGTAAACCATGACCTGAGGTAGAATTTTGGAGAAAGAAAGTGACAGGGTAGAATGGAGTAGAGCAAGGCAAGGATTGAAGATATATAGCTTCTTCTGTCTAAAAATGCTCTGCCTGGAAGACAGTACTTTCCCTTAAGTGTGGCCCCATTTTAAACCCTAGGACAGGAGAAGAATGTGAGCAGCAAGGCCTTTGACCCCCAAAAAGGAAGATGGCCTTCTCCAAGGCACTGGAGTCGAGCAGTGGAAGAGCTTACCCCATGCTTTTTATGAATGGTCCTATATGGTTTTGTGAACTTATGTGCCATAAAAGGGATTTTTCTTTGACTTATTACTGGCTTGCTGATATAGCTGAACACACAGCAAACTAGAGACATGTCTATAGAATTCTGCCACCAAAAGAATTTCCTCAAATAATCAGTCCCAATTTCCTTTATATCTTCCTGGACTCAGGAAAGTAAGCAAGAGATGATTTGGCCACAGACCACTCAGCAAAGACTCCGTGGAATTTGATGCCTTCAGATGCTACCTCTGACAGGTCTGTTGGTACATCCCTAAGGTCGTATCTGCATGAGAGCCATCATTTGGGGCCCATTTAAACTAAAATACCTCCAGTAAACTCTCAGAAATCTCTGAGTTAAAAATTGTATCAGAATGTCTTGAAAGTTATTTATATTAATAGAAGACCCAACAAATGAAACTTAAGAATTCATGGTTGGGTTGCCCTTTAATACAGTTTCATTATTCTGTCAAATTTATGGATACCACAGTTATAGCAAGAGCTGACAGCTCTGAAGTTTTAACAAACTAGAACTCCACTCCTGAAGAAAATGAAGACCTTAGAGTTCTTTCCCCAGTCTTGGAGTGAATTATGAATCAGCTGACCTACACCAGTACAGCCTTCAACTTAAACGACAACAAAAAAAAAATTTAAAAAGGCAGGAGCAGTTGGGAATAAATCAGCTATCCCCTGAGGACACAGGACAGAGATGAAAACTGGCTGACTTCTTTGAGTTCTCTCAGTGTGACAACTAGAAGGAAACTAAAAGAACAAAGGCTGTACAAGGTACTAAAAATGTCTGCTCTGAATTTTAGGCTGTCACGCCACAGAGCAAATCTGAGATTTCAGAGTGATCTGGTGTGATTTTTGTCATCCACAGGTTCTGAGTTTCCAAAGAAAGGCTCACAGAGAAAATGTTCCTTAACTAGTGGTACATATCAGAGTCAAATTCAGAGCTTTTTGTAAAAGCTGTTTTCTACCCCTGCCATGTTGGAGGGTCAGTGGGTCTGAAGTGGAACTTCGGTAATTTTCCAGAGCTCCTCAGAGGATTTAGAAGTGCTGTATTGATTGAGAACCACTGGTGCGGAGGCAGATTAATTTCTAGGAGAAGAGAGCTTCTCAGACGTTACAGCGTGAAGCATTGCCCCACCACACCCATCTGTTAAAATGCAGATTCCGACTCAGTGTGTCTAGATGGAGGCTGAATGCCTACATCTCTAACAAGTTCCCTGGTCACATATATGCTACTGGTGTCAGGGCCAACTCTCTAAACTCAATAGGCTCTGGACCCCGACTTCTAAAGGCTCAGGAGGCTGCCTTCAGGGGAATGAACTTGAGGTGGAGGCAGGCAGTCTGGGGCTGGTTCTTATGTGGTTTGTGTGGTGGCCAGCACAAAATAGCCTGAAGTATTCATTTAAAACTAAGATTTCACTGCCTGCTTCCCAAAAGTCCAATCAAAGTCAGTTAGACAAGCTCTCCAGGTAATTTTTTGAACATGCACTAAAATTTGAGAACCACTAAAAGTATCTTCAGTAATGGATAATTAAAAGAATTATGAGTTTTATAATCATTTGATGATTATATCATATATTTTAAAATATATTATACTATATATTTAAACTAATTATCAGTGCAACATATTTTCAGTTTTCTCAATTTCCTAGTTAAAAATTTTGATGTGTAAAAGTTTGAAAGCAATATAATCACCTGGGTACACGTTTTCATTTTTCCTTTTAGTTTTCGTTTTTTGCCTTTAAAACTTAGTTTGTTGTTGATAAACTGACTCCAGATTGATAGTATCTGGAGGTGGAGATTTGAACCTCATAGTAGGATTGGCACTCTTAGAGGAAGTGACACAAAAGAGATGATGGCTCACTGTGCCCTGAGAGGACATAGCAAAGAGAGCCATCTGCAAGCCAGAAAGAGGGCTCTCATCAGGAACTCCATCAATGAGGACTTTAGTCTTGGATTTCTAGCATCCAGAATTATCACAAGATGACATCTATGTTATGTGTCATTCAGTCTATGATACTGAGGTATCTCAGTTGTGGTATTTCAGATGATCTATTTCCTGAACTAAGATATTCATTCTTGAGTTGGCTCCAGAATTGTTTACTTTGGGGCCAGCTATGCTCTAATCTATTTTTCCAGCTGCTTTCACTTTAACACCATCCCTTTCTACACACTTTGTTTTACCCGTGTTCTCCATGCATTCTGTAACTCTTTCAGGGGAAAAAAAGTCAACTTTAATTTCTCCAAGTAAATATTACTCTGTGCTAAATACTCTGAACTCCAAGTTTTTGAAGTCATTCATTCAAATACCAAAATGGGAACTCAGTAAATGGAAGAAACAGTGATTTCTTAACCAAGCTACTCATCAGAAGCAAATGCTGTTTTTCTGAATATGAAAAAAATGGAGAAAATCTATGTCTATAAAAAGTTGACTAGATGGATAATTTTAAATCAAAACTGTATCATAACATTACAAAATGATGGCCTGGAATTATTTGTTTAATTGGATAATTGAAGCCTTAAAATATCTTCTTCTCCAATAGACAAGCTGCACTTTTCAGAAGAGTCATATATGCATGAAATTTTTTTTGGCTTAAATTCCTTTATTGGTACATTTTAGGTACACAATATGTTTACAGTTGTCACTGGGTGCTTATACCTGTACATGATGTATCTTGGTTCTTATTTTTTCCACATTACCTATGTGCCCTTCACCCCCTCCACTGTTTCCTATTTACATAGACTTTGTTTCCATTTTTTTTCTTTTCTCATACTTTTTCCTTTCCTGTCTTTCCTTTCCCCTTCCCCTCCCACTTTCCCTACCCCTTTGGACCTTTTCTTCCTATTTCAAATTATCAATTATTTGTTTTAATCATTTTAATCATATGCATGACATTTTTAAATGCATTGATATATAGTTTCATTCTCCAAAAGATTCAGTTTATCTCTAGTGTGATTTTCATCTAATTGACTCCTGCAGATTAGAAAAATATCTTTAACACACCATTCCTCACAATTTAATTTGGAAAATATCTAATGGGATGAAATCATGTTATCCTTCTTCCTTTTCACACTCATCTTTCCCATGTTCAAATATCTTCTTGATAATAACAGCAGAGATTTCTGTAATGAACGACCATGGATCAGAGAGCAGTGGCTTATTTTTTTTTAACCCAGAAGAGTGGCATGGTTACTTGTTTTGAGTTTCCTAGGGCAGCCATAAGAATCACCACCTCCTTAGTGAAGTAAAATAGCACAAATTTATAGCCTCGTAGTTCTGGAGCTCAGGAGTCTGAAATGGATCTTACCAACTAAAAGTGTTAGCTATGTCCCTTCTGGAGCCTCTCTGAAAAATTACATCTCCTTGTCACTCATGCCCTTTACAGTGAGTCCTTGACTGTGGACTCACAGACACGTGTTCTAAGCACAGGGCTCCAAGGATCTCTGAATCCCTCATCACATCCCCCTCTCTCTCCCCTTGCATCACCACGTTGCCTTCTCTTACTTTGACTCTTTCTTTCTTCTCATAATTCCCCTGTGATTACATGAAGTCCAACTGGATAAACCAAGTTGACCTCCCCAACTCACAAACCTTTACTGTGTAACACTTGCAAAGTTCCTTTTGCTGTATAAGATAGCACCTCTCACATTCTAAGAATTAAACATGGGCATCTATCTTTGTGAGGAGCAGGAGAGAGGGGATTATTTTTTCTCCCAGAGTTACTGATACAGGGACTGAAGAATGAATTTCTGCACTAAGAGGACAGCAGTCAGGATACATAACACACGCTCTGCCAACCCACGGCTATAAAGCCCGATCTGGTTGTTTTGTTTTTTGCTATACTTTCTATGTTATCTAATGAAATATTTGAAGTTGCACACAAAATAATCATTACCCACACAAACACACACACACACACACACAATTGGTAAGGTTTAGTTTTAAAAATGAGAGTTTCTAAACACAGAGAGAAGTCTTGCTGAGGGAGTCCCATTGCAGCATTCCTAGTTGTTTAGGAAATAGCTCATGAGGGACTACTGCCGCACAACACAATTCTTGAAAAGTGTTGTTCACCCTTTCATGTTCTGACTCAGCATGGAAATCTTTTCCCTCAGCATCGCTTAGGGCAGCTTAGGTACACTTAGAACATTTAAATTTGATGTCATTAAATGTTTAAGTATGAAAAAATGCTTTTAAACTGTATAAATATCTACATAGTTTGGTTTGATCTCTGAGGTGCATCTCAGAGGTGTGATCTTTGCCCCCTCTTAGGTCCTGGTTTAGGTACAGCAGCCAGAATCATCATGACCATCACTCACTGGCTTACACCTGAACGTTTACGCTTCTCAACCTGTAAATCTCCAGATAAAGTGGCAGCTGCTCCTAACTTCTCTGTCAAAGGAGGGGGCTCGAGTTTCCTTGTCTAAAGCCATGGCTTCACACAATGACTGACACCTGCAACTACCCCTCTCAGCTTCCCTTCCCTCCATGCACTGCAGCTCCTCCACTACTACTACAGCACAACTGCCCTCAGACATGAGCCTCCTACCTGCGTCGAAGTCTGAGTCCCACAAACCTACATCAAGGCCAAGGATTTAGTTCTATTCAGATTTAGCCAAGAGAAGATAGTCAGTATTTCAATATAAAATAAATAGCAGGGGTTTAGATGAGCAAGTATTCGGTTTTGTTTTTAAAGATTCCTTCTTTTGCCCTATATTTGCTTGGAGAAGTATCAAAAGTTGTCTAAAGAGACTGCAATGAGACTCCCTGCTTTTCTCCAACTACTTATGCTCTCAATGGAGGTACAGAAGCTAATTGGAATTGATAGGGTATGACATACAAGTGGACACATTTCCCTAGTGCAATAGATCGCTACATTGTTGCCTTGGCTTTATATTAGAATCACCTTGGGAGCTTAAAATAATTCCAACCAACACCCAGTGTTCTAATATAATTCCTCTGGGTTGCATTCTAGATATTACAAATTTAAAGAGCTTCCCACATCACTCTAACATACACCCAAGACTAAGAGCTACTAGCCTGTAGCAGTATTTTTCAAATATTTCATTGACATATTGGACTGAATAATTATTTGCTGGCAAGCGCTGTCCTATGTGTGGCAGGATGTGAAGCAGCATCACCGTCCTTTACCCAGGAGATACCCCTATTAGCATCGCCTTTCATTCTTGACAACCTAAAATGTCTCCTTTCATCTGCAGATGAATGGATAAAGAAAATGCGGAGTGCACAATGGAGCACTACTCTGCCATAAAGAATGATAATTTAAGCCATTTGTAGGAAAGTGGATGCACCTTGAGACCACAATGTTAAGTTTTACAGACACACAAGCTTCCATATCACATGATTTATCTTATATGAGAAACCCAAAATATAAACAAAGGTTGAAATAAAAGATAATAGAAAGTAGAGAGATAGATCTTTCTCAAATGGGAAGAGAATCTAGAGAGGTAGGGAGGAAGAGGGAGGGGGAAAGAGGATGAGAAAGTAATTATGATGTGTTATGTACATTCCCCACAAAGAATGTAAACACGTGTTACAAACAGGTACTGTTAAATAAAATGCCTCCTGAGAGGGTAAAATTGCCTCTAGTTGAGAACCACGGCCCTAGAATGAAGAAAGCTACTGCTTAATTTGATTCAAACTTTTCAGTTTTGATTTTCTTTTATTAGTATTGTACATGTTTGCAGCGTATGATGCTTGCATTCCTTGGGGGGTGTTGACATATGTATTTAATATATCTTTATTCTTTTTTTTGTCCCTTTATCCACCCTACACCTCCCTCTGTCTCTTTGGCTCTTTTCCATTTCAGAAAGAGCTATCTCCCTACTTCCTATTATCTACATTTTGCTTTGCTTTTTATTTATATTTTAGGTTTCTCATATAAGATAAACCATACAATATTTAAGTTTGTGTGTCTGATTTATTTCACTTAACATTATAGCCTCAAGTGTACCCATTTTCCTACAAATGAATCATGTCTATCCTTCCTTATGGCAGAGTAGTACTCCATCTTAAATAAATACCACATTTTCTATATTCATCTGTTGATGGCTTGAGAGTTGAGATGCAGCCAATAAGCATCAAATAGGGAGGGATAAGAGCACTGCCTTAAAAAAAAAAAAAAAAAGAGCACTGCCTTGATAACAAATGTATAGATTTGAATCTAGGCTCTTGGCTTAGCTGTGGTATGACATGGGTCAAGTTGTTCAATTTCTCTGTATCAGTTATGAAACCAGACTAATAAGTGTATATATTTTGTAGGATTGCTGTGGGAATTATATGAGTTCATACCTCTAAAACTCTTAAAAAACACCTATCATATAGCATTAAATTTTAGCTTCCTTGTTTGTTATTATTCATCTCCCTTTGTTCTACATCCATGAGTAAAACAAATAGAATTGGGATGCATACTTCAGGTTCTTTCTGTGATTTAAAGTATGAAGCCAACTAGTGACTATGCTTAGTAACAGTGTTTTGTATGTTTGGAAATCACTCAGTAGATTTTAAGTGTTATAACTACAAATAAAAATAATAAGTAATGAAGTCACACACATGGTAATTATCTTGATTTAGCCATTCTACAATGAATATATATTTTAAAATATGACATTGTACTCCATGAATGTATACAATTTTTGTTTATAAAAGTAATTAATTTTAAATGTCACAATTCTGAAATGAAATTTAAATTGAGCATATTACCAAACTTTTAGTCCCTCAATTTTCAAATTTTGAAAGTTTTTAAAACTTTACACATTTAGTAGATACCTGTAAAATTTCTTTTTTTTTGGCCAGATACGTGTTTATTCCTGCTACACTTGTCCACTTGAAATAAATCTCATGCCCTGTAAAACGGCTTCTTCCTTTGAGTCAGATATTTCTGAATATTCTCCTTGTCACCTCCTTTAATATGCTGTCAGGTTTATGAAGGATAGAGGCCCCGTCTCACGATCCTTTAATCCTCACAAGATAACAAAGGCGAAAATGCTTTATAACTCTAAGAAGCTGAATTTGTCTTGGGAGACAATTCTCCATGAATCTCTCGTGTTTCTCCATTTCTAGAAATTAACAGATATTCCAAGGCATTAAAAATGAAAAATCTCCCTCTCTGGAACCTTTCAGAATAGTTAGAAAAACCACTTCTCCCCCTCTTCTGTGGAGAAATATCTCTTGACACTATAGGGCAATAAAGTCAAGCACCCCCATCCTCTCCCCTCCCTCCCCCTCCCCTTCCTCCTCCACCCCCTCCCCATGTGAAAGGCCCTTCTGCTCTCTGCTCTCAGCTTCCACAGAGCTGCTCTCTGCAGATGCCTTCACCTGGCCCCACCCACCTCGGTGTCAGCCCTCTGGCAGCTGGGAGGAAAGGAGAAACAAAAATTTCAGAATACGTGGGCAATAAAGACAATTTCCATCAGACAGTGGCCAAAAGAATTTATTATCAGCTGCAGTCCCTCATTATTTGAAATTCTATGGGATAAGCTTCAAGCCTAAAAAAAAATGATTCCATACATAAGTTACAGATATAAGAAAAAATAAGTAAATAACAATAACGTTTTAAAAATAAGTGGGTAAGTTTAAACAAGTACTGACTGCAGAAATCAACAATCAAAAGTGTGACAACAATCAACAATCACAAGTGTGACAAATATTATCCATAGGAAATAATGGAGGGAAATGTAAAACACTGAACAATCACAAATAAATAGAAAAGTTGAAGATCAGAGATTTTAAAGTCTGAGATTTTTGTAGCATTCTGGGGGAGCACAAGAAATACTGGTTAAATTCAGACCAAGCAAAGAAAAGGTCCAAAGGGGTAGGAGTAGTGGGAGGGGCAGGGGAAAGGAAAGAAGGGAAAGGAAAAAATGATGAGAAATGGAAAAATGGAAATAAAGTCTTTGTAAATAGGGAAGGGTGGAGGGTGTGAAGGGAGGGCTAGGAATGGGGAAAAAATAAGAACCAAGATGCATTATATAAAGATACAATTCCCAATGAGAAATGTAATTGTGTTGTATACCTACAATGTACCAATAAAAGAATTTAATACAAAAAAAATAAAAAAAAAAATTCAGACCAAGCAGAACGGGGGAAGAAAAGAAGGGTGATGAAATTGAAATTAAGATTTGTAAATGCATGTGCCAGCTTCCCCCCTCCCCAAAAAATCATATCCTCATGTAATATTAACATGTAGTAATAAAATTTAAAAATATTAAAAGTCTCTTATAAATGCACGTTAACAATAGAATAATTACTAAAAAAGTATTGTATACATATAATTCCCAACAAATAGATGGAGAAAGCTATGGGATAAAACAAAAACCTTAATCAGCCAAGTAACGACAAGAAAGAAAAAGTGAAAAAAAAAATAGAATCTATCATATATAAATAAGAGCTCAATTAAATCAAGGAGAGATTTTTATACAAAAATCTACTTTAAGGGCAGGAGATTTAGCTCAGTGGTTCTGCTGCCTGCCTCGCAAGCGTAAGGTCCTGAGTTTGATCCCCAGTACCAAAAAACAAAACAAAAACAAAAAAAATCTACTTTAAAACAAAAATCAAAGAAAGATTTTCAGAAACAATATTTATTCAGGGAAAGGGTAAAAAAATAAATACAAAAGGAAAATTCTTAATTGTAGAAATGAATAATCAGCATTTTTGATATATACAAAAACTGTTAGAATCCTAAAGTATTTCCATAAATTACTGAAACTAGAAGAGAAAATTTTTCTCATAATTTCTCATTGCTTCTGGAGAGATTTTTGCCACATTAATATGTGTGATCAATTTTTTACTTTACCCTAAATATATAAAATTCAAGCCTTATTTAGGAGCTCATCATGTGGCCAAATAAATTATCCAAAGACCATTATTTTTACCATGTAATTCTGGGGGGAAATTCAAATCCTTCCTGAGATTAAAAAAAAAAGCACAGTTCTCTCTCTTCTGTTTGATATCAAACAGCTCTGAAAGATGACAGGACATAATTTGACCTAAAGAATGTTTCTCAGTCTCTACACACTCCCAATAACTTAGGAAAATATTTAAAGGACAAAAAGGATCTCCACTCTGGCCTTTGTTTTCAGAAGGTGGCCCTTCTATTTCACTGTGGATTAAATAGAAAAAGGCTAAATACTTAAAATATGGCCACTTCTGTAAACTCCAGAGTGGTTAACTTTTCCAAAATAAAAGGAAGGAGATTTAATATTTATTCTTAAGGAATGCAACATTTTCTCCTCTCAAGTGGTATTATAGATACTGCAGTGTTCAAAATTTCAAACTAACATGCATGTGCCATACCTATGATTCTCAAACCTTTCTTTCTTTAAGAACTTTATGTGATGTCTATTCTTCAAGTGGTTTTCTGATCTGGACCTCTAGAAACACTGATGAAAGGACAGCAGACAGAAAAAGAAAGGAGGGAAGCCATGATGCTATACATTTAAAGACATCCTGACCAATCTGAGGCCAACTAACTTATACACTATGGAATCAGTAGTCTTGTGTTCACCTGGAGCTTGTTAGAAATGTAGAAACTCCATTCATCCCAGTCCTTCTGAATCAAAATCTGGATTTTGTCAGGATTCTCAGATTATTGATGCTATGGTTTAAATCTGGAGTGGCCCTAAAGTCCTATGTCGCCAGGATGGCACCATTGGGAGGTGATAGAATCATTAAGAGGTGAGTCCTAGTGGGAAGTCTTCAAGTCACTGGTGGTGTGCTTTGAAAGGGACTATGAGATCCCCATCCCTTCCTCTTTCTCTCTTTTGGTTCTCTGCCATAAGGTAAGGGGCTTTGCTCTGTCACATCACCTGCCATGTTGTGCTGCCTCATCACAGGTCCAAAAGCAACAAGGCCAACTAACCATGGACTGCAACTTACAATACCATGACCCAAAAAGAGATAAACCAATCAATAAATAAACTTTTTATAAGTTGATTAGCTCATGTGTTTGTTAGAGTGATGGAAAATAGACTAACACAATTTACATGCATATTGAAGATTGAGAAGAAAAGCATTAAGCATCTCTCAATGAAGTCCTATTGAAGTTCAGATATGAAGTAGGAAGACATTGTGATATTCAAATTAATTTCTTGAAAGCAGGAATAGTCTTGAATTGTAACTTTAAACATTTGGAAAGAACTATAAACCATACCATGCTGTTTGACTATAAACGACATGTGAATAGTGCCATCAGTCTACTTAAATTGAGAGTTAAGGGCTCATAACAATAGATTTGGCTGTAAGCAGTGAAGACTTTGAAAATGGAGAACTGACCAAACACAAATTCATTCTCTTTCAAGTGAAAGCAGTCCACATATGGGTAGATCAGAGTTGGCAGGTTTGCTTCCCACTGCCATCCAAGATCCTAGCCCTTGCCTTTCTGCTTCACCAAGATGGTTACTGCATTTCCAGAAATCAAGTTTGAATTCCATCCAGTAGGCAGAAAAAAGAGCAAAGATAAAGAGTTAGCACCTTCCTTTTCAACTGTGTGTCTGGAAAACTCACACTTTTGCTTATATCTCTTAGACATATGCCTATAAATTTCCCACAAGGAATGTTCGGAAATGGAAGCTTCAGGCTTGACACATTGCTTCCAACACATACTACATCAGAGTTCTATAAAGTAAGGATAAAGGAAAGGATGGACATTGGGGTGAGGGCTGGCAGCATGACACACACAGGTCGGCAACCCTCAATCCAAAATATCTGCCTTGTGGCTGGGACATAGCTCAGTGGTAGAATGCTTGCCTAGCATGCCCATAGTCTGGATTCAATCCCCAGCATCAATAAACACATACATACATACATACATACATACATACATGCATACCTACATACACAAACAAATATCTGACTTCTTAAATAACCAATATTTATAAATGATCCACTGTACTGTTCAAGAATGCATTGCAAAAGACCATACTTTGAAGAAATCTTTAAGGTACAACATGAGAGGGGAAAAGATGCATAATGGGCTTACTCTAGTAGAGCCACTGAGAAATTCAGGTCCGAGGATGGTCCTTTCTGGAAATATGCAGAGGACAGCTGGAATACTTCACAGGTGTCCAAACCAGAGACATACTTATCTGTTCATCGGAGCAAAATGCATCCCTGTCCTAGCCTGTTTTGTTTTATGTGGGTTTATTTTTTAACCTTTTAGCAACTGTTTAAAATTCCCCAATTAGTAAGCTAAATATTCTCTTTTTAAAACATTAATAGCTACAGAATCGTTACGGGCCATCAGTCATTAATAGTGTGAACTGGCTTAAATACACTAATTTGCTAATGGCTGACAGAGATCAGCTGCTTTAGGAAAGGAGACTACAGTTTGGGACTAGAGGGGGTCAGTAAATCACTTTACTGGGCCAAACCTTTGTCCTGCCCCTTGCTGAAGTACCACAGAGCTATAGCTTGAAGTCATTAGAGACCAGGGGGAGAGGAGCATGAAGACTGATGGAAATTAAAGCTTAATTATTTCAAAAACTTGTCTAAAATAGGCAAGGTAGCAGGAATTGGTAAGAAAAAAATATTGTCCCTGTCTCTTCAGTTCCATATGACTCCCCACCCGCAGAGAAAACCACAAAGTACATTCAGGTGAGTATTATAAGCATCCGGTTTATACACATTGTGGATTCACTACATTTTGGAGGACAGCTTGCAGATGAGCTAAAACATACTATTGTGTTTGATAGAAAATATATATAATTGTAAACAAAGGAGAAATAAGATATTGTTATAGTCTCTACATAAATAAGGAACTGCCTATAGCCAAGCCTATTTCTAAACTAGTGTGTTATTACTGTTGTTTTTCTCACTGTTGTCAAAGAACCCTTTTACATACACAATCATCTGTAGGAGAATAAATGTAAAACAACAGAAGGGGAAGGCAGTTCTGGTGAATCAGCACCTAGTGGGCTCAACCTCCAACCTCCTTCCTCAGCCCCAGCTCCAAGGACAGATGTAGATAATCACCATTCCAGACCAAGAGGGACCAGCGTCTCAAAATAACACTGGAGTTTAGATTGTGTCAGTAGGAAACCTAAGCTTGCTCCTCTCCTCAGCAATGCACACACAAACATGCATGTAGATCAAAGGCATGTCCACTGACACTCTTGGCAGTCAGTGTTCATTTAAGAATGAAACACCAGCACTACAGATAGGGTAGAATCTTGTATTTTCAAAGATTTTCACACATGTATAACTTGTCTAGTACATCAATTCTATAAGGAAAACAGTGCAAGTATTATAGTGCTCATTTTGCTGATAAGGGAATTGAAGTTCAAATAATTTAAGTAACTTTAAAATGTCACATTGCCTGTAAGTGATAGAAGTAGACCAGGACTCAGATCTTCTGACTTCTTAACTTTGGCTGCACTATATAATCAGTAGGCAAACTTGTAAATAATGCTAAAGATTTAGAGGACGACAATAGCGGCACCTAATTTTTAAAAATTCAGAGGTCCTCCTGCCCCTTGTAACTAAATCTGTCAGAACAAGTGGGATAATAAATGCAAATACTCTTAGGCAAAGCTACACCTATGTTCAGAGTACATGTGAATTTCAAAATATGAGCAAAGAAATGGGAAAACCAGTAGCAGCAAACACATGTCACCCACACTAAGAAACAGTAAAAAGTAGCCTTGAATGACCCTAAGAAACAAAGAGCACAAAGGGCCAGCAAATGCTCAGTTAAATGTACAATCCAACATGGAAACAGCTGCAGGAATTTTCAAAATGAATAAAGAGAAGTTCTCTCCCAAGGCAAATTCCCCACCCTAGGGTAACACCAGTGGAGCAGGGCAGGTACAACAGAACAAAGGAAAAAAGAAATTCCAGGTGGAGTGGTGAGAGGGGGCGAAGGAGTAAAATCTGAGAAACCACTTGTGCTATTATTATTGTTACTACCATTCACTCATGAAAACAATAGAAAAAGTAGTTTGAAAGCCCAGAATCTAGAACAACTATCCCAGACAATACTTTGTGTCTAAAATACAGAAAAACATTTCTTTTAAAAGAGTTGTTTTTAAAAGAGTGGGATTGAATCCTGTGCAGGCATTTTTAAAAAGTAAATAGGGAAGATACAAAAGGCTCTCCAGAAATTTATGTTCACTAAATTCTAAACTGATCTTCTGCTCTCCTACTCCCCCCTCCCCGCCCCGTTGAAAGCATTTATGAGAAAGTGATAGAAACTATGAAAGAACAGCATAAAACAGATTCTGAAATGCACAGGTCTGAGGGGCTTAGAAAAAGAAAGGTATGGGAAAATGGGGATCCAAACTGAGGAAAGAACATGAGTAAAAGAAAAAAATAATTTTAGAAATGAAGATTAAATTTGAAATCACTCAAAAGCAAATAAACACCATATAAGAAGCCTTAAGAAAAAGAAAGTGAAGAGATTTTTTAAAAATAGTTTTAAAGTAAAAAGGAAATATATTGAAAAAGATTTAATCTGTTCTTGAGAACAAGATAGCTTCAGAGGTAAACACAAGTTTGACATGCTGTTATATCTATCTTAAGAAAAATCTAAAACAAAGGTAAGGAGAAAATTCTGAAGATTCTCAATCAAGAAACTTCAATGAATTTTTAAAAAAAGATTTAAGGCTTCCTACTGAAAGGGTATACCATACATATATGAAAAATCATCACAGAACAGCCATGACGTATTCTAATAAAATAGTTTAAATTTAAAGAAAATATAAAATCCCCTCTTAGTATCTAGCCTACATTCCTCAAGTTGCTACCTGTAAGAAAAAGAAATCAGGCTATCATTAGATGTTTTGAATGCCTATCGAAAGAAAATGAAGTAACACACATCAAGATACTTGCAGAAAAGAAAATGTGAAGCAGTGTATTATCCAGCTAAACATGCCTTTAAGTACAAAGGGTACAACTGTTACTGACCTGTCAAAATAATAAATCAAGCAATAGCAAAACAACTCCCTAAAACAAAATAAAACAAAACAGAGAATGCTGTTTGTCCACTAAAAAAAAAAAAAAAAGATAGAAAACTCACATGACTAGAGAAACATTGACACAAGATCTAGTGGTAAATATTAAATGTGTATTTTATGTAGAACTAAGATAAAATGATGGTTACAGTGTGAAAAGTATAGTGTTCGATGGTTACAGTCTGACAATATAATACTATGGTGGGAGAGAACAGAAAAATATGACAAGGAAAATGAGTTCACTGCTTGCCTTTGGGTGCTACTGAAGAGTAAAAGGGTATTAATTTTACACTGACACTGGGAGACAGGGAGGAGAGAAGGAAGTCACTTCTAATAAACTTCAAGGTTTCTGGTAGGAGGGAGCAGTCAGGAAAGAGAAAGAGAGGGAAAGGTTGTGAATAATAAAAAATGATACTTCAGAACAAGAGAACAAACATATTAGAATATCAATATGTTGATAAATATAAATGAGGTTAATTCATAAAAGGAAGAGTATTCAGATTGGCTAACAAAGCAATCCTATTTTTGATGATAGCATTGTTAACTTTGAAGCTATTATGTATATAGATATTTCAGTTCCCACGTCTGTATAGCAAATTATCCCAAAATTTAGTGTCTTAAAATGTAACAACACTGACACAGAACATTCAAGCAACTCTCAAATGTTAAGCACAAGGAAAATGCAATTTTAATAAATATATAGAAAATTTGAATAGATACTTCATTAAGGAAAATATATAAATGACAAATAAGCACATTAGGGTGTGTTCATCATAACTACATACTAGAGAAATGCATCTTATGTCACTGCATTAGATGTCACTGCATATGTATTAGGTTGTTTAAATGGAAACAACTAAATATACCAACTGTTGGTGATGATGTGAAGGACCCTAGAACTCTTACACATTTCTTCTGTAGTCTTAAAAGAGTATTAAACACTTGAAAACTGTTTGGCAGCTTTTAAAAATGTTAACTATATACCTACCATATAACCCAGTGGTTTCCTTTCTAAATATTTACCTACCTGAAATGGAAACTTATGTTTACATTCCTGTATAAACATACATGTAGAAACTTCATTTATAATAAACAAAAACTAGACACAATTGAAATACTCATTAATAAATTTATGAGTTAAATGACAGTATAACCATATTGTGAAATACCATCAACAATAAGAAGGAATGAACTAATGATATTACCACCACATGGATGAATCATAAAATAATAATGTTAAGAGAAAGAACCCAGATCCCTCTCCAAAAAAAGAAGTCAGAGTATAAGATTTGATTAACACAAAATTTCAGAAATTTTAATTAATATAAAATGGCAGAAAGCCAAACAACAGCATTGCCTGGAGACAGAGGGAGTGGGAGTCAGGAAGAGGCAGCAGACACTGATTACATAATCACAAGGGAGGAGGAGGAGGCTCTTGGAGTGATGGATTGTCCTGATGGGGTTTCAGTGTAAGCATATGTTAAAACACATGAAACTGTGCACTGCATAATGTACAGTTTTTCATGTGTCAATCATAGCTTGATAAAGGTATTTAATTTTTAAAATGTAAGAGAAAGTTCTATTCTGGAGAGAAATAAAATATTTGCTTTTATTTTCAGTATGGGTCATTTAATACCAACAAAATATACTTGATATTAATATTTGGGCCAGTCTTTGTGGGAATAGGTTATCTCTGTTCCAATTCAGGTCATCTGGGGAAATGGAATCATCTGAAAATTCCCTCCATCACATGTTCCAGGGTTGAGGCAGACTGTTAGCTGAAGCCATATCTAGATATTTGGGCCAGAATAACAAGAGGTGGCCTCTCTGGAGCTCAGATTCCCCTAAAACATGGTAACTAGTTCCAAGGGAGAACATTCTGAGAGAAAGCCCAGCAGAATCTAAACCACTTTCTATGTCCTAGTTTACAGAAGTCATGCAATGTCATTCACTGAGGTAAACTCAGAGTACGACTCAGCTTCAAGGGGAAAAAACAGACTGTATCTTCTGATGGTGCAGCAGCAAAGCTCTGAAAATACACATGTGACTGGAAACATTTTTGAGATCATTTTTTTTGAAAATGTAATGTGCCAAATGGGATACATAAAGGCGTGATTACAATGCTGTAACTACAAACTAAATGTTTTGGCATAGTTTGATTTTGATACAAAAACAATGAAATTAAAGAGACAGACTGTATTCTAGAATTTTAAAACATGTTCATATTTCCCACAAAACTATAGTAATCCCAGAAGATGAACACAGGAAAAAATCTAGATGATTTCTAGTACAGCAATGTAATTTTTTAGATTGCACACAAAGAAAGGAAGAACATGACAGAATGAAGATAAACTGCACTTCATTAGAATTAAAAAGTTCTGCTCTGCAAAAGACACTGTCAAAGGAATGAAAAGACAAGCTATGGACTGGAACAAAATATGTGCAAAAGACACAGTTAATAAAGGACTGTTATCCAAAATACAAAGAACTCTTAAAACTCAATAATGAGAAAACAACATGGTTTAAAAATGGGCTTAAGACTTTAATAGAAACAGCACCAAAGAAGATAGACAGTTGACAATCAGCATATAAAAAGGTGCTCTACATCACTGATCATGAAGGAAATGCACATTAAAACAATAGTGAGATACCACTACACACCTGTCGAAATGGCCTAAATACAGAAATTGACAGCACCAAGCTGTGGAAAGGGTGTTATATAGCAAAATTACTCATTCACTGCTAGTGAGAATGTAAAACAGTACAAGCTACTGTGGAAGACAGTTTGGTAGTTTCTTACAAAACTAAACATACACTTACTATACAACCCAGGAATCTAGCTCCTTGATACTTGTATTACCTTTCCCATAGTTAGACATAATACCCAACACTCACAACTTAAAGGAGGACAGGTTTAATTTGGTTCATAGTTTGGAGGGAATCAGCTGGTTTCAAGGTAGAAACATCATGGTGGAAGAAAGATGCTCACCTTATGACAGCCAACAAGCATACACAGAGGGAAGATCTGGGGAGGGATCTCCAAAGGCACTCCCCCCACCCAGGGACACACCTCTTCCCACAGCCTAACAACACATTTAGCTATCAGTTCATGGATCAATTCACCCATGAGTACAGCACTCTCATAATCTAATCACCTTTGAAACTCCCCAACGCTGAATACATGAGACTGGGGGCACGCATGTAGGCCTAAACTATAATGTTACCAAGTAAAGTTACCAGAAACTTACATCCACATAAAAGCCTATGCACAGATGTTTATAATGGCTTCTTCATGAATAATTTTCAAGACTTAGAAGCAACAAAGGTATCCTTTAGTAGGTAAACTGATAAACTGTGATACATCCAGGCAACGGATAATTCTACAGTGCCAAAAAGAAATAAGCTATCAAGGCATGAAAAGATATAGAGGACTCATAAATGTACATTACTAAGTGAAAGAAATAAATTGAAAGAGGCTACATAGTGTAGGGTTCCAACTACATGACATTCTTAAAAAGAAAAAATTGTTGAGCCAGTAAAAAAAAATGTGCTTGAAAGGAGCCAGAGGGGCAGGAAGGATGAATAGACAAAATAGAGGATTTTTAGGGTAGTGTCACTATTTTATGTGACACTGTAATGGTGGATATATGTCATAATATATATTTCCAAACCTAGAGAATGTGCAACAGCAAGAGTGAACTGTAATATAGGATTTGAATTTGGGGTGTAATGATGTATCAACATGGGCTGATAGATTTTAGCAAATGTACCATTCTGGTGGAGATATTGATGATGCTATATATGTTGGGGAAGGGGAAACTTCATATTTTCTACTCAATAACACTGTGAATCTAAATTGTTCTAAGTATAAATTCCTTTTTAGAATACTGAAGAAAATGAGAACATATTTTCTATTCTGTTGGAAAGGCTGACAACATGATTCCAGCATCAATGAGCATGCCAAACATAAACTTGGTGTCTCTAAATACATTTCCTCATAAAGAAACTAGGATTCCTAGTTGGAGGAATGGCTATTTCTAGGAATGTTTAAGATGCCAGAAATCAAGAATGTCATCAAAGACTACTAGGACAGTGTCCAAGGGGCTCAGAATTCAAAATGAAGAGGCTACGTTGGCCATTGTTGGGACAATTTGAGCAGAAGAAAAATATTTGCAAGTATTAAAATAGATTAAATATTTTAAAATTTGTGAACTCCTAATTATATCATAAAATTCTTCATTAGAAATACCCATGTATACCACTTCATTATTTGAAAACAGTTAAATAAAGGGAAAGAATAAAGCAAGTTTTCTTTACTGTATGAACTATGTCTCAGAGTAAGCAAATAGTTGAGGATAGAAACTTTTTCATTATAGAAGTATTCTAGCTACTAAATAAAGGAGAAATAATTAAATTCATATGGCACCATTTTGTAAACTGTAATTTTAAAATGGGACTAAGCATTGATCATCAAAAGCTATTAACATCTCAGAAAGAAACAACCAGTAATATTTTGTCTAAAGATGAATGTGCCCAACATCAATGAAATAGTCTTTCCAAAGTGATCCAATCTAAATTCTATCAAGCCTTAGCTCTAACTAACAATTTTCAGGAAATACAGGTACCAGAGAGACATGTTAAATGATATGTTCCAATGTCTTTTTAACAGAGGAGAAAAACAATAGACAGAAAGAGAGACAAAGAGAGAAATGGAGAATAACCTATAGTCTGGAAGACAAATAAGAAATGCAGTCATCTATCTCCACAAATGCACCTTATTTATATTTTTATTGTATCCAATAAACTATGAAAAATATGGGACAGACAGGGAAGTATGAACATTGACAAGATACCTGATTATGCAAAACAATTAAGTTAAGCTTTTAGTTCTGATGATGTTATTGTTCTCCTCAGTTCTCTTCTTCTAGCACACATATAACTACACTAAAATATTTTCAGATGAAATTATGTAGTATTCTATAACTGGTATCCAAATAATTTAAAGGAGGGAAGCAGTAAAAGTAGAGTTAGGCTAAGAATGAAACAAATCTAGCAATGAAATGTTCATTATTAATGATGAATGATGGATATATTATCTTTGGATTTATTATTATAGCAGTTTTCTACTTTTCATGTATGTTAAAGACATTCCATAATAAAAAGATTACAAATAAACAGTAAAGTAAATATAGCATCATCTAGCTACCAGACATATTGATTTAACTTTTCTGTTAACACTAAGATTTTGTTTAAAAAAATATTCTGAGGAATTTTAATGAGTAGCCAAGATTGAGAATAATCTCACTGGGCCATACACATAGATACGGCTGCAAGCCATGAGACAAAGCCATGTAGCCTGTCATTTAGGTGACTGATGCATTTTAGAAGCCACAATCTTAACACCAACTGGTAGAGTTTGCATGCATCTGAGCACAAGTTTATATACACAAATATAAATATAGTAAACATTCTAGCCTAATAAGAAGACTGGTCAGAGTGCAGAGAGCAGTGTTCTGTGGATTGTTCCCTCTGCCTGGGTGTTTCCAGAGGTGGCTGGACCGGGAGGGACTAGAGCAGTCAAGGCTCAAAGTCATTCAATCAAAGGTGACTTGGGTATTGCTTAAAGTATGCAACAAGCTTATACAGTGTCTGGGATGTTTCCGGCTACAAATAATTACTCTTCATCACTTCCCATGGTAATAGTATTTGATAATACCACAAAGGGCTATTTCCAAGTTCATCTTGATTAATGGCTTTGCATGATGGTTGAAACTGAGCAATACTGAAAAGTGTTCTTTACTCCCAGTCTAGAAAAAAGGGCTTTTGGACCGCCGTCCATCCCATCGCTCCTGGCCCAGAGGAAGGGGTTTCTGAGCTGCTGTCCCACTGCTCCCAGACAAAAGGAAGGGGCTGCTGGGCCGCTGTCCATCCCACCACTCCTGGCCCAGAGGTAGGAGCTTCTGAAACACCATCCCACTGCTCCTGGCCCAGAGGAAGGGGCTTCTGAGCCACTGTCTCACCTCTCCCAGCTCAGAGGAGGTGAGCCGCACTGGTGCCAACAGCACTGCACCACCACCCCACCACCCACGTCAAAATGAGAAGACACATAAATAAGTCTCAAAACCAGACTTCCAGATCACCCACAGCAACCCCAAAGGGAAATGAGATGGAACACTCTGATACTCAACC
>NW_004624738.1:15789490-15818982 GCF_000247695.1 Heterocephalus glaber | reverse complement strand
TGAATGTCATTATATTGTATACCTAAAATGTACCAATGATTAGAATGAATAATCGATAATGCAAAATAGGAAGAAAAGGTCCAAAGCGGTAGGGGAAGTCGGAGGGGCAGGGGAAAGGAAAGAAGGAAAAGGAAAAATGATGAGAAATGGAAAAAATGAAAATGAAGTCTTTGTAAATAGGGAAGGGTGGAGGGGATGAAGGGAGGGTTAGGAATGGAGAAAAAATAAGAACCAAGATGCATCATGTAAAGGTACAAGCTCCCAATGAGAAATGTAAATGTCTTGTAGACCTAAAATGTACCAATGAAAGAATTTAAGTAATAAAAAAAGAAGAAATTGAGCAATACTTATTCACAGAAAATTAAAACACCTTGTTTTTCTTACTTCAAAATGTTATACATATTGGTATTGTTCTCCCTGTTAACCAATACCAATAAAAGCCTGAATCTTGAGAAGCCACCTTTTATTAACACTATTATCCAAAAACCACTCTAGCAATAGCTTCTCAGCCTTTTGGCTAAGATCAAGTGCAAAAATCACTTTTCCAAATTTAATATAAGAGTAATTTTTCCAAAACAATTTAAAAATAAGACAAAGAAGGCCGTCCTCAAAATATAGTATATCTTGGAGTCCTCGGTAAGTTAGCTTTAAGGGTTTTGTCCTCTAAATTATTTTTCTGTTAATTTTTCTACTTACAGTATACCTCAGGAAAATATAAGTTTGAAAGTATCAAATATTGCTGATGCATGTTCCAAAGACTGGTTGAAGACTTGCTTTTCCTTTAAAGCAAATTCAAGAAGCCACAAGTTTAATCACAATCCCACAAAGCAGCACACATCCAACCAGGATCTAAGCGATGAAGTCAGAACCTTGTCAAAACTGGGGAACTGGATCTTTTCAGGAGCTGGACGTGGTCACCCCATTATCTCATCCCAGAAGGCTGAGGGGACTTGGGTCTGACATCTGACCCAACAAGTGATCTTCATTCCTAACTTCAAGGTCCCTACTACAAGTACTGATGCTTCTCCTTTGCCAAATGTACAGTACTCAAAGCTTCACTAGGAGACAAGAGCAGGCCCTTAATTTTCCTCTACAGACTTCCCTAGAATGCCTTCATAAAAGCTCTATGTAAAAAATCAAAAGTGTGTGTTACAGTAATTTTGTTTTTCAGGGTCCTTATACAAGAGTGTGTATTAGTACTGCAAAGAGCACAGGCTTTGTTTGGTTAGGCTAGTTGAGTAATTGCAAATATTCTTTTAGTTCCTTGAATTCTAATATATGGATAGGAAAAGATTAAAAGATATTATACAGTGTCTTACACACAGTAAATGTTAAATCAATTTACTCACCAATTTATCCACCCTAATTAGAAGGACTGTCCCTACAAACGAATGCAAGCCTTGCTATCGAATGCTTTGGTAACCTAGATAGAATTCCTCAAAATGTATTTCAGAGATACGTTTGGTACACTATTAGATGCTCCACAGAGCCAGTGAGGGTACCATACTAGTGGTTTTAGTCAAATTAGTTTGGAAAATATTGGGTTAGAACCTTTATAAATGCTTAGAATGTTGCAACTATTAATGCCCACTGTGACTCTTAGAAAGGAGAGGCAAAGCGGGCTATATTTCTCAGTGTTTTGGGCAATGAAAATCTTGCTGTGGGGACCATCTGTGAACACTCTGAGGGGCTAATATTCCATGAAGCACACTGTGGAAAACACTGGTCTTGGGAACTAGACTGACAAAGGCAGTGGGCAATCATGGTTGCCCCAAGGACAACAATGCTTTCCTTGTATCTTTTCTGTTCATGGCATTGCTCATAAACACCATGGAGATGAGATATTTTCAGCAATTCCATCAGAGATATTAGATTTTTTAAAAAATTTTTGTATCTAGAAGACTAAAAGTAACTTGTTCACTTTTGTGAACAATACACAAAGTGATTACAGTACTTCCTACTTGACAAATGAGCATGATTTCTAAAGTACATGGGTCACTTAAGTCAGAAGTATAATTATCTGGACAAAAATGAATTTGCTGTTTTTATTCTTTTAATAGACTGTTTAAAAGTAGGTTTGAAAGGTGGGGATTTAGCTCAGTGGTGCCGCTGCCTGCCTCTCAAGCGTAAGGTCCCGAGTTCAATCCCCAGTAATAAAAAATAAATAAATAAACTAATTAAAGTAGGTTTGGGAGAATGCAGGATCATAGAAATTCAAATTTTATAAATGTTGGCTTGGATACATATAAAAAACTTTTCCAAAAAGGTAATTTGGTTTAATTTGTAAAATACCTGGTGCATACCTGCTATACATCAGTTACTGGTTAGTAAACCAACAATAGTAAAAGATGTGTTTCTTTTAGGATATTCTTAGTATAATGAATCTATATTGTGAGCTTCCATATTATACAGAAGCCTGTGCTGGAGCTTCAGATAATCATTCACGTTAAGCCTCTGCCACATCTGCGATTCTGGCATAATGCAACATTGTAGTTTCAACTCTGCTTGGCAATGGCATTGCAAAACACCATTCTAACTACTGCGCAAAAGGGACAGAGTATGTGTCAGTTGCCAGAGCAACTCCTCGGTGTACGGTTCAGGTCCAGAGCAGCTGTGGTCTCCTCTGGGTGAAGCAGAAAAACAAGGTCATTTGGATTGGACTGGCTTCTAATTTACATTTTCAAGTGAGAGACATATAAATTAACCATGCCCAGATGATTACAAGCATGTTCAAAGTTCGAGAAGCTTAAGGAATCCCAGTTTGTCAGGTGACTGCAGTCTCCCTGACAGATGGAATTTTAAGGCAGTGCTCAAGGTTCCTGTCCCTGGTGTACACCCTTTATGTAACCTCCTCCTTGAGCACACAGATGGGGCTATGAATATGAATATGTAGGATTACACTCCCATGATTGAGTTACATTATCTAACAAAGGCGGAGGGATTTTGCAGATGTACTTAAGGGGTCTCAAACAAGTCAAATATTAAATTAATCACTGGGAAAATTAATCTACGCAGACTTGACCTAACGGAGTGAGCCCCATTGGGGGCTGGACCATTCATGAAGGAAGAAAATAGAGGCCAGACCAAGATACATCATGTACAGGTACAAGGACCCAATGATAAATGTAAATGTATCGTACACCTAAAATGTACCAATAAAAGAATTTAAGGAAAAATAGAAAGAAAGAAAGAAAGAAAGAAAGAAAGAAAGAAAGAAAGAAAGAAAGAAAGAAAGAAAGAATAGAAGCCAGAAAGATTCTCCAACAGTTTTAGAAAAGTAAACTGTCACATAACAGAGAGGGCCAGGTGGTGGGAAATTTCATCACATAATCTTTTCTGACAGTGTCCTTTCCATCCAAGTTTAATACATTGTCACACACGTACATGATGTATCCACTCGAGTCCAGGCAAGAGACAGAAACCACGGATCATTTAATATGAACATGTGTTAACTAGATAAATAGCAGTTAGCTTGGTAAATGAAAAGATAGGAAGAGCTTGCTGTTATATAACAGCTAGTACCTGCAAAAGACACCTGGCGAGGAAACAAAGGGAAGAGATTGGAAGCATTAAAACTTATAAAGGTCCCTGTGAAGCTGAAACTCAGACATCTGAGGAAGTACTGCTGGCCAGCTGGGGTCTCTGTCCTTGGAAGAAGATATCATGGAACTGGGGCCCAGCTCTCTAAAGAGGGGACAAAGAAGATTATTCTTGAAGTGCTGGGAAATGTGAAACTGAATTCAGCTGCTGCTGTTGCTGTAGATTGTCTGAAAAAATGAGACTGGAGTGACACTCCTAAAAAAAAAAGGCAAGAAGTTCAGGGAAAGTAACCAGGAAGACGAGTCTCCTCCCTCCTGCAGATCTGTGGACTCCCTCTAGCGGCTCCTATTGGCAGAGCCTCACATAGAGCCAGCTAGAAGATGACACGTGGTTTCAGAGTCGCTGTCCAGCATTGCAAGGTGGACATAGAAGGATGAATTAGGAAGGGAGAAAAAATGATGTGATAATTTTGATATGCATGGCTTGTAATATTTTCTTGTGTCTTATTCCACCTCACAGAACAGCTTCCAAGCATTCTCTTGCCTGGAAATCCAAAATGAAATTTCCCCAAAATGATATGAAGCTCACATAGAGTTCATGAAGCTGCTACAAAATAAATGCTGCCATGACCAAAGCCACTGTCCCCTTGATCTGCTACCACCGAACTCCCAAAGCGCCTAAGACCTGAAAGTCTTCTGTTCTGCCCCAGACATTTTGCCTGGGTTCTCAGGACCTGGAAAGCACATTATGGACTCAGCTACAATGAGCAGACAGATGCCCTCTCCTATGTTACCCTTAATTTCATGGGTTGCCTTGTGCTCACACTGTGCAGACAGAGTGTAGAGAAATTTGCACCTGAAAATTCTCCCTCTTCCTCTCATTCCATCGAACTGGTCATGATTTCCTGGTACTGGTTAGAAATTTATCAAAGGAAGAGACACCATTGTAAGACTTCATCCTTGGACCATAATTCTGGATCTCTTTTTCCCTTATGGTGGATGATATCTATTCTTTAATGCAAATGGTGCCGAGACAAATTTATGTGTAGATCATGAGCATCCTTGGATTTAATTGAGACCACAACCTCTGCCATTTAGGATAGTAGGCTATATGATGTGGAAAGAACATTTTAAAAGGCAAAATAGTTTAATAATTACAAGCAGTCTCTAGAGACTAACTACTGGCATTTGAAGTCTGGCCCCATGTGAGACCTTGGATAAATACGTTATTGCCTGAGTCTGCTCATGCTGCTATAGGAAAATACCATAGACTCAGTGGCTTACTAAAAACAAAAACAGTTATTCCTCACAGTCTAGAAGCTAGAAAGTCCAAGATAAAGGAAGAGAAAACTCTGAGTCTGGTGAGGGTCTTCTTGTTGATGACTCCATATATAGTGCCTCCTCACTGTGTTTTAACATGTTGGAAGGGGAAAGGGGTTTATATTGCATCTTTTACAAGATCACTAATCTCATTCATGAGGCCTTCAACCTCATGATGTAATCACCTCCCAGAACTTCAGCTCCTAACATCATTATCTTGGAGGTTAGGATTTTATAGTGTGAATTTAGGAAAAGGCATAAATGTTCAGAGCATAGGAATTATCTTCTTTGGGTCTTGGATTTCTCAACTTTAAAATGTGGATGTTTACAATAGTGTCACATAAGATCACTGTGGGAATAAATGTGTTAATATAGGTAAAGTATTTGGAAGGTTGCCTACCACCTAAAGTGCTTCATAAGTGGAAACTGTCCTTATTTTGTGCTCCTAAATGTCATTCCAAAAATTATCACACCAAGGGAACTCTGATTCAGCACCAAGATCTTTCTCTCATCCATCTGAAATTTAAATGGAGTTCCTTAGGAATCTGTAATGTGTTCACTTTTTTCCTGGTCATTTTCTTCACTGAGTGATCTCACCCTTTACCATGACTATCATCATTTATGTATCTTCAACTCAAAAATTTATTTCTGACACACAGGTCATTGTTTTTATCTTTAAATATATGCATACCGCATTATCTGCCTGAGGTATCCACTTTGATGGGCTCTAAGTGTCTGAAAATCAACACGTCCACAACTAAGTCCTTCAGTCCAGTCACCCTCCAAGTTACTTCTTCCTGGTCTTTTCTTTCTCTGTAAATTGTACCACACTACCTGCAGGTGCTCTACTTAGAAATTTAAGGGTCTCTTAGGATTTATTTTCCTTCACTAATGTCCTACAAACTTCATATTTTTCAATCATTTTTCTCCAAATTACAGTGTGATCCATGCATTTCTCTTCTCATAATACCATGATTATTTCTTACATAAACTATTACTTTTACTCTCCACCAGCACAGTTGTTCTGCACCAGTTAGTCAGAATAATAACTTCAAGGTATGGATTGTGTTGTGAAGCTCCTCTTGTTAGACCTCATGATAGATTCACAATGCAGTGGCTTCCAGTGAACTCTTGTGATGTGATTCCTTTACTTTGCAGCCTTTGAAAAATTCCTGGACATCTTTCAGTCCTTGAAACTAACAGGACCTTCCCTGCCATAGGATTATTTTTTTGTACTGGGGATAAAACTCAGGACCTTGTGCTTGTGAGGTAGGCGCCAGAACCACTGAGCTAAATCCCTGGCCCCTTCTTGCCATAGGATCTTCATTCATACTGCTTGGAATGTACTTTCTCTTATTGAACTGACTCACTTTCATCTTATGGTCTTAGCATAAGTGTCAACTTCCTGGAAATATCTTTTGTGATCACATCATATAAAGTGATTCCTTCAGCTACAATCTCATTCCTGCTGCAATATTCTCCACCATGTTTCTTCATTCCCTTTAATACATGCTCAGCAATCAGTTACCACCTACCTGATTATTAGCTCTCTGCATCATTATTTTTCTTTCCACACAAGAACTTCTCTGAATACTTTTTTGCCTCACCACTCTATATTCTGCTACTAGCTCAGTGTCAAATTCACGATTTTTTTTTTTTTTGGTACCAGGGATCGAACTCGAGACCTTGCACTTGCGAGGCAGGTGCCGGGAACCACTGAGCTAAATCCCCGGCCCTCAAATCCACAATATTAATTGGAAAAATACTTGTTGAATGGATGAATCAATCAACATATCATATGTCTTCCCCCTATAAGTGTGTTTTGATAAAAACAGAATTAACTACCCATGCAGAAAGTAGAAATAATAAGACTTGTAGTGAAATGTTACAGCATCATATTTTAAAATATTCCTGTCATTAAAAAGTTTAAATTTATATTCCCTACCTTTGAATTACAGAAATGTCCAGATCATTAATAAGCAGACTCCCCAGGGTTTCATATTGTATGTAGTTTCCTTCTTACATTATCAATAGCTTTCATGTTTTGAATCTTTCACTTCTGGAGAAAGCCACAGCTCCTACTTCAAATTAAATAAATTTGCAATTCTTAGAACAAAGGCAGAATATGCTATTTCTGGATCAACCAGTAATCTCGTTCATTGATATTACTATAAGGAACCATTCCAGGCACAAGGATGGTTGCCCTCAATATCTTGGGCCAATGCCTCTCCCCTCTTTCATCTCAGGCCGTATGACACAGGCTTCAGTGTGGAACCTTTCCCTTCCTACTTTGCTGAGATGGTTCTCCTAGCAAATGTCTTGATAAAAACTTTATAAGTACAATATTTAAATAAAGAGATCAAAATTTTCAGTGCACGTGTGCCATAGTTATTTATACTTGAACCAAGGAACAAGGACTGATGTATGCAAAGACTGAAGGTGAGATCCTGATGCCTCTGACAAAGCTTCTCACGTAGAAGCATCTCCCAGTCATGCCTCACAAAGCCTCTTCTCAATAGGACTATGCCTGACTTTTCCATTGAAAATGAAATATTCACTGTGGCCCTCACTGCCCTCGTTGCCCATCACTGTTCCTCCTTTCTACCTAAGCCACATTTTTAGGGGAAAAATTATGTTCATTCCATGTGTTTTGCTCTTTCCTAAAAGCACTTCTTTCCTACAGCAGCACATAGCTAATGACTGACGAGTGTAGACTAGAATGATCTGACTCCAGCGGAACCTGAGCACACTCCCAAGGACCACATCCATTTGAGGCTCCTTGTGGGTCAGCCCAGACCTTCACTGAGCCTTCACCAAAATCACATTCACCATCTACCCAACCCTCTTCCCCGTCTCTTCCTTCCTTCGCTAGTGGTTCTCTCCAATAGGCCTATATCACCCTATACCCTAATTTCTATCTTAGAACTCTGCTGCCTGGGAAACCCCATCTAGGACCTCAGCCTTCAATAATATGAGCATCCTGTAACTCTCATAATATTACTCTTAACAATTGGAATTTTACATGAATGCATGTAATTATTTAATCATGTCATGTGTCCTGCATGAAGAGCTATGCTCCATGAAACAAGAACTGTGGCATTGTTTTGCCCTTTATTATTTATTCAGTATTCACCATAGTGTAAATGGCACATAGTAGATGTTTGGTGAATAGGCAATTGTTGCATAGTATATGAATGATTAAATACAGAAGTTTATAATTCACCCAATAATGAATTCACCTGATAATTCACCATTAGAAATTCATCTCTTTGGACTAAGTTATTGTGTTTCTGCTTAAAAGGTAATTAACCCTTATATTCATTGAGTAAATGTATAATGTATCAGCTTGCTAGCCCAAAAACATTAAGACTTCTAGGTAGAAAAACTTAATAAGGGGCTCAGGCAGGAGGTTTAGTAGAAGAAAAGAGCTGAATGTTCATGGAAGCAACCACAACCTAATGTAATTCAAAAGAAAAAAGCATGGAATTTGGACTCAGTCAAAGGTGAATTTTAAGGCCAGACTTTATTACTTACATGTGATCAGTAGTAACAATTCAAGGGGTTCCAGTTGGGAAACACTGGGGCAAAAAATGAGCTTATGATAAATATTGGTCTCTTCTACTACTCCATCCTCCTCCACCTACTTTGCATCTCTTTCTGAAAATTGCTGCCAATGAAATTGCCTCATCTGAATGATAAGAGAAAGAAAGCCAAGCCAATCTGGAGCTGTAGTTTGGCCCCTTTAATTTACTTTGTCTTTCTTTTTAAATCTTTCCAGTTTCAAATTTATGTCAGTGAGTTTGCTCGTCATCACACAATCCTTGGAATGGTTGCTATTGAATCTGGACAGGAGTAATGAACTGAAACAAAGTATCATGGCAGAACTATGCAAATTGACCCATACCTAAATCAAACTAACAGGCAAGCTTCTCACCCAAGTGCCAACTAATTTACTTCATGCTCCTGGATATTGATTCTACATGGAGTGGTGGGAAATCTGTCATGCTTAAGATGCCATCTGTTCCAACTGCCAGTGAAAGTTACTTTTCCCTTCCAAATCTGTTGGTGAATTGCTTATCCCTTATTTCCCACAGGTTTTCAGAAGCTTGGTTAAATTCCGAGTCTACATTGGACAAAGACTCCAATCTATTTGTTTTCATTACTTCTAACAATTGACTAAATTTTGTAATTCTAGTCAGGCATGTCCCTTCAGCCACAGATACAAAAACGAATGGAGGAAAAGAGACTTGTGGCAGAAGAACTAGGGATTTTTGTGCAGAAGGCAGCTGGATTTGTAGACAAGTCAACCCCAAGTGTTACAGAGATTAGACTCCATGATGGCCTAGAGGAACTGAACAACAGAGACCAATTTGTTAGCAGAAAAGGCCAGAAAACTTTCAAAGAAAAGTCTGTGCCTTAAAAAAATAGATCAAGACAAATCCTCCAAGAAAAATTATGGAAATTCTACTTTCTGGAACACTGGAGTTCTATCAAATTCTGTGGCTGGTGCTGGTGTAAATCAAGTTACTTGTACTGACCAAAAAATGAACTGGTAATATATTTTCATACTAGATCTCAATAAACCAAATGAGTGAGGGATCTACATTAATACTGGCAGTGAAATGAATTCTAAAAAATTAAGTGGTTAGGGAATTTTTAAATCATACAATTCCATTTACTTCTCAAAAGTGCTCAAAAAACTCACTTTGTTTCAAAAATTATCACTCTATTCAAAATGTACATTTTGTTCCAGTTTTTAAAGTCTCTAAAGACAATAGTCACAGATTCTTCAGAAAAGAAAAAGAAAACAAATGGGTTGTTAGATGTTCTCACCTTTTCCTAGTGTCAGTTAACCTAAAGTTCACAGGATAATTAGCTGTTAACACCTAATTTAACTGTGGTTGGTGAATTTTTTTATATAGATATATTTAGACGTGAAAGCAATTCACCTGGTGTTAAGACTTTGGCTTATTTGGAGCCGTGATGTATAGAGGAGAATAGGATTTGAGACATGAATAATATATCCAAAGTTCATAATACGAAAAGCTTAATCATTTAAGAGTTTAATTGGTGAGCTTGTCAAAAGTAGGCATCCAGTTACTGTACAGTGGTAATTGCTAGATTTGAATGGCCTTAAATTATTAAAATTACATGTCTCTGAAAGACAGTTTGAACAATTAGACACCCAGTAATAGGTTAAGCAAGGAGACAATTGGACACAATGTGGTGCCTAACCCTGTAGTCCAGCCCCCTGGAATAAGTACAAATTCAGTAGTACACATCCGTTGGAATAGCTTCTTTGGCCACCCGGCTGCTGTTTAAAGTCCTTAAACAAAGGGTCCTGTGATGTCCTTATGTTTTCAAGACAAAAGAGAGGGACTAATATAGAGTCCTCACAACTACCCTTTTCAGTCAATTCATTTGTATTTTAGTAATATTCATGTCTATTGCTGAAATAATAAACATTAACTTTAGAAAGTTGAAGAAGAAAATTAAAGGCAGACATATTCTTCCTCACAGAAATAAAATGTTGGTGAATACATTCTTTCCACATGCAGAAACATATGTACAAAATTATTTATCAAATGGAACCTGGGCATGGTGGTGCATGCCTGTTACTCCAGTACTCTGAGAGGCTGAGGCAAGAGGATCATGAAGTTAACCCCAGCTTGAGCAACTTAGCAACTTAGCAAGACCCTGTCTCAAAACAAAATAATAAAAAATAAAAATAGGATTGCAGACATAGTTCAGTGTGAGGACCCTGTGTTCATTCTCTAGCACCACCAAAACAATGTTCTTGATGTTACTTCAAGGAATAAATTTTTCTTGATATACCTTGAGAATTTTCATCTGACATAAAATATTTTCTTGAGCAAGATTTTCTATATTTTCATCAACAAATATTTTTCAGAATATGATGAGTACTAACATGGATGCCTAGAAAGGTAAAGAAAGGGAGATTGGAGGGACATTATTGAGAGTGCTACAGGAGGACATCTCTGACCTTGTGATCTTTGCATGGAAACCTGAAGCACAGTGCTGAATCCCTGGCCAAGTGAGCACCGCGTGTGTTGGAGAAGGCAGCTGAGGTGGAGTCTGCAGGGGAGATCAAGGGCCAGGAAATGAGCTGCAGTAGGAGATGAGTGATGCAGAATGTTGGGCATAGAGATGCTGCATACATCAACAGGTTATATCGTGTGTGTGGCTCTGTGTGTGTGTGTGTGTGTGTGTGTGTGTGTTGCCATTGTGAAGATATTGTTTTTAGTAAAATGAAGAGACACAGAAGGGGGTTATAAGCAAAAGAATAACACAACCATATTTCTATTTTAACAAATCAACTTTTCTTCCCTGTGGTTGATAAAGTATGTAGTGTGCAAAAGGAACCCCACACATAAAACATGGAAAAATGCACAGCAATGATCTAGGTTAGAACAAATGAAGGCCTAGCTGTGTGGACAGAGAGACACAGTTGAGTTCTGGATACATTCTGAAGGTACAGGACAGCTAATACAGGTGCTGATGGGATAGGTATGAAACATGAGAAATACAAAATATAAGAAAAAGTGAGGAGACAAGAATAATTTCAAAATACTTGATGGGAAAATTGACATTAAAAAAAAAGGCAAGAGTGAATTAACTTCCTATAAGTAAACATTTTAGCCGTATGGGCCATATATTTCTATCATAAGTATTCAACTGTGATGTTACAACATTAAAGTAGCCATACTCAATGAAAAAGCCATTAAGTGAGGCTGCTATCTGACAAAACATTAATTACAAAAAAGATAGAGGGGCTGAATTGACCCAGAGCCTGGTTTGCTGATCCTTTAATCTATCATATTTATGCATGTGGTATATACTATTTCTTTATTGTCCAGAAAAACAAAAATACCTGAGTTTTAATCCTACTGTGTTAATCATTCCATTTCCCTCTCCAATCTGTCTACTGTCTTTTACTTCACAGGTAGATATGTGTGTGTGTCTACGTGCACGTGTATGGGTTCCAGAATTTTTTAGTTGGAGTCAGTGGAATATAGAGATAGATTTATAGTGAGCTTATTCAATTAGAATCTTGATTTTTGAATAGCATAGCACTCATTTCTTGAATTCCTTGGCAAAATCTCTCTTGTTTCTGGAATATACTTTCATATACTTTTTATATGTTTATATTTTTATATGTTATACTTTTTATATGTTGCTGGATTTATTTTGTTAATATTTTATTAAGCATATTTGCATCAATGTGCATAAGAGATATGGTTATGTAGTTTTCTTATTCTGTACTGCCTTTACCTTCTGGTTTTATATAATAGGAATACTGACCTCATAAGATCAGTTAAAAAACTTGCCCTTCTTAATTTTCTGAAAGAGTTTGTACAGAATGTGTATAATTTCTACTGTGTTTGATATCATTTACCTATAAAGCCATTTAATTCTACAAGTATTTTGTTAAATAGATAAGCATATAATATCTAGAGTCAATTCTGGTAACTTATTCCTTTCAAAATTGTTGATTTTATATAAGTTTTTTAATAAATTGCATAAAAATTTTACTAATAATATTCTATGCTTATGTGAAAATAAAAGAAAATTTCATTTTTTAACATATTTAGGATGCATAGTTCTTTTGTTCATGATACCATAATTCATCTTCTCTCTTTATCTTGTTCAGTCTAACTAGACATTTATCAATTTTATTGATTATTTTTAAGAAACTACTAGTTTCATTGATTTCTTCTATTAGTTTTAAATATTTTTGTAATTTCACTATTTCCTTTCTTATACGTATTGTGAGTCTAATTTGTTCTTTTTTCTCCCCCCTTTAAATTGGAAACTTAGATAACTGATGTTAGAGCTCATCATTTTCAAATTTAAATATATATAACTAGAAATTTCCATTGAAGCACTGATTTAGGTGCACTGCATAAATCTGTATATGTTGCATTTCCTTTTACATTAACTTAAAAATCAATTTTCAAGTTTTCTTGGACTTATTATTTGAAACTGTGTAGCTTAACTTATAAATATTTTGTGATTTTCAAGATATTCTTCTGTTAGTGATACTTATTTTAATTCTATATGGTCAGAGAATATGATCTGTATTTTCAATACTTTTAAATTTACACTTATTTTTATTTCTAAAAATATAGTCTATTTTAACAAACATTCCAGGTACATTTGAAAAACATTTAAAATAGTTACTTTGTTACTTGTAGTGGAATATTTAATAAATTTCTATTAAAGTGAGTCAGTTAATCATTTTGTTTAAATCTATTATATCTTTTCTGATTTTGTGTTTACTTATTTTATCAAGTACTGAGAAACAAGTTTTGAAATCTCTAACTGTAATTCTGAAATTGCCTAATTCTCCTTTCAGTTTTATCAGTTTTTCTTCGTACATTTTTATGTTCAGTTATCGTGTACATAAACATCTGTTTAGTATGTATTATTGATTAACTAAAATATTTATCATTATGAAATGGCTCCCTCTGTCCCTTATAATATTCTTTATGCTTTTCTGATATGAATATAGCCACTCCAATTTTATTATAGTGTTTGTATGGAACATTCTTTACCATCATTTTCTTTGTAATTTGTCTGCCTTTTTATATTAAAAAGTAGTTTTCTTGTAGACAACGTACAACTAGGCCTTGGTTATTTTATTCAGTCTAACTCCTGCTTCTGTTTGAAATAATTGTCCATAAATATTTACTATAACTACTAATTATAATGAGACAATCAGCATTTTGATTCTTTTTTTTCCCCCCCTATTTTCCATTTTTATGGGCAAGCATTGTTTTTCCTATGTATCATCAACGGAGAAGTGCAAACTCACCAGGAAATCATTTTTATCCATAGATTCAAGGTTGAAGCTTTGCCAAAAACTATGACAACAGAGCAAATATTGAAGTCACAGACAAGAGATGTATAAGAAAGAAAGTAAGAGAAGAGCTGGCTTAGAAGTAAAGAAAGAGCTGTACAAAGAATGGATTGTGGAACCTGATGATGTTCATATATAATTGGAGCCCAGCACCTTGAGGGACTAAATAACAAAGTTAGAAGTAGTCACACAGGTTTTGGAAAGTGTGTCGCTATTGGTAAAGAAAAGTTTTAGGTTGATATCTAATTCTGCATTGAAAGTTCAAGTAGATGGAAAGAATGTAACTTTCAATATGTTGCAAGTATTTAAATTTTAACATAACACTGTACTTTAAAATGTAATATACAAAGTATATTTATGATAGCAATTTAATACATACCATAAATTTTTAAAATGTGAATAATCCCCCCTTTAACAGATTAATATATCATTGCTCTTCATCATTAATTTATATTTCCCATTTCACTTCTGCCACAGAATTTTATCACTGTGATAAATATTTTTATGTATGAAAGTCTTTACTTATCACCCTACTTATTTCTCTGCAGCAAAAATTAATTCCTTATGCTTATATGGATCTAAAATAATTTTTCTTAAATTTGTGTTAAGGTTTTTTCTGGATTCAGTTATTCTGCAATTTTGGGTAGTGGCCAGTTGATTAAAACTTATACCAACCCAGTTTCCTGCAAGTTCTCTGCCTTCAAAAAAGAGCTAATAAATCATTTTAAATTATAGATTTTATATGATTTCAGATATATAATTCTGTAATTGTATTTTTCTCAATACATGTAATTGAGAAAAACTGATATGACCTTTCTTAAATTTCCACTTATTCATATAAATTTCTGCAGTTTTTAAACTGTGAAGCACAAACAAATGAGAATACAGGAATAGATATGATACTAAACTCCCATCATTCAATTAATAAATAATATTTGCCCATAAAATGCCTTTTTAAGCTCTAATCCATTTTATTAAGAAATGCACTATTAAGGAAATTTTACATTTTATCTTCAAAAAATTATCAAAATGGGTGATATAATGTTCCCATAAATTGGCTACTATTAAGAATTGTACAATAATTAAACCCAGAAAAAATTAATATAAATTTACAAATTAATCTAAATACATGAATTTTAAAACTAAATTTTGTTGGGCCGGGTATTTAGCTCAGTGATGCCGCCGCCTGCCTTGCAACCGCAAGGTCCCGAGTTCGATCCCTGGTACAAAAAAAATTTTAAAATAAATTTTGTTGATGAAATATAAATATTACCAAAAAAACACTTTCAAGTATAAAAATATATCATAAATTTTGAGTAGCTTTTAATTAGTAGGCAAAATAATGGACCCCCCCCCCAAAAAAAATGTCCACAATCTAATCTCTGGAACCTGTTAATATGTTATCTCACGTGGAAAAAGGGACTTTGCAGATGTAATTAAATCAAGGGTCTTGAAATGAGGAAATTATCTCAGATTACTTGGGTAGGCCTAATGTAACCACGAGTTTCCTTATAAGAGGGAACCAAGTTTCAAAGTCTTATTCCATGGAATTTTGAAAAGTCTAGGAAATACATTCTGCTTGTACAAACCCTCTAAAAGGAACGTGGCTTTGCCAACATCTTGATTTTAGCTCCCTAAGACCCATTTTGGACTTCTGAGCTCCAGAACTAAAAATCATAAATGTGTGCTGCTCTAATTCATCATGCTTGAGGTAACTTTTTATGGCAGTAATAAGAAATTAATATAGGTAGTGGAATAGGAGAAAGGCTTTGTGCAAGAGATAGAAAAAGACAATATACAAGATGCTAACTATAAGCACCTTCTCAAACTCATGTATTTCAGAAAAAGGAATACATGAATGTTGGGAGTTTGGACAATTATTTTCTTAAATTACCTAGGAATTATTTCGAAAGTGTTTTGTGAGGAAAGGTACTTCAATTTAAGCAACACTATTTATAGGAGCTAGCCATGAGAGTGTGGCGCTAAAATACACTAGGGGAAAAGATAGTGGAGGAGAACTCAAGCACTTAAAAGGTCAGGACTTGCCTGGAGTCTGTGATACACAATAGTCCCTACACTCTGGGAGACCTAGGTGGGAGGATGTATAAGTTCAAGCCCAGCCTGGGTAACTTAGTGAGAACTTGTCTCAAAAAATATAAAACGCTCAGTGCTAAGGCCCTCAGTTCAACCCCCAGTGCCATTAAAACAAAACGAAACCAAAAAAAGACTTAAAAAGAAGGACCAAAGTGAGCAGTGATCATATATAGCAGTGGTGAGCACGTCTGTTATTGTGTCTTTCTTTTAATACAAAAGTTGTTGATGTACGAGTTGTTTTTTCTAAACTACCCTCAGGATTCAGGTTTAGTTGCTGTGTTGGTACTTTGCAATAAATGAATGGATTTGGGGTTGAAGTTTGGGTACTCAGCCTCTAAAGGTTTAGGAACTGATCTGTAGGAATAATGAATTAAAATGGAATATATTATGGTTTAGATCTAGAATGTCCCCCAAAATAATCATACACGTGGAAGATGATTGGATCACAGCACTAGACTCATCGGTGGATTTACCCATTGATGAATTCAGTAGCTGAAGGTGCCATTGGGATGAGAAGCTGATTGGATGTGGGTCACTGAGGGCGTGACCTGGAAGGGTGCAGCTCCCTGCTTGGCCCCTCCCTTCTCTCTCTGCTTCCTGCCTGCCGTAGGGTGAGCCTCTGCCCAACTCCAAGCCCTTCCACCATGGCGTTCTGTCTTGGAGCTGGCCAGCCATGGAATGAACCCACTGACATTGTGAACCAAAGTAAACCTCTCCTCCTTTAAGCTGCAGGGGTCAGGGCACCGCCCCCCCTTCATTAAGAACATGACTAAAACAGAATATAATGGAAATGTTTTCAGAAGCATGACTGAGACCCAAGAGCTAAAATCAGAAGGAATGAGAGGTGGTAACAGAGGAGTTTATATCAAGAATAGCAGTAGGTGGTATCCATTGAATGTAAGATGTATTTTAAATCTTTATTAATCACATAAATTGTCTCCAAGTTTTCTAACTATTCATAATGGTAAAGTGAATGCACATATTTTTAACTTTATTTTTTATTTCTTCTTAGAGAAAACTCTCAGATATTTATTACTCTGTCACAGTGTATTCACATTTTTAAGGGTTGTATTCTTTATCTGAAAATTTCCACATCAGAAATACTTATAAATTTATCATCGTTTCTCGGCCTTTTGGCTAAGATCAAGTGTAGAAATACTTATAAATTTACATACTTTACAGCAGTGTGTGAGAACCTGAAGTTTCCTGACATCTGAAGATGATAATTTTTCATACATTTCCTAATTTTATGGACAAAAATTATCTCCCTTTTGATTTTATTTTCATTATGCTAATAATAAAATTGTCAATGTATATACCTACTCGTTAGACTTCTTTATTTTGCAGATTGTCTCACTGTATACTTTAATTCCTTTTTGTTTTATTGAGTGGTAACAACTCACTTTCTATAACGTAAATTTCACAAATATTATGGAAGTTGGAAAAAAAGAAAAACAATATCTTACTTACAGATGAGAAACCTATGGCTTTCTTTCTTTTAAATTTACACAGTTTCTAAATGAAAAACCTGAGACCACATCCTAGATATTCCAAATCAATGCCCAGTTTATATTCTTGCTTCCATATTCCAATACATCCTAAATGTGAAATTGAAAGCCAATATTTAATCTATATTTGTCCAGGTCAAGGGCAAAATTTTTACCTATGCAAATATGTTTCCCTCTACATTTCTCTTCTTAGTTACAAGGGAGGGGAAATAATGATGAAATACTAAATGAATTTTAAGCAGAGAGAAACGTAAAGAAAGAGAAAGACATTTCTCCCTATTTTGAGAAAAAATTTTTTGAGTAAAATGCTTTTAGTAGTCAGTAGAAGATTTAATGTCTAAAAAACAAAAAGTATACTTTTTCCAAAAAGGGCAGGGGAAGGAGTAGGAGAAACTTCTGTGCAACAGCCATAAACTACAAATAAAACCATAAGAAGCAGAAGAAAAAAAAACAGGAAATTTTTGATATTTTCTGTGGATAAGAACTCACAGTTTCTTTACAAACTGGATCAAAGTATCCAATCAGAATTGGACTGCTATACAGGAAGATAAACCCTAAGTATAAGCCTACATTGTCCACTCTGTGTATTTTTGTTCAGTCCTTTGTTAGTATTTCATTTTATATATATATATATATATATATATATATATATATATATATATATATATAAAACATTTTCCTTATTGATTTATCTGTTGATGGACATATAGGCTCCTTCCATGATTTAGCTATTGTGAGTTGTGCTGCTATAAACATGGGTATGCCTGTATCACTATAATATGACTTTAACTCTTTGGGGAAGATATCTAGAAGGGGTATATCTGGATCAAATAGAATTTCTAGTTTCAGTTTTTTGAGGAATCTCCATAATGATTTCCATAGTGGTTATACAAGTTCACATTCCCACCAACAATTTAGAGAGGTTCCTTTTCCCCAACAACCTTGTCAGCAAGCTTATTGAAATAGCCATTCTGACTGGAGTGAGCTGGAATCTCAATGCTGTTTTGATTTGTATTTCTCTAATAGCCAAAGATATTGAACATTTTTATGTGCTTATTGAACATTTGCACTTGTTCTTCTGAGAAAGAAGGATAAATTTGAGATATTGATCTTGAGACCATAATAATAAGTAAAACAAATAGAAACAGAAGATTAAATACCATATTTTTATACAATACGAGTGATCCAAAATATATATCATTTAAAAAGGAAAACAAAAGAGAGATGGTAAGAAATAGGAATGGTAGGGCTGGGGATTTAGCTCAGTGGTTTCGCCGCCTGCTGCGCAAGTGCAAGGACCCAAGTCCGATCTCCGGAACCAAAACACACACACACACACACACACACACACACACACGCACACACAGAAATAGGGATGGTGAACTTGTGGAAATGTGAAGGGGACTTGTGGAAGGAAGGAGATGGGAGGGCAGGTAGGGGTAGAAAAAATGATCAGGATACACTATGTATCAGTTCACCAAGTAAATGTAATTATTATTTATCACAAACATATACTAATAAAAATATAAAAAGAGTCCCTAGTTAAAGTATGGGTCTCTTGAATACAAATAAAAATTACTTATCCATCCTCCCTGATTTTTTGCTAAAGTTTTTCTAACACCCATCCAGAGGCCTTACTGAGACCTAAGGCCTGCAACAGACTGGCCTGCCCCGCTGGAGCAACAGCACCCCTGCATGCCTCCCAGAGAGCTTTTGTGTACCTGCATGTGACGAGCTTATCTCTAGTTCATGGCTTTCTGGATTACTCAGTGATTTTTGTCTCATAGATACGTGGTTCTCTCCACTGGAGGAAGTATTGAGATTGCACCTGTCTTGATTCTGGCTCTGGATGAGTCAGGATTCCAGGAACTCTCCAATGGCTGAGGCCTGTTATCAACCAAGTCTCAAAGGCTGTAGTTTTCCAGACTGTAGGCCAGTTTGTGTGTTTGAGAAACATGTCCTGTGTTCTGTATCACTGATACCACTTTGCTGTGACTCATGAAGAAATCTTAAAATTTTTCACTTGGCTGTACCTATCTTAATGTGTGTTTGTGGGAATAATTAACTATAAGGTGTTTCCCCACCTTACCATAAAACCCCAGCTTACTTGATATAGTCTCATGATCACTGATCTGTGTTTGACTAAGTGGTATTTTTTAATTTAAAACACTCCAAATGTTTAGTTACCCACGAAATAGAAATTGTGGGTTTGACTGAATCTTTTATTTATAATGTGGCTTTGACTCAGGGGGAAAAAATCTCAAATACTCATGAGCAAATTTCTGTAATGGGTACACTGAATCATCTATCTCAATATGAGGCTCACATGAGGCTTTAAATATTTTTTCTTTTTAATATAACAATAACAAAAAAATAACACACATAAAACCTTCTGAATACTCACTCATTCCCTTTCATTTGACACTTACTGGTGACAAGGGCTCTTATGAAGAGACTTGGAATTATCTTGCATCTTCTTTACCTATTGAAATTCCAAAGGACACATGCCCACAGCCCCTTCTCCACTCACAGAATTCCCTGTCCCTTCTCATAGCTGAGCACATTCTTAGCAAAATGAAGATTTCTTTTCAGTACTCAGTAAAAACATGTTCACCTTTCCATGAAAGATTTTGAAATACAGTTAAACAATTTCACAAATTTACAGATGACTGGCTAAAAATGTAAAGAGAAGTGCTGAGCATGGTGGCACACATCTGTAATCATAGCACTCAGGAGGCTGAGGCAAGGCGATGGCTGAGAGTTCAGGCTGGCCTGGGCTACACACTGAGTTCAAGGCCAGCCTAAACTACACAGTGAGACCCTGTCTCAAAAAACAAGAAAAAAAATGTAGAGAAAACTTTACAATACTGGTACATTTATATACCCTGGATTGTGAGACTTACATTTGTTTCATTGATTCTTTATTGTCACTTCAGAAGGAGAAAATCAGCTAGCCAAAGGAAGACTGGAAATAGCACAAATAATTATCCCAGAGGAGTTGGCTATAACAAATAATTACTTTCAAAAACATTGTAGATCATTTCTGAAACCATTCTTATTAAAGTTAACAATTAGTCAAAACGTTAGGTAATAGGTTAAAGTAACTGAGTAAATTCTATAAAGTCCAGGAAACATCATTAAACAATAGCCTGGCACTTGTACAGATTTAAACCAGGGACAACAAAGTGAGTGGGAGAATTTGAGATTGTCAGTGGCCCATTGGGAGGATTTACCATCTGAGGACTGCCAACACTATTAAAGAACAAATAAAGGAAGAAACCTTACTGCATTATAAATTAGACACAGACTCAAATGTTGAAAGGAAAAGGAAAACACAAATCCCCTTTTTAAAAATAGTGTTCTTGCTTTCAGAATTTTAAGACTAGAAACTTATGAAAGAAATTAAAAACTGTAGAAATTGGAAAAGAGAAAGTGCAAAATGAGCTCAAAAAAGAATTTTAAAAGTCTAACCACCACTGTTGTAGTTAGCACAGTGACAGAATCCTTGAGAATATGTATTTGCAAATATTTTTTCCAATAATTATTTTTTTCAACCCAGTTGAACTCAGCATAATGGTTTCAACTAAACCATGATTTTATATTGGATGCAAGTTCTTGTCTTTCCACCCAAAACCCCTCTCTTTACCTCAAGTGATCTCCAGAGTAAATTAGAGAATAACTGTCTTGGAGAATTGCTACCACCCTTTGAATTTGCCCATCTAAAATGCCTATCTATTTCCATTGCACATACTTTTCTTCTACACAACTCTACTATGATTAAATTATTTGGTAGTGTTTCTTTTTTGCAAAATTCATTACACTCCAGAGAGAAAGTACTTTAAAAGCCCTAATTAAGCAGACAAAAAACTAGGTTATAATTGCGCTATAAAGTTATAATTTCTATATCATTTCATTCTCTTCTACCTAACAACCTTTGAGTGTCTCCTATTTTAGGAGGAGAATGACAGAGTTATACATTAGTATAATTATAAGTTGACAGTTCTCTACACCTGAACATGTTTCCTTTCCAAGAAAACCCTAATAATTCTTTCCATGAGTTTTAACATAGTGATTAAGCCCCTTAGAAAACACATTAGCATGTGCCTACATTAGAATTTAGCTTAAGATATAATTTTAATGCTTTTAGTTGCTCTTATGGCTATTAAAGGTCAAGGAATTGAGCCCAATACAAATAAGATAAACTCTTATCTCAATGAATCTACTTATAATAGGGATCACACTGAAGGCTAAATTAAAAACTTTAGAGGTAGATAATTCGCTTAAGTAGAAAGCTATATCAAAAAGCTTGGATTAAGAAGACATACTTCAAATGCAGGCAGCTTCTTTTCAATATTTTCATGTCATATTTCATGCCTAGGAGCATGGAAAGTCCTGCACTAACTTGTTTCACCCTTTCTTATTATTTATCACTTTTTTATTCATTGTATTACTATGATAAGCAATTTAATATGATAAACTATTCAGATAAATTCCCAATGACCCTTTTGATTATATCTGTAAGTTTAACTATAGTCACACTAAGGTACTCATATTTGTGATGGTTTACTTTATGTGACTAGAAAGGAGATACCCAGATAGCTAGCAAAGTACTCTATCTAAATGTATATGTGAGAGTATTTCTGAAAGAGATTAGCATATGATTCAACATATTATTAGCATATGGTAGACTAAGTAATATGAGCAGGGAAAAGAGAACAAAAAGGCAAAGGAGGAACAAATATGCCCTCTCTTTGAACTGGGATATCCATCATCTTCTACCCTCAGATGTCAGGCAGTAGGACTTGTGGTTTTCAGGCTTTTGGATTTGATCCAGAACTTAAACAACTGACCACCCACACTGCCCATAGCCAGTTCTCTAGCCTCGGGCTTGGACTGAAATCGAACCAACTGTGTCATTTACTCATTCTCTGACTTACAGATAGAAGATCATAGGATCTTCCAGCAATCAAAACTGTATGAGCCAATTCCTCTAATCATCTCTCTCTGTTTTCATTATTACTGATTCTATTCCTATGGAAAACACTAATAGAGATGTTTCTACTGAATATGGGGTGTGGACACCTCCTTTAATGCCAAAGAAGACTCATAGCTACAGGTGACGTCTCCTTTATGAATTCCTAAGAAAATGATGATTATAGGCATATAATTACTTCCCATCTCATGGTAAGGGAATACCTATGGTTTCAGAATCACTTGACTTAGCAGGTTATGCTGAGTTCTATGTTGAAAATATTCTATAAGAAATTACTTTAGATCCTCTCCTACTGAAAGAAAGCATCCTTAGTTATAACACACCAAGAGTATTCTACTTCAAAATCAGTCTGCTCAGGGAACTTCCATGGATCATGACTTTCTGGCATAGGATCTATAAAAACTAAAATCTACATCTTATTGGGTGGATGGAATTTTTTGTCGGTAGAAATATCTTCCTCACTGGATCCCTCACAGAGGTTCAATGAATATGATTCCTGATACTATATACACAATGCCCTTCTCTACAAGGAAGATAGAAGCCATAGTGAGTGGGCTCTTATCAACAGAGATTGTGCCAGCATTTTAATCATGGACTTCTCAGCCACTATTACTATAATGAATGAATTTCTTTAGAATATAAATCACTTATTGTAAAGAATTTTGTTATAGTGGTCCAAACAGATGGTCACCCCGGAAGAGATCTGTCCTAAATATTGAGGAAACAAAAATCTTTCAGATCACTCAAATATGATACCAGGAGAAAGTTTGTGAACAATATTTTCTGTCCTCAAGCTTTGTCTTATACAAAAATCATGAAAACTGGTAAGTATATCTGCCATATATATTTCAAACTGACTAATCTTGTCAAGTTCAATTAAAGTGATAACAAAAGTAACTAAATTCTGAGAAGTGAAATGACCATAAAAATTGCACAGTGCTAAAATAGTATCAAGACAGCTGGATATCTACATGCAAATGGATGAAAGTAAAGCCCTACCTCACACCATATGTAAAACTTGTCAAGGATCAATGGCCCAGATGTAAAAGACAAAACTATAAAACTCTTTGAAAAAACATAAGGGTAAATATTCATGATCTTGGATTTGGCAATGGTTTCTTAGATACGATACCAAAAGTACAAATAACAAAAGAAAGAAAAATGCTAAACTGGCATCACTAACACTGAAAACTTCTGTGCTTCAAAGAATCCAAAAGGCAGTGAAAAGACCATATTTGGAATGACAAAACAATTTAAAATCATCTCTCCGATAAGGGACTTGTACCTAGAATGTATAAAGAGCTGCTATAATTTGATAATAAAGTACTAATAACTGTTTGTAAATGGGCAAAAGATCTAAACAGACATCTCTCCAAAGAACATATGTAAATAATCAATAACCACATGAAAAGTTGCTCAACATCATTAGCCATCAGGGAAATATATACAGAGTGAGATAACACTTCACATCCCAATACGAATGTTTTGTAAAAAAGAGAGATGATAGCAGGCAATAACAGCAAGGATATAAGGAAATTAGTGTCCTCACCTTCTGCTGACAGAGATGTAAACTGGTGCAGCCACTTTGGAAAGCATTTACCCATTTCTTAAATGTAAAACAGAGAAGTACTATTTGACCCAATAATTTCACTCCTAGGTATCTAAAAAAATGAAATATATTTCCATGAAGAAACTTATACATAAATATTTATAACATTACACATGATAACCAAGGAGGAAAACAATGCAAAAATCTACTCACTGATAAGCAGGTAAACACAAACGTGGTGCATCCATGCAGTGGAATATTTGCCTCCAAAAATAATTAATTACTGTTACATGATACAATGTTTATGAATCTTGAAACTATTAGGCAAGGTGAAAGGAGACAGTTGTAAAAGACTGCATGTTTTAGGATCCCATTTATATGAAATTTCCTGAATAGGAAAATCTATTGTGACAGAGAGTAGATTAGTGGTAGATTAAGACTAAAGATGATAGAGAAAACATTAGAAGTTGATAGCTGAGTGGTGTAATGTTTCTTCTTGGGTTGTTGAAAAAGTTCTAAAATTGATTATGGCAATAATTACAAAATTATGAATATACTAAAAACCATTAAATTCTATATTTAAGTGGATGATAATATGTGTGTGAATGACATCAATAAAGCTGTATAAGGAAGAAAGAAAGAAAAGAGGGAGGTAAGGTGAGAGAAAAGGAAAGAGGTAGGGAGGAAGAAGAAATGAAGGAAGGAAGGAAAGTGAATAGAGCTAGAAATACTCTGATGGTTCAAGGAAAAGCTCATGCTTACATGGAGAGAAATGCTGCTACAATATCCCTGCTGATCTGACTGACCACTGTCCTTACCCTGTAGTAAACAAACTACTGTTCAGATAACCACAGAATAATCAGAAATTACCTAGAATCCATGCTCTGAGTTTGAAAGCTAACTAGGATAAAATATTAGCTTCTTAGAGTATAATGAAGTTAATTACAAGATTTGCATGAGCCCAATATCTATGCTTATTCCTTCACTAGAGGTACAGTTGAGTTGAGCAAATCACCTGTCTTCAAGCCATCAAATAAAGGATCCTGGATGGGAAAATAACAAAGCAAACTTACTTAGTCAAATCTACATCTCAAAGGAAAGCTTGATAAAAAGAATTTAAAGAGAAAAAAAAACACCAAATTTTGTCCTGTTTCTTCAGCTTTGCACTCTCAATTATAGATTACTTCCCAATATAGGCATGAATAGAAAGTTCTTCCTAATTCTAGCCAGGAATTACAAAGGCATCAAAAAGAACAGAAGATTCTAGATTGTTAGCATTTCCTCTGCCATAGGAACAATCAGGCCATGCACATAAAAGGCATTTAACAAGTATTTGATTAAATGGAAAAGAAAGAGACTGTAAACCAACCAAAACCAAGGAAATCTGCATATTTGTTTCTAAAAACACTGGTTTCTGACAAGTCTGGATCAAACATTATGCATTTTTAATCAGAACTACCATGTAATCAGAGCTTTAAATACCATGTATTTTCCCATGACCTCTTCCTTTTAAAAGTCTACCCCACCCCTCGCCCCCAGTCTCAAACACAAGTAAAAAATATATTATCTTTCCCAGTATTTTTGTATGAATTTGTTTTAAGTAAGGACAAAACACCAACCTCCCATTCATTTCTTTTAAACTTTTTTTTGCTTAAATTCTTTTATTGGTACATTTTAGGTATACAATACGTTTAGATTTATCATTGGGTGCTTGTACCTGTACCTGATGTATCTTGGTTCTTATTTTTTTCCCATTCCCCATGCTCCCTTCACCCCCTCTACCCTTCTCTATTTACAAAGACTTTGTTTCCATTTTTTTCCTTTCCTCATAATTTTTCCTTTCCTCATAATTTTCCTTTCCCTTCTTAATTCAATGAGGATAGTCTACTTAAACTCCATAATTGTTATTGTCAACAAAATTTTCTTCTCAATGAACTAAAAATAATTCTTATCTGTTTCTTCTTTGTAATATTTTTGACCTATATCTTGTACTCTGAATAACTATTTTGAACATAACGATACACAGTTGTGCTACTGTTATACCCCTACTTTTGTTATGAAATTTTGTTTTATTTTTCATAAAATAAAAAAATAATTGTTATTGTCAATACTGAACAGTTTTCTCTTATGGCCAAACTAATCTTAAAGTGATGAAGAAGAATCAGAACAAAAGAAAACTGTGGCAGGAGGATTTTAGAGGAAGCCTTGAAGATTGAAAAGCTTGAGGGAAATGCATTTGAATTTGGTCCATAACTCCTTGTCTGAACCTTTTTTCTTGATGCTGCTGCTGTTTCACTCTTTGATATTTCTTCCCCAAATTCCTCTTTATGCATTACTACACTGTATCTGACTCTAGATTACCACATAACCAGTAACCTCTGGGTACCTTCCCCTCCAGCCTCACTCCTGCCATGCTCCTTCAGGGGGTCATCCCTCCTTTCCTCATCCTGTATACCTTGTGCATGGATTTCATTTCTCTAATTAATTCCATAAAGTCAGGAACTTTGTTATTGTTTTATCAATTGAAGATGCAAAACAGGATGCTCCTAGAGTCAGTTGCCATAGAGGGATAAGAGCTAGTAAAACTAAGTAAACTAAAATTGAAGATAAAAATATTTGAAATGTAGAAAACTCACTATCTGACCACTGAGGAATCCACTCAGGTCCACATTTCCGAGGTATATTTCTCTCACACTGATGCCTGAGGTACGTTATATTTCTGGGTATATCTGAAGCTTGATTAATTAAAAGAGATTCAGAAATGTTTGTGGTGGGCCAAGTTATTACTTTACCATCAAGCAATTAAAAATATCATCCAGAAAATGAGCCACATGGAAATTCTAGTCTTCATTGATCGAAACTGCCTTTCCCAAAGCAATCATGCCATTAAAAGGTAAACATTTATGTTTCACCCAATTAATAACTAGAGTAAATATTAATCACACTAATGGAAGAATAGAGAATTCAAACACAATCTCAAACTGGTATAGGAAATCGATAGGTATTTGTTTATTTAAATGGGTTAAGTAAAGGTTACACACAGATCTACCCCATGGGTTTTAGAGAAAAATCTTTAAATTCAAATGCCTGCTCTATCACTCAGGATCTGAGTAATCTTGAGCAAATATTCTTTTTTCAACCCTACTAAATTTTACTTTATCAGAGAATGAGTGCTAACTTTACATACACTTATTTTAAGAATTAAAGAAACTATAAACACAAATACTTAGGAGTACTTGAACCAAAGAAGGTTTTGGTAAACGGTAAAAAAAGAAAATTAAATTACAACCTGTCTTGATTTGCTTGAGTAACTGTTTTGCCTTCCAGTTCCCCTCCTTCTTTGGCTGCCATGTGAATTCTCAAATTGTCATTTTTTGTAATTAAGTTTCTAGATAATACATTACTCCCCCTTTCCCGAACCCTGACAATCTTTTTTGCTACTGTGGAGATTTATCACTACTTAGACAAGCAGACCTATTATGATGAAATTAAAACACAAAATGGAGTATTTTGAGAAAGGAAAAAAAATACAGGTTATTCTTTCAAGCTGCTTATTAAATAAGGAAAGCAGCTTAAGGAACAACTGTAAAAGAAAATTATGTTATGATAAAGACACTTTAATTCACAGAGAAAAACAGAGCAAAAGAGAAAGAGACTTCGGGGTAGAGAAGAAAAAAATTAGAATAAAATGGAGGAAATTACCGATGAGTAAAAATAAGACTAAATGGAATCAAGAATATAAATGGAAGGATTAGCTTTAATAAGAAAGAATAAATCTTCTGAAAAATCTGAATAAAAGAGCTAATGGATGATGATATAAAGAAAAAAACCCTTTTTTTTCTGGTACCAGGGATCAAACTCAGGACCTCATACTTGTGAGACAGGCACAGCACTACTGATCTAAATCCCTGGCCCAAGGAGAATTTAACAGGAAAAAAATGTTGAAGGACTACGTTCTCAGATAAACTGTAGGACACCTAGTTAAGATTGAATTTCAGATGAACAATGGATTTTTCCTGTGTAAGCATCTTGTAAATCTTGCTTGAGAAATAGCTATACTAAAAACTATTGTTTATCTGAAATTCAAATTTATTTGGATTTTTGTGTTTTTACTTGTTTAATCTGACTACAATAGAGATCACTTTCATAACTTCCTTATACTTGCTAAAGCCAATTGTATGAAAAAGCCACTTAGAATAAAGTTGGGGGGAAGTAATAGAGACATGATGAAAGTGGAAAGGAACGTAAGAGCCATGGTAAGAATGATCAGCTCAGGACAGAACTATTGAATAGGTTAGAGACACTGAGTTTTAGGCTAAAATGTTCACATTCTTTGATTTTAATTCTAATCTAAGGGAATATTTGCATTTCATTTGCCAGTAAGTCAATATCTAGCACTACTCTTCATCTTTATTTTCCACACTTAATTCCCCTCAAATGTTGTGAGCAGAATTAATTTCCTAAACATCCTTTGTCCCGATGAAAAGAAAATCCCTTTGATCTCAACCTCAGATCTAAGCAGCTCTGTTTACTCTCACTGTATCTCAAATCTTAACATCAGATCTCCCCAGGATGTTTTAAGAACCACTTTTTTCACTATCTTTTAAAAGATAATTTCTTTCTGCCTGTAAAACTTCCCTTAGAGCTGTGGGTCACTTTTAAATCTTTCTTAGTTGCCATGTTGATTCTCACCAATTAACAATTCCTAGCCTGGCTATCTCAGGCATCAGTATAATCCCAAGTCTTTCTTCCTGTCTTTTCAGCTATTGCATTGCACACTCTGAAGAGTGTTCTCTCTTCTTTCCACCACCAGGATCCCCAGCTGGATGTTTGGCACATAGAATGAGTGTCTTGGCGGCAGACAGGCAGGTCTGCGCATGCTCTGTCGAGGTCCCGAGTCACGACAGAAGACGCTGAATGAGCCCGCACCCCGGCAACAATCCACTGGACCCCCCACCCCCCGATCCTCTGTAGAGCCGCCTGGTTCCACACTACAAAGACACAGAGGACACCGGCCCACCAGAAGACGGTACTGAGTCCCGCTGCTCCAGGCCCAGGGGTAGGGGCTTCTGAGCCACCATCCCACTAGTCCTGCTCTAGAGGAAGGGGCTTCCCGGCCACCATTCCTCTTGCTGCTCCCAGCCCCTGTCCCACCTCTCCCAGCTCAGAGGAGGTAATCTGTGCAGGCGCCGACAAGCCACCCCCCAGAGTTGAAATGAGAAAACACATAAATAAGTATCAAAACCAGACTTCCAGATCACCTACAGCAACCCCAAAGGGAAATGAGATGGAACACTCTGATATTCAACGACCTGGGCCCACTGAAATGGCAACAAAAGGGGATCTGGAAAAAATGAAATCAGAAATAATTTCTCAGGTAACAGGAGAAATTGTGCCCCTAGTGCAAGACATGATTAATAAATCTAGAGAGGAGCTCAGGAACATGATAGAATCCCAACACAGGAAAAAAATGGAATCCATAAAACAGATGCAAATAGACTTCCAGGACATGAAAAATTCCATTGAAAGTCTACACAGCAGAATGAGCCAATGTGAGGACAGAATTTCAGATATAGAAGATAAGATTGCAATTAGTGACCAGGAAAAG
>NW_004624738.1:15759726-15784735 GCF_000247695.1 Heterocephalus glaber | reverse complement strand
AGGAATGGGGAAAAAATAAGAACCAAGATGCATTATGTAAAGGTACAATTCCCAATGAGAAATGTAACTGTGTTGTATACCTACAATGTACCAATAAGAGAATTTAATTAAAAAAAAAAAAGAATGAGTGTCTTCAGTATTTTATGATGACAACCTTGCAGTCACCATACTCCAAGATGTCACACCACAGCCACCATTCCATATTTTTTTTTGTACCAGGGATCAAACTCAGGACCTTGTACCTTCGAGGCAGGTGGCGGCACCACTGTGCTGTATTTAAAAATTGCACTTAACCCCAGAGGAGAAATATTTAATGGATACATTTCAGAAACTATAGATGCACAATGAGAAGACACACGGAAACTCTCAAGTCCTTGCAGGGTTACCACACTTCTGAATGTACTTATGGTGTAAAACCCAACTGTAAGTGAACTATCTGGTAAAGTAGGCTTTAAGAGGTTAAATAATTAGAAGACCTTTTAGTAATTCCAATTTGGTCTAAGATTCAACACACCTAAAACTTCATTTTTATCTTGACACCTCTGGGAACTATTAATGTTTATGACACTCAACCCCATAACATAGTTGAACTATTCATGATGTATTAATCTTTTTAGGTTTAGCAGAAAGTGCTGATGCGTGAGAGATAAAAATGAGATTTATATTAGAGAAAGATTTAAAACAACCACACTGTTCTTTGAATCTTTACACTTTTCAACTGAAGACTCATAAATGTTAAAGAACACATTTTTAGAATGCATTTTAAATCTGAACAGAAAAATTTCATTTCCGCAAGAACTATGAAAGGGAAAAAATTATTTTTAATTGCATAAAATAAATTCCTATTTTAAATACCTAAAAGATTAGTCATAACCTTATTTAATCAGAACCTTAGGAAATGTGAGTGGAAGGTGGCTTGAGGTGGTGTCAGGTTCTCAAATTCTACACTTGTGACTATAGAACACTGGGTTGTCTTCAGTGTCACTCAGGTGCCCTGCCAGCAGGATTATATCTTCCCAGTTTGAGGGAAAAGTCAAGGGGGAAAATTGGATGTTTTTCATTTCAAGTTATGAGAGAGAGAGAGGGGGAGAGAGAGAGAGAGAGACTCATATCCCTTTCTGTTCATACAACTACATTATAATATGCATTATTTGATTAACATGAAATTCTAATTGTATTTAAGTAAAACAAGCTATTTCAACACTTTATGTTTCTCTGTAAAATGCCCTGAGCATTTTGTAATGTCTAGAAACAGTATCTAAAAACTAGAAAGAGACTAAGGTTTTACTCCCAGCTCAGCCATTATTTCATTATGACCTTCAAGCAAGGTCTATTTTCCTAGATTTAAATTTCCTCCAACACAAAATAAGGACTTGAGTTAGATCAAGTTTATTTAAAAAATTTTTTAATTTAAGAAAGCCACTTTAAAACAAGATCTTTCCAAGAATTATAAACAAGTAAAAGGAAAACATCTTTGAATAGTGAGGTATAAAGGGAAAGGCCAAAAATAATCCCCAATATTTGTCTTGATAACGCTTAATTTCCACTCACAGAGAACTCCACACCTTTATTATGTGTAATTTATTTCTATTTTAATTGTAGGATAAATTACTTTAAAATCTTTTCTAGCATTAACAATAAATTATTCTATTAAATGCAAGTATACTACAATAAAGATATTGAGTTCATTTACTTAATATAACTTAATAATATTAATTTCAAGACTCAACATCAGTACTATGAGACAATCACTGAGAAGCATCAGAGCTGATTGATACTACAAAGAGGAAATTTTATTTGGTCAAATATCAGTAAGGGATGCATAGTAAGCAAATGCACAGTTTTGACAAAGCAAAGGCTGTAAGGTCACATCATAATACAAAGAAGGCTTGGCCCTGTTAGTTGTAAAGCTCAGGTAAGTACATATGCAAGCCCATATTTCACAAGTTTAAATGCTGCACAGCTGGTCATTAACATTACAAGTAACAATTATTTAAAAGCAATTTTTCCCTTACAGATAGAAACTTTCTCAACTAATGTTACAAACTGCCGCCCACGTAAATCGCCATCAATGACTGTGACCTTCCGGCTATGGCCTCCCCACTTTGATTCTCAAAGATCTTTCTACCTTTATGAGGCCTAACTCTTATACCTATTTCTGCTCATATTTACTTTGAGGGATACTTTTTCCTGAATGAATTCAAACGTGTTGACACAGAAAGTATTCTGAAGATTATAGAATCTCAAGTATAAGAATCTGGACTTGATTCTCTTATCAATTAAGATTTTACAGTAATGATCCTACAGTAATGATCAGAGGATTGAGCGACTTAGCAAATGCCTCAAAATGTAGTCACATGAAGTGTAAAGGAAGGCAAAGTTTATGGTACAGCCAGCACGGGGCGAGATTCGGGAGCCCAAGGGACATGCAGTCACAGACCCCTGGCCTTTCTCAGTCGCACAGGACGAGTTTCATTTCTGAATCATGAACTAACAAAGTATGTTTAAAAATTCTTAGTTTCAAGAGAGTGTGGGGAAAAGTTTCCAACGTGGTCTTCTGTGTCCACTCATCATAAAGACAGGCCCTGAACCTGATTAATCCAGATATAACACATGAATTGGCTGGACCCTAAAGAATGTCAGAAAGTTGGCCCCGGCCTCCTCCAAGGGAAATTTAAACTTAGCAGCCCATTAAATATCACTGGACTGCCTGTCTTATTCTTTTTTGTGTTTTTTTTTTTTTTGCACTTTATTAAATTCTTTTATTGGTACATTATAGGTATACAACACAATTACAATTCTCATTGGGAATTGTACCTTTACATATTGCATCTTGGTTCTTATTTTTTCCCCATTCCTAGCCCTCCCTTCACCCCCTCCACCCTTCCCTATTTACAAAGACTTTATTTCCATTTTGTCCATTTCTCAGCATTTTTCCTTTCCCTTCTTTCCTTTCCCCTGCCCCTCCCACTACCCCTACCCCTTTGGACCTTTTCTTCCTATTTTGCATTATTGATTATACATTCTAATCATTATTACATTTTAGGTATACAATATAATGACATTCATCATTGGAAATTTGCACCTTTACATAGTCTCTCTTGTATTGTCTAATTGTCTATGTGAGACTCCCATATTTCCCAGAGATAAGCACATATCTGTCTTGGTCCAGCTGTAGAATAGCTTTATTTTAGAGAGAGTTGCCTGGCACTGGAAAAATAGACCATGGTAGTCCATGACAAGGAGCGGCAAAACCAATAGAAAAACTGCATTTTTACAGGGACTGCAGAGATGAAATTCACCATCAATAACTTCGAATGGGTGGGGGAAGCTATTCCTATCACACACTCATTCCATTCATCTATTTGAACTAGGAAGACACCAGACCAATCTTGGAGAAATACTGTAAATTAATCAGGTAGGGATTCCAATGACAGCTGCTTTTCCAGAAAATCCAAACAACTCCTAGTACCTGATACACAGTTGCTGCTCTGTGATTCCTTCCATACCCTCAAGTGGTAACACAGCTTTTCTTTATTTCTTCTTCCATGAAGGAATATATATTAGCTTTCCAAAAACTCTTAATCTAGGCTATAAGAACCCTAAGAATCTGGCCATTCTCCAAATCATGACAACAGTCAAAGACATTAAATGCTAATCGACATGGTGAGCAGGAAATAACAAAAAGCTTAGATCAATGTCATTAAAATGTAGACTGCTTACCAATAGAGGTTTGAAAATTATTTGTTGCTAATTTTCAATGAATTAAGTACAGAAATTTAGACCAAGCATGGTTTCTCTTATATGAAAAATGCAAATTATAAATAAAGAGCAAAATAAAAAAATAGATAAAAGGAAGTAGGGAGATAGATCTTTCTCAAATGGGAAGGGGACCAAGAGGTGCAGGGAGGAGGGAGGATGGGAGGGAAAGGGGATGAAAAAGGAATTAAGATGTGTTATGAACATGTACCAACTCCCCACAAGGAATACAAACATATGTACTAATAAAAGAAGAAACTGTGTAGCAATTTGACACCATAATTTTGTGTCTGTTGAACCTAATACTCAAAAATTTAAACTGGCATTTTGTATGTCTGTATAAATGTATTTTTTATGTATTCATTTTTACTGTACAGTAAGTCCTCAACTTACAAATGAGTTCCATTCCGGGAGAATGCTTGTAGGTCGGATTCATTTGTAAGTCTGACAAACTGAGTTTTATACCCCTTTGACACAAATATATAATGTAAAGGATACAAAACCAAACACACACAAAAATACATGGTAAAGTGAGCACACAGCAGCAGAGCTGTGACAATGTCCAGCACATAAGTGAGCTACTTCTGCTATTTATTCACACCTACAAATGTCCCCAATGCTAGGTCCACTCATCTGAGAGATGGAAGTTTGAATGTTTGTAAGTTCAGGCTTGCTGTATTTTACAAAAATGGTTGTCTGAAATAGATTAGAAGAGAAAAATAAATAAAAACGAAAACCTACATATCACAGATAGTTTGAGAAGCATTGCCAAAAAGACAAGATTAACAAACTAGCCTGTTTTAACATGGCCTGCAACCTAAGAATAATTTTTAAATTTCTAAAGGATTGTAAGAAGAAGGAGGGGAAAGTGGAGGCAGAGGTTGTGTTATATACAAAGCCTAAAATATTTACTATCTGGCCCTTAACAGAAAAATGTATCCAACCCCTCCCCTAGACTCCTTACAAAGACACAAATGTAAAACATGAGAAATATAAACCCTCGAAACAGGACACTGTAACTTTGGTAAAGTTTTTATAGCCCCAGTGATATAGGCATATTAATATCATCAGCTCTACCATGAAGAAAAAGCTGGTACCCTACCATCAAAGAAGCACAGTGCCTATTGGGCCTCTTTGAATTTTGAAAGAAATATGCAGATTTAGACATGAAACCTACTTAGATACATTTACCAAAGACCTCATAAGATCTCTAGTTTTTAATGAACGATGAAGAAAGAAAAGTCTCTGTGACTGGCCTGGGCTTCTCTGCCACCAATACCCTATGATGTAGCACTCCACTACATGAAGCACCTGTGGTACAGAAGGTAGTGGTGCATTCTGCAGGTATATAGAGATAAATTACTGCAGAAACCTGGATTCGAGAGTAAATCACACCCTTTTTCTGCAGAAAACCATTCTCCTTTTGAGTTATAGCTTCTGCTCTGCACTAGACCCCAAACACTTGACATGAGTTACTGTGCATCCTGAACTGCTAATCATAAGTCCAACACTATCCGAACCATCAAGCCATATGGAGGATGGCAGCAATCCATCACGAAGCGGAAGTGGCATATTTGAGATCAGGTGCCAGAAGGTCCTGAAGGCACCTGAGTTGCATGAGCAAGTGATTTCACTGGCTATGGTGTCTTCTCCCATTGCATTGGCTCCTATCCCTTACCTCATATTACTATAACCATGTGGAGACATCACTGAGAAAGGAAACAACTGGGCAGTGGTGAACAAGTTATTCTGGAAGGTAACAGAAAACCACCCAGCTATGGATCTGCAGGAAGCTGCTGAAAGGATATCCTCCTTGAGAGGAGACCTTTGAGCAGTTATTAGCCTCATCTGAAAAAGGGTGTTGCTTGAAAGATAAGAAAGAAGTTTACACTTATTTATAAGCAGTTGCTGACAACTTAGCTGAATAACAGGCATCTGAAAAGAACAGGATTCAAAACAGTAGATGCATAGCTACATACTGAGGTGGCCAGAGGAGTACACTGAATTTCAACAGTATAAAAGCAGAAACCTTGTTAAATCCAGAGACCTGGAATAGCAGTTTAGCAAGAGAAATAAAACATGCCAGCACTTGCTGCCCCAGCTCCTCTGTTGCAGGAGGGGGAGTCTTCCCTTCACAGGGCTAAAGGTGAAAGAAAAACTCAGCAAACTCTATTATCACAGACACTGGCAATCCAAAGTTCCACAGCCCTTGCAAGCTTACAGTCTACATAGATAAAGAAGCTGGAAATCTGTACAGTGGAGGGCTTTGGAAAAGGAGTTCTCTTCATCTCTTAGCAAATCCCCAGGTACTCTAGCTGAAAAGAGACCTGTTGTTTGAATTTGCATGGCTCTTGGGGTCAGAAACCTCTATACCTCCCATTTCTGGGACATCACGGAGATTCCACTGTGCGGGCTCAGCAGGTGGCTGTCTCAAGAGCCAGAGTTAGCTAAGTGGAGTGATTCTGACAGGAAGTCACTATAAGCACCACACTTTGGGGAACAGGTGTTGTGATGCAGGAGAAAGTGGAGGGTGCCATCCTCAAGAATCAGGGGATCAGGAAGCAGCTCTCCAAGACAAAGGTGCCAGGAATGAGAGAAGCTGTCTGCATAGATCCCACCATCCCTGTCAGGGCACCATGCAAAGGTCCCTGTACCAAAGTGGAGAAAACTGTGAGGTTGCACTGCTTCCCTGCCCTGCGCATGGATGCCTGCTGGGGCAGTCCCAGTCCTGTGAACACCTCAGGTGGAAGGAACTGTACTGCGGTCCAGTCACAACCCCCTCCCACCACACCCTTGGTGAGCACTACAACAGAAAGAATAAAGGGGAGAAAAGCCCCCACTGCTCAGCATGAAGCCCCTGGGCACACACCAGTGTCTAATCAGATGACAAGTGCATGAGGTTCCTTAGCATTACTGGAGCACCCAGTACTGGTGCCCTTTCAAGTAAAAAAGCCCCACCACTGTCATGAGAGAGTCCCAAATGGACATGACCAGAAAAGAGCCTCACAATGACATATTATAGTGAACTTGGCATATGTGTCGAATGAAGAAAAAATTTTTAAATCTGCAAGGGAAAAATGCCAAGTCACACGTAAAGGCAGCCCCATTAGACTAACAGCAGATTTCTCACCAGACACCCTACAGACCAGGAGGACATGAAATGATCTATTGCAGATCCTGAAAGAAAATAAATGCTTACCAAGTTACTTTTCCCAGCAACGCCATTCTTCAGAATCAAAAGAGAAATGAAGATCTTCTAAGATAAGCAAAAACTGAAGGAATTCATGACCACCAGACCAGCCTTAAAAAAGATGTTCAAGGATGTCCTATACCCAGAAGTGGAAGAAAAATACTTGCCATCACGATAGCATGTGAAAGTACAAATTCCATTGGACAAGTAGATGCACAGAAGAGAAACAGAAAAGAATTAAACATTACCAAAGCAGTAAATCATCACATCACAAAGATGAATAAAAAAGAACTGAACAGGGGACATTTTGAAACAACTAGAAAATGGCAGGCACAAGTTAAAGAACAAACATAAATGTTTCTCAAACTGTTCCCTCTAATCAAAAAAGAAAGAACACTCTTCCCAAGTCATTCATGCTCTAATTACCTACTTTAAAAACTCGATAAGGATACTACAAAGAAGACAACTATAGACCAATGTCCTTGATGAACATAGGTGCAAAAATCCTCAACAAAATACTAGGAAATTTAATTCAATGGCACACCAAGAGGATTATACATTATCATCAAGTTAGTTTCATTCCAGACTACAAAGATGATTCAACGTAAACAAATCAATAAATATAACACATAAATAGAATTAAAGGGCAAAAATCATTTTAGGAGATTCATGATAAAATCCCCAAATTAGATATGGGAGGATCATACTTCAGCATGATAAAGTCTGAGTATGACAAACCCATAGCCAATGTCACAGTTTGAAAGGGGACAGCTGAAAACATGTCCTTTATGATCAGGAACAAAACAAGGGTATCCACTCTCACACTGTTACACAATACTGTGCAAGAAATTTTAGCTAGAGCAACTAGGCAAGGGAAAGAAATAATGGGTACACACAGGAAGGGAGGAAATCAAATTATTCCTGTTTGTAGATGATATTATCCTGTGCACTAAAGACTCCACCAAAAGACTTTTAGAACTGATAAACAAATTCAGGAAAAGCAGTAAGATACAAAATCAACACACAAAAATCAGTCACATTTCTATACATCAACAATGAACTTGCTGAGCAAGAAATCAGGAAAATATTATCATTCACAATAGTCACCAAAAAATAAAATACCTCAGAATAAATTTAACTATATGAAAGCCTTCTACAGTGAAAATTAAAAAACACTGAAGAAATAAATTAAAGACACTAAAAAGTTGAATAACTTCATGAATTGGAAGAAATAATACTGTTAAAATCTCCATACTACCCTATAACAATCTATAGATTCAATGTAAAATCATATCAAAATATCAACAGCATTCTTCACAAAACCAGGAAAAAAGTCCTGAAAATCATATGGAAGCATAAAAGAACCCAGATAACCACATAAATCTTGAGCAAAAAGATCAAGGTTGGAAGCACCACAATAAATGATTTGAAGATACACTACAGAGCCAATTTAATAAAAGAAAGTAGTATTGGCATAAAAATACACACATAGATCAGTGAAAAAGAATACAGAACCCACAAGTAAACCCACACATCTTCAGCTGATTCTCAACAAAGGTGTCAAAGACCTCCACTGGAGAAGAGACAGCCTCTTTAACAAATAGAGCTAGGAAAACGTCTGCAGATTGAAACTAGACCTTCATCTCTCACTCTGCACAAAAATCAAATAAAAATGTAATCAAACACCTAAAGCAAGACTTGAACTTCTGAAACTACTGGAGTAAAACATAGGAAAAACTTTTCAAAATATTGGTACAGGCAATGACTATATGGATAGGATTCCAAACTCACAGGAAACAAAAGCAAAGATTGAAAGATGGAATTCCATCAAAATAAAAAGGCTTTTATTATTAAAGTATTTTGTGATAAATAAATTATATTTGTTTGGGGGAACTGGAATATATGGTCTTGATCATTTTTTAGCTCTCTTCCTAGCTTCTTCCCCCATCCCTCATCCCCATCCCCATCTCCAAAAATTCTGCCCCCCTATTTGGTACCACCTCATTTTTATTTTACTCTTTATTTATATTTTGCATCTCTTATATAAGAGAAACCATACAATATTTAACTTTCTGTGTTTGATTTGACATTATATGCTCAGGACTCATACATTTTCATGCAAATAACATGGTTTCAGACTTCGTTAGGACTGAGTAACATTCTTTGGTGTCTGTACAGCACATTTTCTTTACCTATGCATCTGTGGATGGACATTTAGGCTGTTTCCAGCACTTAGCTACTGTAAATTGCACAGACATAACTATGGGTATCCAGGTATCACCAAAATATGGTGTCTTTTACCAAGGAGAATCATACCTGAGTTAAATAGAATTTCCATTTGGGTTTTGTTGAGGAATCTTCATACTGACCTCCATAGCGGTTGTATGTACTAGTTTACTTTCCCACCAGCAATGTAGAAGGGTCATTGTCCCCCACATCCTCGCTGGTATTTGTTGCTTTCTGTATTCTTAATAATACCATTCTGACTGTGGTAAGATGGAATCTCAGAATTGTTTTGATTTATATTTCCCTAGTGGCTAAAGATGCTGAGCATTTTTTTCAAATATTCATTGGTCAGGGCCGCGGATTTAGCCCAGTGGTTCCGGTGCCTTCCTGGCAACTGCAAGGACCCAAGTTCAATCTCTGGTAACAAAAAATAAATTAATTAATATTCATTGGTCATTTATGTTCTTTTTTGCAGAAGTGTCCATTCAGTTCATTTGACCATTTTTTGATTGAGTCATTTGTTTAGGGGTGTTAATTTTTTAAGATCTCTCTATATTACTCCTGTCTGAAGACAGTTGCTGGCAAAAAGATTTTTCCATCCTGTAGATGCTTAATCCATTTTGATCTTCACACTGTTAATCCATTTTGATTTGATTTGAATATAAGGTGAGAGGTCTAGTTTCATTTCTCTGCACGTGAATACCCAGTTTTCCAGCACCATTTTTTTTAACAGGCTATTTTTTCTTCACCATCCCTTAAGCCCCTTTGTCAAATATCAGAAAAGTGGAGGTGTACGGAGCTTTCTGTGTCTTCTATTCTGTTCCTTTGGTTTATGTTTGTTTCATGCCAGTGCTACACTGTTCTTCTTACTATAGCTTCCTAGTATAACTTGAAATCCAGAAGTGTGATGCCTCTAACTTTGCTCTTTTTGCTTAGGTTTGCTTTGGCTATTCTGGGTCTCTTCTGGTTCCATACAAATTTTAAGATTTTTTTTTCCTAGCTCTGTGAAGAATGTTGTTGGTGTTTTAGTGGGGTTTGCATGAAGTCTATACATGCATTTTGGTAATACGACCATTTTAACATCATTCTGGGGGTGATTTTCCATTTTCTAACATCCTCTTCCTTTCTTCAGAGTTCTGTAGTTTTTATTATAAAGGCTTGAAAAGGCACTGAAACTGCCTTGGTTAAGTAGATTTCTAAGTATTTAATCCGTTTGAGTGGAACTGTTTTCCTGATTTTTTTCAGTGAGTTCATTATTGGCATACAGAAACACTATTGATTTTTGTGTGTTGATTTTGTATCCTGTCACTGCTGAATTCGGCAAACTAAAAACTTTTTCACAGCAATGGACACAATGGAGTGAAAAGCCAACCGACAGAATGGAAGAAAATATTTGCCAGCTAACTGTCTGAGAGTGGATCAATATCTAGAATATATAAACAACTCAAAACACAAGTAATCCAATTAAAAAAGCAAGTAACATGAATATATACTTACCAAAACAACAAATATAAATGGCCAATGAATATATGAAAAAATACTCAGCATGATTAACCATCAAGAAAATTCAAACCAAAACAACAGTGAGATGTTATCGCACTCCAGTGGAATGACTACTATCAGGAAAAAAAATAACAAATGCCTATGAGCATGTTGAGGAAAAAGAATCTTTGCACACTATTCATTCTGGGACTATTCACAAGAGCCAAGATATGGAATCAGCCTACATGCCCATCAAGAGAGGAATGGATAAAGAAAATATGGTATATATTCACAATCGAATATTGTTCAGCCATAAAGAATGAAATCTTGTCATTTAAGCAAAATGGATAAAACTGAAGGACATCATGTTAAGAGAAATAATTCAGTCACAGAACGACAAGTGTCACATGTTGTCTCTCAATGTAGAATTTTTTTTTTTGGTTGGTTGGTTGGTTGATTGATTGATTAAATGATTTGGCTTTTTGAGACAGGGTCTTGCCATATAGTTCAGGCTGGTCCTGAACTCACTGTGCAGCCCAGACTGGCCTCAAACCCACAGCGATCCTCCTGCCTCAGCCTCCCAAGTGCAAGGATTACAGACAGATGCCACTATCCCTGGCATGTTTTTAAATTTTATTTATTTATTTATTTATTTATTTATTTATTTATTTATTTATTTATTTTGGTACTCAGGACCTTGCGCTTGCAAGGCAGATGCTGGAGCCATTGAGCTAAATCCCTGGCCCTATTCTTTTTTAATTTTTAAGATTTATATTCTGACATGTTTCCAAAACATAATGACTACATTCATTGTGGGGAGCTGGCACATGCACATAACACATCTTCATTTGTTTCAGTTGTCCATTTTTTGCTTGGATCTGTTGTTTTAGGGGAGTCTAAATTTTTTGAGTTCTTTATGTACTCAACATACTAATCCTCTCTCTGAGCACTAGCTGACAAAATTTTTTCTCCCATTCTGTAAATTGTCTCTTCACTCTGTTGGTTGTTTCCTTTGCTGTGCAAAACTTTTTAAGTTGATATGATCCCATTTGTTGATTCTTGAAGTTATTTCTTGTGCAACTGGGTTTTGTTCAGAAAGTCCTTGTCTGTATCTTTAAGAGTTTTACCTATTTTATCTCCCAGCACATTTGGTATTTGTTCTAATATTCAGGCCTTTGATCCATTTTTACTTTAGTTTTGTACATGGTGAGACATATGGGTCAGATTCAATCTTCTGCATGTTAAACAAGGTTGCAAAATACAATAGCAATATAAAATATCAGTTTTAGCTGGGGATTTAGCTCAGTGGTTCCAACGCCTGCTGCGCAAGCGCAAGGTCCTGAGTCCAATCTCCGGTACCAAAAAATAAAAATCAGTTTTATCTCTAGTCTTTACCAGTGAACATTCTAAAACTTTAAAACAAATCAATGTAAAATATAATATAATCGATGTAAAATGTAAAATCAATGTAAAACAAATCAAATACAAAAAAGGTTGCAGGCTGTTGGTGCACACTTGTAATCTCAGGAGGCTGAGGCAGGAAGTTTTCCACATGTTCAAAGCTAGCCTGAACTACATAATGAGACCCTGCCACAAAAAAACCCAAATCAAGATATTATATATATATATATATATATATATACATTATATATATGTGTGTGTATGTGTGCATATGTGTGTGTATATATATATATAAAGAAATGAAATACTGAACAAATTTAATAAAAGTGTAAACTCGTACCTTGAAAATTATGAAACATTTTTGAAATTAAACAAGATGTAGCTGGGCATGGTGGTGCATGGTTGTAATCCCAGCCAGCTAGGAGGCAGAGGCAGGAGGATCACAAGTTCCAGACTAGCCTGGAATACGTAGACTCTGTCTCAAAATAAAAGAGTTGAGGAAACCCAGTACTAAAAAGAAAGAAAGGGGAAAAAAACTAAGCAACATCTAAATAAATCAAGTCACCCCATGCTCATGGATTGGAAGATTTAATATTGTTATAATGGCAATAGCATGCAAATTAATCTTAGAGATTCAATGCAATCCCTATCAAAATTGCAGTTGCCTATTTTGCAAACATGTTTAGATTAATCCTAAAATTCATATGGGAAAACTGAGTGTACTGACACATACCTGAAACTTTTTAAAAAGTTACCCTGAGCCACACATGGTGGTACAAGCCTGTAATACTAGGAGGACCACAAGTTTGAGCCCAGTCAGGGCAACTTTGTGACTTAGTAAGATTGTGTCCAATGGTTTAAAATTTGAAATGAGCTGAAGATGTAGCTCAGTGCAAAGCTCCTGGGTTCAATTCCCAATACCAGCAAAAGAAAATATCAAACTAAACATAGAAGAAAGTTAGAAATGGGAAAGTGCTGGGGTGGGGCATGTGGCTGATGACAGAAGAGTGGATGGACTTGACGGATGGACAATGTGCAGGTGTATGGGAATACCAGAGAATGTCATTAATTTTTACAATTAATATGCATTGCTATTAATAATAATTTGATCAACAAAGAAAAAATTTATTTTCCCAAGGTCAGAAAAAACTGTCATTATTGGATAAATTGGTCAAGAGGAAAGGTATACCAATGGAAGGGTTGTTCAGCATGTGCTCAAAGAGTGGGGAAACATCTTTTAATGTGACATAATAACTAAAGTGGTTCAATTTTCCGCACCTAGCCTACATTGATAGGAATTATTTGCATTTTATTTTATCTAGGTACTTTTGTCACTCATATCCTCCCTAATTTCAAAGCACTGGTCATTTGTGACACTGGCAGCAGCAGAACTCAGAACCATTTATGGCATTAGGATACAACAACATTTGGTTATCAAAAGATAGGGCAGGTTGTGGAGAAGGGCCCTCCCTGAGGGGCGGCAATAGTGTTAATCATGAGAATTCTTGTTCATGGCCTCAGATTACATTGCGCTAGGGCCAAGTGACACAGATAACCATATGTTCCATGGTTTTAATTGACAAATAAAAATTGTATACAAATAGTGCATGCTAGGTTACACTGAAATACACATATATTGAATAATAACTAAATCAAGCCAATTAACATATTTTGTGGAGAACATATAAAATCTTTCTTAGCAACTTTCAAATAGGCATTACATTGCTATTAACTACAGTCACCATGGTGTATGATAGATCTCTTGAACTTATTCTTCCTGCCCAAAATTTTGTATCTTTGGATCAATATTCAACCCCCAGCTGACCCCAGTCACTAGTAACAACTATTCTATTCTCTATTTCAATGACATCAATTTTTTATGTATTCTACCTTTCAGTGAGATCATGTAGTATTTGTCTTTCTGTGCCTGAATTATTTCACATTACACCTACCAGTTCCATCCACGTTGTTCCAAAAGACAGAATTTATATCTTTTGAAAGGCCAAGTAGTACTTTTTGTGTTTTCTTTACCCATGTGTCCCAGCAACAGAAAAGCTGACTAATATAATGGCTACACTAATTTATATTCCAAACACCAGTGCAATAGGGTTCCCTTTCTCCACATTCTCAAAAACACTTGCTTTATCTTATGTCTTTTTGATGATAGCCATTCTAACAGATGTGAGGAGATATCTCATTAAAGTTTAAAGTTCTGAAATAAATGCATTCTTTTTGGTTTATGCCATACACAGGACCCTGAAAAACTCAGGTCCTAGGGCAGGGGTTTATCTTGCCACCATGTAAAGGTATTTCTAAAAGCAAGAATCATCTGGCCAAGAAGACCACAAAGGGAAATTGTATTGGTGCTATATCTTCTGGTCAGTATGTCACATCATTTTAAAAGCCACTGTGGTCAGAGACTGGAATGTATTATTTATATATTTATGTGAAGGCTTTGAAATACATGGATTCCAGTGATTCATTCCAGTTGTTTCACAAATAAAAGCAACCAGAACACTAAGCCACAGTGTCCCTTTATTACTCCTACCAAAGGGCCCAGAGGTATGTCCCATATGTCCTCAGCATGATTCATTGCAAGTAAAAAGGACCACAAATTGTTTTAAGTTTTTGTACAAATTATAGTTCAGAAATGCTTACAATAAGTACCCAGCTGAGAAAGCAGTGAAGCTATGTATATGCTGCTATGCATATGTTGGACACTTCCTACTGAGTCAGTGTTATCTAAACCCATACAGAGCACATCAATTGCTGCCCCAGCAGTAAAGAAGATTTCAGGTTCATTTTAATCCCAAGATTAAAATGCTACAAAAGATGCTGAGAGATCTTCAAGTTCATCAAGATTAGACTTAAATTGCTCCAAGGAGAACAGAATCCAATCTCTTTATTCTCTCTAGGGAAGGGATTTTCAGCATCCTCTGCTGTCATTCTCACTGTTGGGTATCATTTGAATTCTTAGATGTGACCCTAACCTGAATCATTTCCATTGCTATTTCCTGTCCATCCTTCTACAGGAAACAAGCACAGTTTGCATCTTCTTTGTCAATGAATACTTTAAGATTGGTTTATTTATATATTATGCACATGACCTTGAAACCTAGATGTATTTGCTGGACAATTTATGAGTTCCCCCTGTGTAACTGTTTCTATCCTAGACATTGTACAAACAGAAACAATAGGGCTCAAATCTAAATTGTAAGCCTAAAACATGTCATCTTTTACATTTGTACCCTTTTATGGTTTACAAAACTGCTTGCATCTTTTAGACAACACACAGACTTTATAAAAAAAAAAACTTCCAATAATTTTCAGGATTACTAAATCAGTTATATCACCCAAGATACAACAAAGAGGTGAGGCATCTTATATGTTAGACCGCATCTTTCAGTTCCTTGTTCAAGGCTCTTTCCATTACCCCATTTGTATGAAAATTACTTTAGCAGTGAAATTCTTTCTGCAGTGAAAACTGAAACAATAAACCCATATATCTAAAACTCAAGTCTGAGCCTCATTTCTATATTGAATCCAACCCGACACCAATCTTACCATCCAAGTTATTCATCTTACACATTCATAATAAAAAAGATACATATCCAGTTTAGTGAGTACTATAAGTAGTCCAGTTGTTTCACGGGAAAATAAAGTCATATACCATAATTTACTGAAAATGACATTAGACAATTTCTCCAAGTGTTTTGATGGCCACTTAATCAGTCAGTGGCCCTTTTTTTCACCCATCTGCCTTTCCCTCTTGCTGTCCCTTGTTTTCTTTGCTTTGATGCAGAACTACAAACACGGTCGCTTTAAAAATCCATGCTGTCCACAGGTGCTGCTCACTATACCATGCAATTCTCCTGGCAGGTGCAGTCCATTTCCCATTTTGAGTCAACTGCCTTAATTAGGGATTAAGTTGTGAGCAAAAGTAGCTTCAAACTCCCTTAAACAAAAAACAGAAGTTATGATCACTGAAACTCAAAAAAGGAAAAGAATAAGGACAGTAAGTTATTGTGCAATTTCTCAAAGGTCAGTTGCTGTAGCCACCCCTCTACTGTCACCTTCTGCAGAAAAAAGATTTTCTGTGCTGTTCCCAGGAGAATTTAGATGCTTCATGTTTTCAGAACCCACCAGAGACTAACAATTCCCATGCCCTAAGAGAAGAAATCTGGTCCACTCATCATGGGCCAGCCAGGTCGGGTCCCCAGTAAACCATGCCCATTCCTATCTAGCAGAAGTAGTGTAAATATGCCCTCAAGGAGGGCACTTGGGTGCAAGTGGTAAATTGTCTAAACATGTAGTAATTCATCACTTAGCACTTACAGTTACAAGTTGAAGAGACGGTCAGTATTCACACCCATTTAGTCAATTACTCAGCCCTTCAATCAACAATATAACTTCTCACTCTACAGAAGAGTCCATGGAGAAGGGACCCCAAACATAGTCTGAGAAAAGACAATTTGTGTAGTAGAGAGTAAAGCATAGTAATAGCTTTAAAATATCATATCTGTATTTTTGAAAGTCTGAAAACATAACCCTATGCTGGATTATCTAGATAAATAGCTAACAGTCATTTTCCTCCACGGAGTTTTACTGTTAAGGCTGACTAGTGTTTATGGTTATAAGATATGAAATGACTACCTAAAATAACCACTTTTACTTTGAACCATTCAATGAAGTATTTCTTCTTTTCTTCATATTAAATTAAATTTTAGCTGGTACATAAAAACATGAGGGTTTTTATCAATAGGGTTTTATCTGATGCTTTGATACATGTATACATTTGCATGATGTTTGAATCAGTTAAAACCTATCTTCTCAAACATTTATTGTTTCCTTATGGTGAAAATAATATTTTTCTTCTAGCTTTCTGAGATATGCAATACACAATCACTATCTGTATTCACTGCACTGTGCAATAGCTTATTTCTCCTATGTACCTGCAACTTAGTACCTATCGATCAACCTTTCCTAATGCTTCTCTCCCCTACTCTATCTGGCCTTTGGGAGCCCTCATTCTTCTCTTAACTTCTGTGACATCAACATTTTATAATGAATGAGTGAGATCATGCTGTATCCAGAGGTACATGGGGGGGGGGGTTAGGGTTCTCAACTTTGAGAAAGACTCATATAAGGAGAAAGCTGTTAAGCTATTGTCTCTTATTGAGCTCTTCCTATGAACTATATGTTTTTATCAAGTCTAAGTTTCTCTAGTGTGAGAAACTGAGAGTGTAAATAAGGACTAAAAGGATTAATAACTAATAATTGATACTTTGAAACAGGAAAAGGTCCAAAGAGGTAGGGGTGGTGGGAGGAGATGGGGAAAGGAAAGAATGGAAAGGAAAAATTATGAGAAAAGAAAAAAAAATGGAAACAAAGTATGTAAAGAGGGAAGGGTGGAGGGGTGAGCCATGCACAAGTAGTGGGGAAAAAATAAGAACCAAGATACATCATGTACAGGTACAAGCACCCAAAGATAAATGTAAATGCATTGTATACCTAAAATGTACCAATAAAAGAATTTAAGTTAAATAAAAGTTTCTCACTTAACCCCAACAATCGCATGAAGTTCGTGCTATTCATTGTGTAGTAGAGGAAGCCAAAGCCTATGAAAGTGAACCCATTTATCCAAAGGTCACAGAGAAGACCAAGATGGAGTCATAATGATAATCCAAGTATATTTCAAATTGTCTCATCTAGACCACTTCCTCTACATTCCATTGACTCAAGAAAGGGAATATGTGTGTGTTGTGATCCGTAATTTTAATCAGGGAATTTAGGTAACAAGGAGGTAATTCTGGCAAAGTGAGAAATGCTGAAAAGCATGAGGAACATCTAGAGAACAAAGATCATTTAAATTTAGTAAACACAGTAGACGTGAAAGTGGAGTTGCCAGATTTGCCAAACAAAAATACAGTCAACCAGTTAAATTTAAAGTAAAATAAATCATTAATTTAGTGTGAGAATTTTCCATGCAATATAGTATTTGAGAGATACCTGTATTTATATTAGAGTTACTCGTTAATTATCTAAAATTCAAAGTAACCAGGTGCTCTATATCGTATCTAGTGACATGGGAGAGGTGAAAAGTGGTGGGGATAAATGGAGCCTTTGCCTAGGCAACTGGATAAGATTAGAATTATTCTCTAGGCAATCGTTTGAGATTTCTGAGAAAAATATTTATGTGATTAGATTCATGCTGCTGGAAGATTAATCTGGCTGAGAAATGTAAGACAAATTACAGCCATAAAGAAATGGAGGTAGCAATTCAGAGGAGGGACCCCGAGTTATGCCAGTGGCAGTAGGACAGAGACACATGGGCAAATTCGAGAGACGTGACAGAGGGGACTTCATCCGAATGGTAATCTGAAGTTTGTTAATAATGTTAGCATATCTAGATTTGTAGAGCTGACAAATACCTCTGAAGATAGGTACCACTGTCAATACTTCTGTTTAAAAATAAATACTTGAAATGCTTCTTGGATTATATCCCCCACATTTGGGTGACATTTTCTCCAGAAGCTGTTTAAATGGACTAGACTCCATCCTGAGTTCTTCCACTAAGTTCATGAAGCAGTTTTTCATCATGACAGTGAACCCAGAGCACACACCCAAGAGGTGTATGATGGATTAAGGCCAGTTTGAGACTCTCCTTGAGTCCTCATTGAAAATGAAAAACAGAAGAAGACTGAAGAGTGCAGGACACAGCAGGAAATCTCACTTTGTGGTTATTTTGTTGTTATTGTTTGTTCATTTTTTTAAATCAAGCATGATGTTTATCTTTTCCTTCAGGATCCTGTGTTTTCTGCATGGGCACAATGGTATATGGTGACATATAGTTACCCACCAGAAATGTCCTAGTCATCCATTCTGCCTAGTCTCCAACTGTCACAATTTTATCAACTTGACAAAATGTTCTTAAAAATTCATTGTTTAAAGGCATTTAGCATATGCCTGCTATGCTCCAGACTAAGGATCAGCAAACTACACCCCATGGACCACATGCAGCCTGTAGTTTTTCGTACATAGTTTTGTCAGCACATAGCCATCCCCATTTGTTTAGCTTCCTCAAAGCATCAGTAACAGAGAATGCAGAAATGAGATCTTACATCTTGCCAGATTGGTAAACTTTCCTAAGGAAATAAAAAGCAAATTTGCAAGGCTTTTGGGTCTGTCACAATTACTCCATTATGCATTGTAGAGCAAAAGCAACCACAGACATTATGAAAATTGCCTTTTACATTTTAGCGACAAACAGGATATCAATCTGCAGCCATTATTTGTCACCAACTTGTCTAGAACATAGAATGTTTCTGGGTTATGACTGTAGAAAAAGATAATAATGTATTCTCCAATAACTAATCCAATTTGTCCCAGTATTTTTATTTCTCTCCAAAAGAATTGATGCAGAAGTTGACAACACATATTTTGTTTGTTTGTGATTTCTCTATTTGATGACTTATTTATCTTGGCTGATACAATTTCAACAGATCACAGTTAAATCTCGAGCTCCTTTTATTCTATTTTGTTCTCTTTCAAATATTTGTTTCATTGGTACATCTTTTGTATGAGAGAAATGAAAACATAAATTTCCTACATTTCTCAAATTCATTTGAGTAGAGGAATTTTATACTGTTTAATTTTTATTCTGGCATATACTTGGGTAAATTCAGTTCTTTGATTAAGTTTAGATGTAGATTTTGTTGTGTGGTAATCAACTGCTAGTAGCTGCAAAGGAAAATACATCAGCACTTAGAAAACACACCCTGAATTTATGCACTGCTATTGTTATAGCCATTATATGTGGAGCAATAATATGTTGGTAAGAATCCAGATACAGAAATCATGGCAGTAATTTGATCAGAGAAATTTTAATATAAAGAAGTATTAGCTACTATTAAGGGAATCAACATTTTACTAGTTCAAAAGTAAAAGAACAAAGAAGAATACATTAAAAGAAGTAGTGTGAGCACACATTGCCCATAGTGCTAAAGGCACATACCTAGGGAAGCACCAGACTCAGAGGAGGCTCCACTAAGGCTGAGGTTAGGAGCTCACTGGAGTGAGTGCAGTGGCTGACCCTATAGCCATCTGTTTGTTGAGTTGATTGCTTACTGAAATTGACAAAACAAAACAAACTAGACAACATAGGACTGACTAGAAACCCCCTTCCTGGGTGTCTGAAGAAATCACTTGGAAACTGCCCTTTGGGGTCCTGGTGAAAGTACCTAGGAAGACAGGAATAGGCTCCTATACCCTAGGAGCAAGACAGGACCTTAAATGTGGAAAAGAGAAACCATGCTTTTGCAACATTCGTCTAGTACTCTATTTGCCTATTTCATGTAATCCACATGCCTGAGAACTGTCCCTAAATCCTGAATTTATACTCTTCTCTGCATCTCATATCAATATATCATGCTGCAATGTTAATGGATACTAAATATTATTCCCAGAGTCTGACCTATTGCTTCCAAGTTTACATATTTGCTAATGTCCTTTCTTTTGATTTAAATTCCGAAGCCCTCAAAATAAAATATTGGATGAAATCCTACCCATTCCTTGAAATACACTGCCTTCACTGTCTGAAATTTTCCTTCTGAACTATAATTTCTATTATGGAATCCATGGCCAATGTGGCAGGTCTTATTATAGGTTTGGAGGATAGAGGTGAATAAGACAGAACCCTCCATAGAGAGGACTTTTGGTAGTGGTGAGACAGACAATGATTAAAGTAAAGGGAGAAAAGCTAGGAGATTGGGACCCAAGAAACCAGTGAGGAAGTATTTCTAAACAGAAAGAGTAAAACTCATTGCTGAATGCTACTGAGAAATACAGTAAGATAAAAACCGAGAACAGATTATAAATCCTGGAAAATTCTGGTATCCTTTAGAAGATTTATTTTTCAGAATGGTGAAAATAAGAACCTAAGTGGAGTGGATCAAAGACTGAATGACAGATGAGAAAAAGACAGTGAGCAGAGCTAACTTTTCAAATAAGGTAATTACTTGATCAAAAGTGGAGTTTTCCTATATTTTATGGTGAGGTGCTTTATAGCATGATTTTGTATTTATGACAGTTATCTACAAGAGAAGGAAAATATTGAGAAGCAAAAAAGATGGCCTTAATAGGCAAGAGAGATTGACAGCTAATATATAAATACTGAAACTTTATATTAGAATGGGGCTAGTTCCATCATGAAATAAGAAGATAAACAGAATTATAGAGTAATAGCCACTGGTACAGTTAGAGCTTTGGGGAAGAAAAATGAGATAGCTTCTTTCTGATCAATGCTGTTTGTAAGAGAAATAACAAATAACAAATTAGAAAAGAGCTATTAGACTTTGGAGATCAGAAAGGTATAAAAGAGACATCTCAGAAAAATAACGTGAATTTAGAAGGGTTGCCATGAATGAATTATAAGTGTTGTATCGAGATTTTAACATGGACTAAACAGCATGATTGAGTATTTTCCCCAGTCACACTCTAATGCTTGGAAACAGAGGAAAAGTATCTCACAAGTTGAGTTGAATAAACATAGAGGTTCTCTTTAAAAAAAAAAAAGTATATCAGAAAAAAAGAAGGGAAAGGAGTTGAGAATGTTTTGAAAATAGTTATAGTAAAGCAGCGCAAATTCTAAACTGAGGTGAAAGTGAATGCAAAAAATGCTGAGTAAAAGAAGTTGTCATGGGGTCAAAGAATGGCTGAAAATGGGACACAGGAATAGGGCAGCTAATTCCTGATGACAAGGACTAAAATATGATGATGGAAATAGGGAGCTGTCGTGGGGAGAGGAAAAGATTTGTATTCACAGTAGTCAGTGAAATCTTGTCTTGATTTAGTACACGTACATATTCCCAAGTTCATACATTTGTATAGCCCCATTTTTTTCAGTTTTTCACACTCTAAATGTCTCAAGAATATTTTTCATATAACTCAGAGACAGAAATAAATACCTAACAGTTTTATTTTTTAAGTAGTTTGGTCCACATAAGTATTTGTGTATCAATAATTGAGCAGTTTGAAAAATACACATAAGTTGAAAGAAATAACATTAGGCTGGCTGAATAGGCGCATCAATGACCACAATAAAGAGAAGGGCTGCCCCTTGGGGGAAAATTTACATCTGAACTGTCTTAGTGATGAGATGACACACTTCTGATAACCTCTATCTCATAGTATTTACACCAGAGCCTGACCAACTAAGTTTTCTGTCCAGGAATCGATCCTACATGGAGTATCCATATAGAGACTGGCATCTGGTAGTTGCTATGTTTGTCAGTTTTCTCCTTGGGATATGTGTCACAGAAAAGAATGGGTTCAAGAAGAAAAGAACATGAATACATTCATGCAGGAGGAGATTTTGTTAGTACTTGTTTCTTTTTCCTACTGGTAATAGTAATAATAACAATTATAATATTTCTGAGATCATTATCATTGAATCATTATAGTCTTCCTCCTCTACAACAAAACAAATTAATTTCCAAGATTCATATGTATTTAGTCTTTTATTGTTGTCTCCTAAATTAGTTCTGTATTTTCAGCCTCTTTACAATGTTATATTAGTCATTCCTAACTAGATAGACGGGTCTTCAAAATCCTTTCAGGTAAAGGATTTTGTAATAGCTTCCTTATATTTAGTTTAAGAACTTTAATCTAAAAACTTGTCTTTTCACATTAAAAAACTTCATATAGCTGTCTAATTTCCTTTTCTATGGTCATTTCTGTGCTTTCTTGCATAGGTAATTTTAGGTGACCCCTTCCTGTCTTCTGGAACATCCTGCCTCCATGTCCACCTGTCACAATTTTCGCCTTGCTTGGGTACCAATCGCAAACACTGTCTTTTCCACAAAGACTTTCCTGTTGCTCCATTAAATAAATATAAATCCATTCCTCATGCTGATCTCCAAAGTTTCATATTTCCCTAATGTCAATTACCATGCTCCATAAGTGTTACCTTCCATTGTCTACTGTCATGAGAAAACAGCAGTGAATCTCCTTGTAGACCAGGACCATATCTTGGGGTGCTAGTATAATGCAGGAGATGATGCATTAAATCTGATGCTTTGGTCTGCAGTCTAGCTCCTGTACCTGCTACAGGGTATCTCCAGGACTTAATTTCCAATTCAGTGAAATACAGATGATATTATCAGCTTCACACATAAAGTGACTAACACAGTGTTTAGTTCCAAGCACCAAGATAAATTAGTTCTTCTGTTTTTTTGCATCTTTAGATCCCTCCTGATTCCTAACACCAAGAATGTTCAAAATTTGTAATTTATTTGGGTGGAAATGCAAACTATAATAATAGCTGCCACAGTGGGAACTCAGAGTAATCAACTGAGCAATCCTGTCTGAATCTCTAGCATAGGAAAATCTTTGGAGAACTTCAGTTTCTTTCTTGTGGTAAATAAAATATACATGAACCTAGTGGTCTCAACATCTGGAAAGAGAAAGAAGAGGAGGAGGAGGAAGGGAGGGAGAGAAAGAGGGAAGAAGAGAGGGAGGAGGATAGGAGAAGGAAGAGAGACAGGGAGAGAGAGAGAGAGAGAGAGAGAGATCTTATTTGTAACTTTTAGTCTATGCAGCTTCCAAGTGAAAGAAACATTAGCTTTATCTTTGCTCTATACTAACTTTTCTACCTCTTTTAAGTTTTATTTGTCCCTCTCATTTTGCGTTTTCTCAAAATTCAACTCAGTTACTACTATTAAATAGAAATTTAATTTGTGCTTTCATTTAAAAAACTGAAAACACTTATGCCACCTAAGTTGACTTTAATTAAACAAGATATGAAGTCCTAAAATTGTGCATTAATTTAATTGGTTTTAATAATAAATAAAGATTGGGTTAAATGTTCTACTTTAATATAATCTCTAAGGAATAAATACATATTTGTCAATAATTCATTAGGCAAAGTGAATAATTTCACATTGATATATATCTTTTTAAAGGCAAGTTTTCATATATTAGATTTGTTTCATGTAGGATAAATTTACAATCTCATTCCTACCTACTTGAAATTCATTTCCAAGGTGAGAAAATATATATTGTTTTTTGAGAAAATATAAACCATATTTATTAAACAAATACTGTTACGGGCTACATTTTTATAAATTTAAATTATTAATGAATTTGACAAACCATTTCTTATATTCATTTGGAAAAGCCTTCTTTGAACATAGAAAAGAAATATAAATCTATTAAAACCTCATACACAAGTTGCTAACCAGTTGAATATAATTTTATAGATTTTTTTTAACACTTGAACATGGAGAGACTATTGGCTGTCCCTTCTTCAATAAGATTTATGTAAATAAGTGATGATGGTGTGCATTGTGACAAACAAGGCATTGCTCAATCTGCTACTTTACAAGTTATGTTATGATGATTAAAAACTCACACTAGAGCTCAGCGCCACCATCCCAGGCTCCTAGGGCAGAGAAAGTGAGCTGGTCCCAGCACCTTGAAGGAAGCTCCCTGCCTCCATCCCAGGCTCCTAGGGCAGAGAAAGTGAGCAGGTCCGAGCACCCGGAAGGAAGCTCCCCCACCGCCATCCCAAGCTCCTATGACATAGAAGGTGGGCCAGTCCCAGCACCTGGAAGGAAGCTCCCCCACTGCCATCCCAGGCTCCTAGGGAAGAGAAGGTGAGCTAGTCCCAGCACCCGGTAGGAAGCTCCCCGCCTCCGTCCCAAGCTCCTAGGGCAGAGAAGCTGAGCTGGTCCCAAAACCTGGAAGGAAGCTCCTCGCCTCCATCTCAGGCTCTTAGGACAGAGAAGGTGAGCCAGGTGAGTGCCAGAAGCACCCCCTCCCATGGAAATGAGAAGACACGTAAACAAGTCTCAAAAATAGACTTCTGGATCACCTACAGCAACCCCAAAGGGAAACGAGATGGAACACTCTGATACTCAACTACCTGGACTCTCTGAACTGGCAACAAAAGAG
>NW_004624738.1:15726414-15757030 GCF_000247695.1 Heterocephalus glaber | reverse complement strand
AAGGTCTAAAAGACCAGGGGATTTGGGAGGGGTAGGGGAAAGGAAAAAAGGGAAAGGAAAAAATATGAAAAGAAGAAAAAAAATGGAAACAAGGTCTTTGCAAATAGGGAAGGGTGGAAGGGGTGAAGGGAGGGCAAGGGAAGGGGAAAAAATAAGAACCAAGATATTGATGTAAAGGTACAAGATCCCAATGATGAATGTAACTGTATTTTATACTGAAAATGTGCCAATAAACTTAATGGGAACAAAAAACTCACACTAACATTTCCCTTGACATAAATGTAGAACTAGAAACAGATTTTTTTCTTCATGAGCATAGGATATTTGAACTTAGAGGATCGCAATGATGACTTATTTTAATCTTTTTTACACTTCCAGATGTTGAGATTGAGAGATGCACTGACTTAGCTGAGATCTTAGAGATGTCAGTAGTATCCATGTCACAGGAAATTTACACATAAGAGAAATCCTAGCAGGTCCCAAATCCCAAATCTAAATTATACTTTACACAAGGTATTTCACTTTTTGTTTGTTTGTTTGCTTGTTAACATATAAAGGTCTTATCCCTCCCCGCCCCACCCCACCCCCCCAAAAAAAGTCAAGTTATTGCCTTTGGGGAAGTTTCAAAAGTAAATTAAAATAAATGTTGAAAATCCAAGAAAATATTATCTACAACTAAATGTGTGATCTCTTCCTAGGAAAGAAATTTCTTGAGCTCTCATAAGTATGTTCGATTGTAACAGTTGAAAAAGGGTTAATTATCAATATTCTCTACCCACTTGCCAACACATGAAATTGAAAGGCAAATATCCAGGGCTGAAACTTGCCAATTATGCTTTTGAAATCCCAGTAGTTTTAATTACAGCCTACTCTAGTTCTATAAAAGGTACTGAAATTCTGCCCATCTATCACAACTCAAACTCATCCATAAAGCATGAGTGTCATTTTTAGTGCTTCTTTTTTCAATTTATGCCTATGCATTTTTCTCTCTGGAATCAGTAAGGGCTTTTTTTTCTTTATTTTTTACTAAAACATATACACATGAATACACATAACTTATTTATTAATCTTCAGTGGATAATTTACAGTTGTCATTGCTTGCACTCTCCACCAAAGAAAATTTCCTCCTGCCATTAGTTTCTCATTTAATTTGTGATAATTAGCACAAAATAAAGGCCAGCTAATGGAGAACAGGACCATGGATCAAGAAGTAGGATATAACAAAAACTATATTTAGCTCGAAAAATAGATGGTTTATGTAATTCTCCCCTAAACAAAAATGGCAATGTTAAAAAATATAACCCTTATATTATTATTGCTATCCTAAGGCAGCAGTTTTCAAATACAGGCAATTTGTAACCCCCACTCCCCACCCCCATAGGATTTTGGCACCTTCTGAAGACATTATTGATAGTTACAACTTGGAAGGTAAGGAACAGCTAATGGCATCCAGTAGGTAGGTACCAAGAATCCTCTACAACAAAGAATTCATTGGTCAAAAATGTCAACCACGCCAAAGCTGTAAAACCTCCTCCTAAAGCATTATCCTAAGTATTTTATGTACATTAGCTTCTTTAATCCTTAGACTGACCTCATTTCATTGGTGAGCTATACAACAAGAAGATTAAGTAGCTTGTGAAAGGACACACAGCTATTAAGTAGCAGAGCAGCCCTGTACTCTAATATCCATATTATTTTCATATTTCATTAGCTGTCAGTCATCGCATGAAAGTTTCTCTGATTCCCTTCCCACCCACACAGTTAATAATAATTGTTCTGTCCTTCAAACTCCCAGAACTGTTGTATTTTACCTAGAGCCTCATACCAGGCTTTCCTCCAGCACTTTCTAAGGGACATATCTCTGTCAAGGATTAAAACATATTGTGTGGAGGGGAAAACATGCTTCTGTGGTCAAATAATGTGTGGAAACATTAGGCAAAACAAACTTAATCTTTCTGCTGAAACTTCCCATAGACTGATATGCACTATGAATCTAGAGGGGGTTTACTTTATCCAGCATAACTCAAATTCATTTAATCAAAAAATAAAAGGTCATCTTTAGACATTAGCTGATCAAACACTACTATTATCATGACCAACAATAACTAAATATTAATAAGTAGCATGTTGTTTTGCTATACATATCTTTTCTCACCTTTTGAGTAACCCACACAGTAACTCATTTCTAAACAAATGGAAAAACATTTACTGGCATTAAAATGACTAAATTAAATTGGAAACCCAACCTGAAGAATCTCTGAGCAGATGAAACCAGTTAGGGTTCATAACTGTTGTAGTCAGGGTTTGCAAAGGAATAGATTGAATACAGGACACATAATTTACAGGATTATGTTATCATAGTCACCCAAAAAGTCAAATGCAGAGGAGTGCAAGAGATCTGTCCACATGCCAAAGACCCAAAGAATCTAGCTGAGGGCCTGGGTCCCAGAGCAATATCATGCACAAGTCCAGCTGAAGGCTGAGAGCCCAAGGAAATGTCCTCTATGAGGCCAGCCAAAGGCCTAGAGCCCAAGGCAATGCCTCATGCAAGTCCCTATCACGGATCTGCACCTGGAAGGCCAATGCACCAAAGACTAATGGTACAAGTGAGAAAGCCTGCGCTGGCAGGGTGAGAAATCTGTGCCACCAGGCTGAGGGATCTGCACTGGAGCCAGGAAGTGATGCTCAAGGCGAAGACCAGAGCTCCTCTGATGAGAATAGCAGCCACCCCCACCGACAGCAAGGACCCAAGCTCCTCTGATGATGAGAACAGCCAAGTTTGTATCAGGAAAACCAAGCTCAGCCAGCTTCTCCAGGAAAATCAACATCATATAATCTTCCCCTCCACTTCTTCTCTTATACCATTGGCAACAATTCTCAGGTGGGTCTTCCACACCAGAACCACGCTCACTCAGTTCACCTGAGTGTTCCAAGTTGACCACTAGTTAATCCACCACAATAAGTAAGCAAAGCCTCACTTGATTTATAAATATAAATGAAATGGAATCGGGGCTATCATAAATGCCTATACTAAAGAAAAAAAGAACTTAAGATCAGCCAATTAAAAACAATTATATACCCAGGGCTTTCCAATTGCATAGATCAAATAAGGCAGCTGTATGACTGTAATCAAATGTTTTTTTCGCTTTATTTCTGGATCTATCCCATGAAAACTTTCTTTCATATTTCCTCTGTAAAACCTCTAAATCAGTTCTTATTTGGAGCTGCCCAATTCATTAATTATTGTTTGTTTAAATAAATCCTTTAAAACTTAATATGCCTCACTTTGCTTTGTAAAAGTGTATAAGGCCCATGTATTAAAAGCTTGGTCCCCCAGAGTAGCTGTACTAGGAAGTGCTGTGGACCCTTAAAAGGTAAGGCCAACTTCCAGCCATGTAGGGTCATTGGAAGTAACAGATGCTGAAGAAATAACATTGATGAAAACAACCACAAACTGCATAAAGGATAATCCCACAACTCAATTCAAAGAAATCCCTCAAGTTCTAGTGCTCTTTTGGTATGTCAAGGCTTCCAATTCCATTTTTGAAATTAAACAGAAAACTAATTGCTATGTATCATATCTGTATTATTCTATTTTTCATTACTATTATGAAATATCCTAAGCAGGGCAATTTCATTAAAAAAAGTTTTATTTTGGACTATAATCCTGAATATATAAACTCCAGTTGCTGCAGCTGAGATAGTCTTCTTGCTGGCAGAGTTCCAAGATAGCAAAGGATATCACATGGCAAGAGACAGGGAGCGTGGATACACAATGGACCCTCAAGTTATGACCGGCCTGACATATGAACAACTTGGGTTAATTAGGGTAATGGAAGATTCATCTGCCTCTTGTTATCTGCAGAGTATACCCAGGTAAACATCCAGATCTCAGCTGCACTGACTTACAAACAACTTGAGTTACAATCAGCCCTCGGGAACTGATTGAGTTCATAAGTCAAGAGTCCACTGTATACGTGCCTGTCTGATCTCTCCCATTCATTTTTTTTTTTGGTACCAGGGATTGAACTCAGGAACTTGTGCTTGTGAGGCAGGTAGCGGAACCACTAAGCTAAATCCCTGGCCCTCTCCCTTTTCTTATAAAACCACCAGGATTCAGTCAGGGACATTCTACTCTAATAAATTTATCTAATTCTAAATACTTCCCAACAGCCCCACCCCTACCACATCAGTTAGATTAAGTTTCTGCACTCTTAGTATCTCACAATGGAGATTATATTTCAACACAGGAAGCCTTGATGGACATTCAAATTGTAACCAAACCACAGAAGTATCCTAAGTTACATTTAATCTACACCAAAAGATTTTCACTTAAAGCTCCGAGTCTGTGAACTCAATTGATTATCAGAAAAATGTATGAAATGTTACTGTCACCTGTCCTAAAACTGTCCTTTAACGTGACCTCAGCTATGTCAAGCACAGCTTTGGGTAACAAGACAGGAAAAAAAAAAAATCTGTAAAAGTGGTTACCAGCTCCTCAACCGGACAAAGCTTTGTAATTGGAAAACTACTTCAAATGAGTCCCCACCTTTGAAATACTGCTCCCAGGAATTCATTAAATGGTCAGTAGAGGACAGAATGAACCAGCATTTAGTGATAGTCCTTCACCAGCACATCCAGAAAGCTGCTACACTTAGGATCTTGTTTGGAAAACTATCTACCCAGTAGATCTTTCCAGAACTCATCAGTAATTTAAAATGCTATCTCTTAGATGAAAGAAAATGTCTGCCAGTTGTTATGTTGACAAGTGTATCCATGGTGATGTTTCATTGCAAAGAAGAGAGATTGGATGTGAGAAAATTTCATTATGCACACATTTCCACTTATAAAAATTAAATGATCAGCATCATCTCTCCTAAGCACAATCTTTAGCCTCTTCCTGAATTCAGTTGTTGTTCTAATAGAACTGCTTTTTATTTCTCAATAAAATTTTAGTAAAATTTGCTAGTGGAGGTTTTAGTTTCTGGTATTCAGCCAAAGTATTTGTCAACAGAATTGCACTTCTTAGATGCATTTGGAAGCTTTGAAAAAGCACCCCCCACGCACACACTTGAAACTCTCCAGAGAATGTCTGGAGGCATAAGCATTAGGTAGTCTCTATTCCAAAATTCATTTTATATTAAACTTGAAATTCTCAGGACTCCTATATGCAAATATATGAGTATAAGACTGAATGAATACATGGTTAACGATTTAATTACTGAAAGAGAACACCGGTTTAAATTAAAAGAAATGTGTTCTTTTTCCTAGTAAAAGGATAAAGACCAGAAACATGGAGAATTATTGAGTCTGGAAATGATAATAATATAGTACAATTCATCTAATTAAAATTCCAATTGTGCACTGTCTCTGTGCTTTGTTACCTCAGTACTTCAACTGGTACAACGAAGAAGAGTGTCCAGTTTTTTCATAGTGAGAGTATGAATACATTTGCCTGATAATAAAGTCCAGTTTTCCTTTTTAAAAAAGACTGATCTACTGCAATGCACAGAACTTAATGTGCTACTTGCTAACTCCACGATCTTGGTTCTTTAACCTCTCAAAACTTCACATCTTTCATTTTGAAAATGGAGAAAATGTCTCACAACACTACATGGGTCTCTTGCTCACATATAAACCCCATCACAGCCTTTGTATCTAGTAGGCCCTCAATAGAAATAAATGTTCACTGCCTTTCCTTCTTTTTCCTCCACAAACTCACATTATGAACAGAAAACATCTACTTTGCCTAGAGACTTTCTATTATCCCCTCAGTCTTCGACCTCATCAGTAGCAATCACTATCAGCTTTACTAACGGAAATGTTCATATATCAGATACATCAGACATGCATCATCTACTGACTTAGTTCAAAGGCTCAAGATTCTATGGATCTTTATGTATAAAAAAACTTTGAATTCACAGATAAGAAAATATGAAGATCTGAGATGCTTTAGGCAAAAGTTCTGTACCAAAACATAGATTTGTTCTCTAGTCTTGATTTCATAACCAAATGGCTTGGTGACTTTTATTATCATGTTATCTTTTGAGATTCAACTTCAAGTAAAAATGACTAAAAATCTGTCTCAGTTAACTGAAAGTTTTATGAAGAGCCAATAAAATATAGAAACCTAGAAATCTACACAATTACAAGGTAGTGGTAGTCATGTAGCCACAGAAATCTTCCTGCTCCTCTGAGCAAATTCTGTTTTTATAAGCAAATCTTTAAAGAAAAGAGATTTTCTAAGTGAATCATTGGTGACTGTGAGGAATTCTTCATGATGAGACTCAATATGCCATAAGTTGGAAGGCAGATAGATTGTGTCTGTGTGAGACCAATGAGGGTAAAGCAGATCTCTTACAACAGGCATAAGAGAATGATAAGGATAAGGATGAGGATCAGTACACAAGGTCAAGTATATAATCTGATGTAGCAGGGTATGACATGAAGTTGTAAGTATTCAGCATGTTTTTGAACATAGAAAAGCATCTTGGAAAATAAGAATATTCAGTGAGGCTGAAGTTTTCCTAATTAAGGAAAAGGAAAAGTTCAACTTCACTGAATTTTCTTACTTTCCAAGATGCTTTTATATGTTCACATTCTTCAAATTAGCTCTTTGTGAAGGTGTATAACAGCTTATCCATAATCAGCACGTGGTCAATTTAAAGAACGTGGCCTGGAAAGGAAGGGTGTGAAAGCTACTGAGAAAGAGTGTAGATGCCACGAACAATTCTATTGCAATCATCCTGAGCAAACCAACAGGAACAGCTCTCTGAATTTTCATCAGCTCAAAGACAGGGACTTAGAGGGACCTTTTCTCTCCATGGATTGAACTTTTAAGTGAACTTTCAAAATCTTTCAAATGACTACTAATAAGGAAGCACTGTTACTTGCTGGGTGTATTAGTATGTTTTCCATAGTTGGGACAAAATACATGAGAAAATTAACTTAAAGAGGAAAAGATTTATTCTGTCTCATGGTTTCAGAGGTTTCAGTACATAGTTTCAATGCATTCATTGTTTCTGGGCTGGTTGCAAGACATTGTTTTGTACTGTGGCAAGAGAATACAGCAGAAGGGTGTGGGGGAGTAAAGCTTCTCACCTCATGATAAACCGCAACAGCAGAGAGAGAAATAACCAGAAAGGAAGAACCTGGGACTAGGTATAGTCCCCAATATTATGACCTACTTCCTTCAACTAGGCCCTATCTCCTAACAGCCCATTCAGCTGTGAACTAATCAATGGATTCCTCCATTAATGAGATTAGTGTCCTCCTGATCCAGTAACTTCCTGAAAGCTCATCATCTGGCCTTTGGGAAACAGTTTTGATCCAAGCCACAACACTGACAATATACCCATCTGTGGGCCCCAGATGCTGTGAGGACAGAAGAGACCCTTAGGTAGAGCTAAAATAAAGACCCAGGCCCTTTTTGGAGGGTAAAAAAAGCAGTGTCTGCATGGCTATGAGCAGCAAGAAGTTTTCAAGAGGTTTTGTGGTTAGAAGCTGACAGTCTGTGGTGTTGACACCTGCTCCGTGCAGGCAACACTGCCCTTCCTAGTGCAGGTCGCCATCCTACCCAAACCCCCCTATTAGCCCACAAGACAAACCACTAACAACAAGCCCAATATCCAATCTAACAAGTGTCGACTGTGGGAGTGGAGAAGGGCCCCCTACTCCATAAAACAGGACCAAAGCCCCAGATTTGACTATAACCCAGTTCTGGCCCCTAACTCCTCATAGTGGCTTTATATTGCTTCCTTCTGCACAGAAAAAGTACTCTCACTTTGCACTGGTGTTCTCTGACTCCTCTTCCTCTGACTCCCCTTCCTCTTTCTACATCAGAGAGAGAGAGAGAGACCTGGCAAAGGTGAAGGTGAGGCTGGGGATCCCAAATCCCAGACCCACCGGGCATAGCAATTCCTAATAAGCTTTCCTTGCAGACGGTGACCAGCCATAGTTTCAGGGCTTTTTTAATGTGATTGTTTGAAGGGTTAGTAATCAAAAAAGAATTTTCCTGCTTCTATTTAAACATCTGCATAGTTTTCCATATACATATGTCTACATCACACATATCATTCCAAATAATGATTTCTAGGAAAATCAACCATATTGAGAAAGAAAAGCAACAGCCAATGGAGTAGCTCTTTATAAAGAAAATTATCCTTTACCTCAGACATCGTTTTTCCTTTCTCATCTATTCTTTAATTTCCTTGTCTTTTTAATTTAACAAATGTTTATTTCCTGATCACTGGTGTCTTTCATGCTTTATTGAGGTATAAGTGAAAAGTGAATGGATTTCAGATGTACTACATGATTATTTGATGTGCATATACATTGTGAAATGATTACTATAATCAAGTTGATTAACACATCCATCCCCTTACATAGTCACCTTTTGTGTATATGTGGTAAAAACACTTAAGATCAATTCTTTTAGTAAACTTCAAGTATGTAATATGCTACTCTTAATCGAAGTCGCCATGTTGTACATCTCCTTTCTAAGAATTTGAAAAAAATCCAAAACTAATCCAGAAGCACCTGTACTGAAATTTGCTCAAGCTCTGTGAAACAATGGACTATTAAATCTTAGCATGCTGGAAGAAAGGTTTTGGTAATACAGGAGTGAACACAAACAGGCTCAGAATCATCTTTTGATGCTAGCAGAGAGTGTGTTTCTAAGATAAGAATAAATTCTTTCACAAACACCTGTGAAACAGGGCTCTGGTGATCAACTATATTAAATCAGAACATGGGATAAGAAGGCAAGAGACTACAGAATTAGGAATCAAGATGCCTTGCTCTGCCTCTAGGTATGTGTGCATCATTAGACAAGTCACTTCTTTATCTACTCTGTGATATCCCAACTGTACAATGAACAAGTTGAGTTATCATCTCTATGATGTCCATGCTACCTCTGCTCAGTGGGAAAATGGACAGAGTATGGGTCACACAGGGAGAACTCAGTTTCACCTTATGTGGAACACTCTTCTGAAATCCCAACCTCTTCTTTCCTTTATGTATAGAGTGATTACTTCTTTCATTATATTTAATAAGTTCACCAGCACTAATGAGTCTATTTCCAGCCTGAAATCTGACAATAACCTAATCTTTTTTCTTTTCCCATCAAAGCAGAAGCCATACCTTTTGATGGAGCATTATCAAGATATCATAAAACCTAAGTCTTGCTAGGATGCATGTATCATTCTTAACAATTTCTTTTAACAAACATTTGTTGAACATTCCAAAACCTTAGGTTGGCTCTAGATGCTACCAATTTGCTTTGAGATCCTGAGCATATCAGTTACTCTGATAAGATTCAATATACTCTTTGAGGGAGGTTTTGGAATAGGTTTCATGCTGTCCAAACATTCTATAAATCTACATTTAAACAACAAATGGAAAGGCATGATTGTAATTTGCAGTGGACAGTGACTGCATCTTTTCATACTACCCTTACTTTGCCTTAACTTCTTCTATATCCACTTTGCAATGATGTCTGATTTGCTAAATCTCAAACACTTTCACTCAATAATTCTTGTAGCATTGAAACACCACCTGACATTTATTAGGTCCTCAGCGTGTGTTGGTCGACACATGGAAACTATGGTTTTACTGTGAAAACCCTCAACTGTTATGAAAACCCCCAAAATATTCTCTAAAATGTAGGACTAGAAACTTCTGAATGGAAGTTCCGAGTATTAATCAGTACACTGATATATAGTTCCTTATGCATTTATTGCTCTAGGACAATCTAGTTAGGACACAGTTCACACTAAATGAATTTGTTTCAATTCCAGATTAATTTGTCCTTTGGAATCTAAGCAGCATAGTGGAAATTTCACATATGTTAGTTAACTAGGTGAATTAATAGAAATTTGTGTCTAGAAATCTGTGTTATGATCTACTTTGAAGTGTTATGGTAAGGGAGATAGAATGGAATAACCCTGAATCAATGGTAATAAGTTCAGATCTTGCGTCTCCATCGAGAACAAATTAACCTATTTCCATTCTCAGTTTTCCAAGTCTAAAATGGCAGAATTAAGATTTTACCTGTATAGATATTTCATGAGTATTAATAAGTAACTGTTCATCATTAATATGGAGCAATGACAAGTATAATCCAAAACAAGAATTAGATATATAGGAGGAGGTTGGGCAGTAAGGAAGCAAAGATAGTTGTGCTTCTTTTGACTCACTTTGCTCCTTCTGTAATTGCAAATGATGCACACAAAAACCAAGGAAGGGAAGGACCATGGACAGATGGTTGCCAAAGGGGAAAGAGAACTTACACAGCATCTGAAAAACCCTCAATTATCAGAATTACTCATAACAGTGATATTCTAACCATATCTACCATTTGCACACTAATGCATAGTTTTATTTAAAAGTATTAATAGTTAATTCGCCAAGAAAAGTGACCATGGAAACATTCACTGTGATTTACATACCATATCCGAAAGAGTTTTGCATACATTTAAGAAATGAACAGTGTATTCCTAGAGGAAGTAGGTGGGGAAAGAAGGTAAAGTTGTTGAAAGGATTTGGCAGTAAATGGACAGCCACTGAATTGGATTCAAAGTGTTGTAGGAAAGAGGAAGGAAGGGAGGGAAGTTGTATTAAAAATAAATGAATGGTGACAATTACAGAATTCCACCTTATCCAAAGAAAGGAGTCAAATGTGTAACAGAGTTAGCCCTGGTCTGAAGAGGGTTTGGGAAAAATAAAATGATAGCATGGGCCAGGACAGCTTAGCACAGTCAAGGACAGGGTCGATTGAACTTCATCCTGGGGCACGTGGGCTGGAAGGAGAGCAATAGGATTCTAACTACCCATGGAAGGGAAATATGGGGTAACCCCAGAAACCAGACTGCATTTAATTGCTACTTAGACCAAGAATAATTATCAATATTTTTCAATGATTGGCTCAGAGAGAAAATCTTTTAACACTATATGTAAATTGTTTACATGAGACATGGATGCATGTTTCATATGACCTACATTAACTTCAATGTTATAGGACCCTTGGCATTAAAAATTAATAAAATATCTTGCCTATTAGGTACTAAACCCACAACCATAGGGTTTATATCTTTTTGCCTTTAAGAATTTTTCATTTTAGCAATAGTAGATACACAGAGAAAGTTAAACATTTCACTGTTTTAAGAACAAAAACCTCAAGTCATTTGTTGGGGGAAAATTTTCAGATTCCCGGAAATCAATAAAGACAATATGTTCCCTGTTCCCTAATGATAACCTCTTCATGAAGAATGAGTCCTGGCCACTTAGATCAGGAAGTTCGCCCTAGAGAGCCCAAAGATAGAAGAGTGATAAAAGATATTTGCAAAAGGTAAATAAATACTGAAGACAGCCTCTTTCTGGTCTCCCTACCAACAGTAGCACTCAATTTCATACACCTCTCAATTGCACCAGCCAAGGAGTGCTAATTTTCCTTGAACCAGATTAATAAGAAACCATATTTTGGTTTTGGGTGCTGTTTATATATAACAAATCCTAGAACCTCTTGGAGGGCTCCCAAATCTGCTAATGATTTCCCTAAATATTTTTTAAATAAAAATAAATAAGTTAAAACCCCCAGTAATTTGTATTGTGAAGATTTAAATTGTCTGGTAAAATGCAGAGGAAGCTCATTGACCATTTATTTTTCAGACATAGAATAACTACTATAGCAAAAATGAAGACAAATCTACAACTTCCAAAAAAGTCAAAGAATTGATTTCTCTTCTGAAAAGATTTGGTGTAACCAACAATGCCTCTAGTGTAGTATAGTAAAGATGCTGTATAACAAGATGCAATTATATCTAGCAATCTGGATCTGGAAGGTCAAATCTAAAGCTTTATTCTAAGGTGCATCTGTAGAGTAAGTGCTTAGCAGAACAAACAAACAGTGGGCTCTGTTTACCAGACTATAGCTGCAGGGCACATGGAAAAGCAGCAGGCTCAGCTACCAGCAGATTTCCAGAGGACAACCTAGTAATGGAATTTCTCCTGGGACAATCAAAGAGGTGGGGCCAACAGCCAAGCATGACTGCACATAACAAATCCATCAAGACCTATGATATCCCAGGCAAGACAAATATCAAGAGGCATAGAGACTTAAAGGCTATTTGAGAAAATTTACTATCCCCCAGACCCCGGTACAGTTGAGAACGAATATCATTCAAATCCTCATCTATTCTAACAACACAATCAAAATTCTCTTTTTCTTAGCCAGCTGAATTTACTGCTTAATATTCATTTATTTTTAACTGCATCTATGTATAGCTACATAAATAAAAATGTTTGTATATGCTCTTATATATCTGTGTTACCGTATCAAGCAAAATTGGCTGGACAGGTTTTGATTAAATTTAGAGAGTATATTTTGAGCATCATGATTTTAAATATAGGCTGTACCTGAAATTTACTTTGGAGTTCTCTAGGAAGCAGGCAGGCAGTCATTTACCAGAAAAGCTGAAACAGTGGTGAAACAAGAGGCCCGTAAGACTGCCAAAGGGAGTAATGAATCATAAGTATGAAGATGCATTAATATCCCAAGGATAGAGAAAACAATGAGTAGTTTTAAATATGAGTCCCGGATGCATCATCTGAAAGGCAGGTGTGGCTTGCAATCTAGCCACTTCTCACCTGGCTAACTGTAAGAACTGCTCAAGCTAAGTAGCGTTGGTACTTATTTAGTTAATGGTGATGAATAGTTTTTTCTTCAGCAGCTCTGGGGAGGCATTTTTGGAAAGACTCATTAATGTGCAGTGAATCTCATTTCCAAACTCAAGACAGAGCAGGGAAATGCCATCCTCTCGTCTCATACTACTGAAAGGCCCTCAGCAGAACACCGAGTTACTCTGATGTCTGAATCTCTCTTCCAAGTGTAATTGTCCAGGCACAAGCTGACTAGCCGGTAATGATGAACCAAGAAAATGGTAGCAGAGTCGGATCTGCCTGAATTCCTAGAGTTTGCTGGCACAAATATTTCCCACCACTTTCAGTGCATATCCACTGGCAAAGCCAAGCAAACTGTTACCATTCTCATTATTTGTTTTCAATTTCCCATTCTGATACATACAAAGAAATATTTATTGGTCAGAGTTCTTAGGATCAGGGAAGATACAATCATTTATCAGTTCTGCCTCAGGTTTATATGTTTTCATGGCTGTTGATTTTCTAATCATACTGGGTCCAGAAACTGGCTGCACATATAATCACCCAGAATCTCAAGAGTTTGGTTGTAGGCAGGTATTTTGTTTTGGTTTTGGTTTAAGCTCCCCAAGCAATTCAAATTTGCAGGTAAGACTGAGTCTATACTGCATGAGGTACAACATAGCTAATCCATTTCTTAATGTAGAAAAATATACAGGATTTCTAAGCTCATCCCTCTGAGAAATACTGATTAAAAAGTTATGATCTTACAGGGTTTTGGTATTTTTTATATTTACAGGGTTTTGGTCAGGAGAGAATGAAATTAGATATGCCTATGGATCAAATTTGGGGTTTGGGAAAACAGAAAATAAATTGAAAGGAGAATGTTGTGGTAGGACTGGGGCTCTCAATGCCCCAAACACTGTGGTATCAATGGACACCTAAAATACACCCAGGCCATGGCCACAATCTCCACAGATTATGAGTCAGTTGGTTTGAGTAGGACTTGGGCATAATGTACAGCCAGAATCAACAGTCACTGTCCTAGAGGGTGAGTGTGACTAGCATTGCCTGACATTGGCTTATTATAGGAAGCAGATTCTTCTATGAAAGTTAGCTCCTTACATAACAAAAAAATGAGGGCATTTTGTCTATAAAAACTTTATTATTTTAGGAGATTTGACATTCAAATTTGGGACTCATATTGCAATTAGTTTGCTGTTAGGATATCTAGATGTTCATAAAGCCTTTTCTTTCTAAAAAGGTGAATGCATGCAAAAGAAAACAACAAGGATATTTTGTATTAATGAGAGAGAGAGAGAGAGAGCGAGAGAGAGAGAGAGAGAGAGAGAGAGAATTATATAATCACCTCAAACCACTACTGGGCTAAGAAATCCCATGATTTGCTGTGTGTAAACTGAAGAACAGGAATGGCAGGGGTATGATTCAACCTGAATCTAAAAGCCTGAGAACCAGCAGGCCAAATGGCATAACTTCTCTGAGGCCAAAGATCTGAGAATCTGAGGGTGGGGAGGAAATCAATATAAGTCCAGAATCTAAAGATTTCAGAACCAGGAACTTTGATATGCTAAAACAGAAAAAGAATGTTCCAGCTCAAAGAGAGAGAACAAATTCACCCTTCCTCTTCTTTTTCTGTTCTGTCCAGGCCCTCCATGAATCGGACAATGCCCACCCACATTGGTGAGGGCAGATTTTTACTCAATCTACTAATTCAAAAACTAATATTTTCCAGAAATTTCTTCCCCCACATACCCCGCAGTGATATTTTACCAACTATTTGGTTATCCCTTAAGTCACTCAAGTTAGCACATAGAATTAACCATCACAGAACTTGAAAGTATCTTTGCCTATGTCTAACTAGATAAGGGTTCCTTCATAAAAGATGGAGCATTATAGGTGACTATGTAATTATTCTACCTAATATGCTAGAGTCTTCTTCAGGAATATTTACTCCTTCTCTTCAGGACCCCCATAGCCCAAGTGTATTTTTCTATCCCTTGACTTCAGGCTTAGCCATGTGATTCGCTTGGACCAATGGAACAATAGCACATGAGACATGATAAAAGGCTTGGCAAATGTTCGAGAGTCTGCGATGGCTATGTCATCCTAATTATCTTGCTGCCCCAAGGACAATGAGTGATACATTGCACAGAGATGCCCCTGCCAACCCTCAGATCTGCGGTGAGAAGCAGAGCCTCCCAAAGCACAGCCCAAAGCACAGCCACCTAGAGAAGCCCATTGAAAAGCAGGTGAGTCTGGCCAATCTTCAAATGGATGATTTGAAAAAATGCTCACAGTTTATGCTGCCACAATGTTTTGGTTGGTTGTCATTTAGATACACTATGGCCTATGTTAATGGATAAACTCAATTTTCATATTTGTTTAATGTAGAGTACGTTCATGTCCTTGATATGTTTTCCCAAGTTAGCTCAAAATCTATTCAAAATTAGTATATCAAAAAGGGGTCTGCAGGCCAGGGATTTAGCTCAGTGGTTCCACCACCTGCCTCAAAAGCACAAGGTCCCCAGTTCAATCCCCAATACAAAAAAATAAAAGAGGTCTGCACCGCCACATTTATTTTATTGGACCACTATTCACAACAGTGAAGATTAGGGTAGCAACTCAAGTATCCACCAAGGGATGAGTGGGTAATGAAAATGTGGTAATACCATCAATGGAATATTATTCAGCCATAAAGAAAGAATTAAATCCTGTCATTTATGACAATATGAATGAACTTGGAAAACAAGTAAAATGCTTGGCACAGAGAGACAATCACTACACAATCTCATTTTCAGGTGGAAATTTTAAAAATTGTTCTCATGAAAGGAGAGACTAGAACAAAGGTTAGTGGGGATGCCAGGTGGAAGAAATGGGGAAAAGTTAATGAGTACAAAAATTACAGTTGGATAGGAGGAATAGGTCCTGGTGTGCATAGCAAGGTGACTATTGTTGACACAATGTATTTTATATTTCTAAATAGCCAGAATAGAGGATTTCACATGCTCTTACCACAAAGAAGTGATAACTATTTGAGGTGATGGATATGATACTTACCCTGATTTGATAATTATACAATTTATACATTTATGGAAACAGCATATTGTACCCTACAAATATATATAATTATTTTGTGTCAATTAAAATGATAATAATAAAAGATGCCCTGTAACATTAGAAATTGATTGGGTTATCTTATTCTTTACCATCCCTTTAACCAAATGTGGTATTAAGTTTTATCTGAGATGCCTGCGTCCGCAAAAAGGGCTGTAATTCTACCTGAGAAATGGCACCACATTCCTTCACCCTTACCTCCTGAGTACTGGAACACATCATAGGGTCATATAACAGTTGAAATTTAGAACCAACCTAAGTAATGACTATTAGGGAATCGCTAAGTAACATATGGAGTTTTCAAAAGTAAACTGTACCCCACATTTAAAAAACACACTGAAAGTGTAAATAAGGATCAAAATGTGTAATAAATAATGTGAAATAGGAAGAAAAGGTGCAAAGGGAAAGGGGAAGTGGGAGGGGTAGCAGAAAGGAAAGAGGGGAATGGAATTAACATGAGAAAATGAAAAAATGGAAACAAAGTTTCTGTAAATAGGGAGGGATGGAGGGGTGGAAGGGAAGGCAGGGGAATTGAAATCAGGAAAAAATAAGAATCAAGATATATTATGTAAAGGTACAAATCTCCAATAATGAATATCATTGTATACCTAAAATGTACCAATAAAATTAATTTTAAAAACATACTTGGAAAGTTAAGTATGAGGTTGTGTCTATGCAACCAAGCAAGCCACGTAATTGCATGTAGACCATAGTTTCATTTATAAAAAATAAAATACATAAAAATTTCAAATCGAGCATACCAAAATGTTAATGGAGGTGTCTTCATTGTCATTACCAAGTGATTATTGGCTTTTAAAAACATTCCTGTATTTTCTAAATTTTTTCTCCAATGAGCAAGAAAAAAAAAAACTCTAAAAATGTAGGAAGAACATAGTTTCTGAGGGACTTGAAATTCCAGACACATATAACTCAAAGGAAGAAAGAACAAGCAACGTTTCTTCCCTTTATAACCCATTTAACTCCCAAGACTAGGTAATTATTGGCCTCTTCCCAGGTGTAAAAGTCTTGTAATCCTACAGACTCGACCTTTTGAGGATCTGCGCCTGCTTTCTGTCTGCTAGGACAGTTCTCAAGTACCTCTCAAATTCTGCACAGTTCAGTATACTGAGTTACCTTCTCCTTCAGAAGCAGTTCAATTCTAAGAAATAGAATTTTCTTAGTTATCATTTCACTTTTCTCATTGCACTACACTGCAGGAACCAAAGTTTTATAGGTAGCCAATAAAAAACATAAAGTTTCAATAAATGTCCAATGTGGCATTATGCTTTAATTTTAAAGGCCACTATTTATTTAGATTTTGATATTCATGTTTCTGAACTACTTATCTTGAGCCAGTGGATTCTAAGTATCTTAACTGGAAAAAGGTTCACCTTTGTGACTCTCACCTAGTTTGGCAGGCAGCACATAGTGTGGGGGATTGTGAAAACACACGGTTTGGGACAAATACCTGGTTTTGATGTGCATCGGAGGCTTGAAACAGGTCTTGCTTTGTAGAGGCTTTGCAGTAGGTGGGGCCAGTCAGGGCTGGGCCAGTAACATGGGCTGGGCAGGGACGTGACATCTAACAAAACCTTCCAAATTTCATCCTCTTGTGCAGCTACAGGGGAACCCTGTGTTGAATAGTAAAGCTGTGACAACTTGGACCCAGCTGAGAGCCCTGAGGCACTGCTTGAAAGGGGGGATTTGGAAGAGCTGCTAAGCCTGTAGCTGATTTGGGTTCAACAAGGCATAAATTCTTACATTTGAATATACTGAGACATCCAGATTTATTTGTTTCCATAGCACAAGCATTGGTTGAGACCACAGGCATTTGTTAAAGCTGTCTTAAGTGTAATAGAAAACTTTTAATATTCCACTGTCAAAATAAATGTATTAGCATAACCAAAAAAAACCTATGCCTTTGCTTTTCTATGGAATGTTTCAGTAGTTGCTAAGTTTAACAAGGGGAGAAGATAGCCTCTTTTATGCCATCATCTCAACAACCACATGCTGTAGAGATGGCAGAGAGAGGCATAAATTCCTGAGCTGCAAAGGAATTTTTTATACCAATGGTAGTAGCCTCCAGGCAGTCTGTGGCACCATATTAGATGCCGGCCATGTGCTGTTAGACAGGCCTTTCTTCAAATGTATTGAAGTAAAGAATAAGGTTAGATGCACTGTTCTTTGTTTAAAGTAATGAGTATAAATAAGAGCTTTAACGAGGCTTATAACCATAATAAGGTCAAGAAATGAAGGAACGGGGCATTTCTCTATGGCTAAACATATAGTCATCCCTTAGTATCCATGTGAGATTGGATCCAGGATTCCCCGTAAATATCAAAATCTAAGAATGTTCAAGTGCCTTATATAAAATGATACAGTATTTGTATATCACCCGTACATGTCTTCCTGTGCCTTTTAAATCATCTCTAGAATGCTTAACCACAACATAAATGCTCTGTAAATAGTTGTTGCACTGCATTGCCTGAGGAATAATGAGGAGGAAAAAACCCTAACAAGGTTTGAAGTTCCACACCTATAATCCCAGTATTCTGGGAGGCTGAGGCAAGAGGATTGAAACTTTGAACCCAGCATGGGCAACTTAGTTACTTGGAGATCCTCTCTCAATTTTTTTTTTAAATTAAAAATGGTTGGAGATGTGCCTCAGTGCAATCCTTAGTACCACCAATACAGTCTGTATATGTTCAATACAGACCCAATTTTTTCCCTCAGATATTCTGATCTGCAGTTGATTGAATCTGCACATGTGGGGCCAACTCCATAGCTATTCATTCTCCAGAGTAGTTCTTTATGTAAAACTGCTATAGTTAATCCATTTCTCCTGTAGTGATCAGGGTGTACAAGATGCCACACATTGCAGATCTAACCATGTGCAGCTATGTTAAAATTTATGTGTCTGAAAACCCTTTTTTCAGGGATACTGAGTTTCTGAAACCCTATGTAGACGTTTGACCCTTTTTACTGGGTCAAACCCTATAAACCAATTAGTAACCAGGGAATTGACTGAATGTAATGGTTTCTAATTGATTCATCATCAATTAATTTAGACAAAATGATCAAATCACTTGTTTATTTCAAGCTTAGTAGCAATAAAAAGTCTATTTCTTCTTTAAAAACATGGTGCCTGCAAGCACCCCATGTTCAGTAACTAAATTGGTTAAAATTCTATATTTCAGGGTTTGTTTCCAGCTGCTTAGGCATCTGTTCCAATTCCCTGCATTTCCCTTCCCCTGCAGTCTCTGAGCTCTGTGGGTAGAGGTAGGTCTCAGCAATGCCAACTCCTGTACTCACTTTTAGCAAGTGTGACAGCAGGAGTTGGCTGAATCTCACCTTCAGGGGTGTCAGAGATGTTTGCAGCTTCTTGGGTCTGTTCATCATCTCCTCTGCAGCATCTTCACTTTGGATCCCTGCTAAGGCTTGGGAAAGTAAGTGTTTAATCTTAGCACATGACCAAAGGGATGAAAGCTACTCCCTCTCATTTTTTAAATAGCTAAGTAATTCACATTAGAACCACAGAAGGTCCAGCCATATTAATAGGTGTTGCAGTATTTAATCTCAAATAGGGCAAAAGATGGTTTAAAGAAACATCCTCCTCCAAATCAAGTCTAAAGCAGGGCACAATCTGAAACAACCTAATGGTGATTTTGTTGAAGACCTCATGTCCTCTTTGTGGGAAAGAATTCAAAATTCAGATCTGAAGGAATCTAAGCAAAAGGGTCATGATAAATGAAAAAGAAGAGAGAGAAAAAGACAGTATTTATATTAAGCTTGGGAACATTAATCCCCCTTTCCTGGATGGAGATATATTAATTGCAGTAGCAATTGCATGATGGTTCAAGGGGTCACCACTCTGTTGAAATGGCCCAGTTTTGAAATTCTATCACCCAGGAGGCCTAATGGTGATTATTCACAAAAATTCTACCTCCAACTCATTAATTTGTCAAATGTAGACACTTGCTGGTTTATTATTATTCTTAGTAAATAAGATAGGAGGTATTTATATAAACAATGACATCCTCGGGGCTACTACATTATAACACCAGATTGTACACTGTTAATAAACAACAGTCTAAGAATATAGAGAACTGTCAAACTATAATAACAGTGCATTGAGAATCAGATCATCTAGCTAAAAACCATCCCTTCTATAAATTATTTTTTTAAGAAAATCTAATGTTTATGCTATTTGCCCAAGTTGGGACTATTGGTAAGTACAAACATACAAGTATTCTTACTTCTCCGGTTCAAAATACTTAATCTATCAAGTATGGAAGCACAACTATTTATTATGTAACTGTATCCACCCTCTGTCCTGCTAACTTCATATTTTCAGATACAATCTACTCTTTGGTGCTGCTTGTGATCTTTTTTTTGCCACCCAAGCCCAAGCTGTCTCCACAACTTCTGAAAAACCTCTTTGTTTGCTTCCAGACCACATGACTGGGCACAAGATGAACATTGAGGAGAGAGCCAATCCAAGACCCACTCAGACACAACACAGGACAATCTACACCACCAAGGGTGAGTACCTAAACACAAGGTCACAAAAAATATGTGCCGAAAATAGAGTGTCACTCTAGTTAAGTTTTACTGTCTGTTCTTTTGTTCTCCACAGGTTTTCAGGCATAGGTTAAAACTGTCTGCATTTTGTTAGAAGAAACAAGAAAGGAATCTGGCCTCAAACCAATATCAGAAAACTATTCTAGGAAGTGATGGCTCTAGGTGGCCTTTAGGACCCAGAAGAAATCAGGTCAGTTAGATGAGGTGGCTGCTGGATGTCCACCTTGTCTGAGAGCAGTAGCAGCTATAGCTATGCTAACAAAGGAAGTTGCAAAGTTAACTTTAGAACAGAGATTAGAAGTCCTGACTCTCTATCGTGTCAGGAGTATTCTGAAGACAAAAGGTTACCTGTGGTTAACAGGCAAATGGTTTACCAAGGATTAGGCCACACCATTAGACACTCCTGAGATTATTATAAAAACTTGCATTACTCTTAATCCTGCCTCTTTGATGCCTGCAGGCCCAGAAGTTAGCCACTCTTGGGAACAAGTAAACTCCCAGGCCTATGTAAGCAGGCAGGACATTAGTGAGCTCTGCCTCCAAGATCCTGAGGAAGTGTGGTTCACTGAGAGAAATAGCTTTGTCCAAGAAAGACATTCAAAAGCAGGTTATTCACTTGTCAGTTCATAATAGGTCATTGAAGCCAAACCTCTTGCCCTAGGGACCTCTCCTCAAAAGGCAGAGATAACAGCTCTTACTTGGGCATGATGTTAGGAAAAGGCAAAAAGTTAAACAGAATAAAAAGTTATACAGAATACAAATATGCTTTCTGGTGCTACATGCCTATGCAGAACCTGCTTGCTGACTAATAAGCAATCATCTATAAAGCATAGGCAGGAAATTCTATAACTCCTGGAGCAGTGATGGCAAATTTTTTAGAGAATGAGTGCCAAACTGCAATCTAAAACACACTTATTTTCAACGTGCAAACACTGGAATTAAATCTGATTACTGACGTTTTGATTTAGAAAAACGTAACTCTACATTAATATCTTTTGTCTTAAAAGAAAAACACAATAACATGTGTGCTATAGGTTCACCATCACTGTCCTAGAGACAGGCTATCATCCAAGCAGGTCATAGTCACGCACTGTAAAGACCACTAAAAATACATGTCTAAAGTCTCTTTGAGAAATTGAAATGCTAATAGGGAAGCAAAAAGGGCAGCTTTACAGCCCTTTATGACTCTAGCCTTATTCCCAGTTCCTGAGGAACCATTAAACCAGTCTATATATTTTCCAATATATATCCCAATATATAAACCAGTCTATATATTTTCCTCAGGAAAATAAATGGGCCTTAGGACAATGGGGAATTAAAAAGTGACTCTGGTGGTATTCAGAAAACAACTGGTCCTTCCTCAAGGGACACAATATAAGGTTATAAAAATACTTCATTATTTTTTTCACATGGGAAGAGATGCTACATTAGAAATGGTCACTTGAATTTTCACAGGACTAGGACTAGCAGTACCCACCCAACAGGTCTGCAAAGCTTGCTCACTCTTTGCCTATGAAAATCTGGGCAAGCCCAAACTTCTTTCTGTATTAGAACTTGTAGAGAGGAGAAGGATATACCCTGGAGAGGACTGGCAATTAGACTTTATCCATATGCCACCATGTGGAGAATTTAAAGAGATGTTGGTCCTAACTGACATCTTTACTGGCTGGATTGAAGCCTTTCCTACCTGTTCAGAAAAGGCTAAGGAGGTAGTCAAGTTGTTTCTTAAAGTAATTACCTGCTAGTTCGGACTACCCAAATCTTCCAGAGTTAAAATGGACCTTCTTTTATCTCTCAAATAACTCACAGGGTGGTAAAGGCTTTAGGAATAAAGCGCCACCTCCATTCCACTTGGTAGCCTGAATCTTCTGGAAAGGTCAACCAGACCCTAAAGTGAGTTCCGGCAAAACTTTGCCAAGAGACTTCTGAGTCCTGGCTCAGATTACTCCCAATAGCTCTCATGTGGGTTTTTAACATGCCCAAAACTAGGCTAAATTTGAGCCCATTTGAGATGTTATATGGAAGGCCATTTATATCCTCTGATATGATAGTAGACTCAGAGACCATGAGACTCTTACAGTCTGGACCAAGTACAACTGGCTATCCAAATGTATGGGAACAGAGTCCTCCCAGCTTCTGTCCCAGAGAGACCACCAAGTGTCTGCTCTGAACACCAAGTGCTCATAAAAACTTGGAGAGAGGAGCCACCTGCTGATCAATTAAAGCCAAAATAGAAGGGCCCCTTTTCAGTGATCCTTGCAACACCCACTTCAATAAAGGTGGCCAAGATAGATAATTGGATTCATCTTTCTAGAATAAACCCAGCTGGACCTGAAATGTCCAAAGAAAAAGATCACCTGAAAGAAGAAAGCTACTCCTGTGAGCCTCTGCAAGACTTGAGACTTCTCTTTGAAAAGCAAGATTCCAGTGCTGCTACAGGTAAGTAAACAGGATCTTGCAAAGGTCATGGCTCTCAGACCCTTGATGATTTATCTGACTTTCCTCTCTGATAATACATTTTCTTCTGTAGGAAGTATGGAAATCTGAGATGCTCCTTATATATGGGCTAACAGTAAAGTTTCTTTCTATCATCATAGAGGCAGTTTAAAATTTACTAACTTTGTTTTCATTGACTACTAACAAGTTTTTTTTCCTCCAACCCAGCCAGTGAGCCCCAACAACCCAATGTAGAGAGTACATAATCCCCAGTATGTAGGGTCTACAGCCCCTTCTAGCCAGAAGAAAATATAGAAGAGAGAGACCTCCACTCCCTTGGCACCCCATAAAGAATTATGGAGATTTTTGGCTCTCAGAGGTAAATGAGGCAGGAAGTTAGGGCATGGCAAACCTGGCTGGGGGAGTAGGCATCACCTGTTAATTACAAAATCCCAGGACACAGTTCCCAAACCCTGCATGTGGACTACTCAAAAGAATCCATGATGGAATGATGTAAGCACAGAAAAAATGAAAAGAGAAAAGGACACAGATGCCATGAAGAGCTCACTAACATGCCACGTCATGTTAGCTTGCCTCATATTCTGGAATGTACACTGTATTTTCATTTTTCCTATATTTACTTTTTAAATTTTTTAGTTTTCCTCCCTTTTTACTCAGCCCAAACTTGCTCTGCAGATCCACTTTCTCCCTTACTCTTCATTTTTAATTTTTCCTACCTCTAATAAATGTGAAACTGCCACTCTTTTTGCTTGTTTTACCCAGTTCTTTGTTCAAGATGGAAAGAACCTAGAAACCACCTCCAGAAGGAAACTCTGGAGCCCCTAACCTGGTAACAACTCCCTAATCCTGCCATTCTGTCTCAGGGTCAAACCACATTTGATTCACACTACAAGCCTATAAAGAGTGCCACACACACTTCAACTATCCTTTATACTGTATAGTTTACTTCAAATAATGTGTACAGTAGTATATTTCAATATATTACACACATACACAGTTACATGCTATAGAGTTCACATTCCTATCATTAACAGTAGTATGGACTGCACTTTTGTGTATATTAGCCATGTAACAGCAAATGAAGGTATGTGTGGAAAAAGAATTACCTTGCATTTCATCATTTTTTAATCCAATAGAAAGGCACATTGTCACTTTTCATATTCCTGTGTCTTGTAGTTTGATAAGATTTTTAAATCAACAATGATAATTACATGGAGGCCCTGATAATAATGCCAGCATATGTTACAAGTTATCTCACTCCATGTGCAAAAGTAATCTTGTAGGAGATGAAACACAATTTTATAATTAGAAATAGATGGATTCAGCAAATATTAAGAAATTTTTTAAAAGTATTCATTCACCTATTTCCTTCACAGCAAAACCTGGAACTTTGGCTCATTTTTAATGTCTGACCCTTGAAAATCAGATGATAAGGAGTTATTGAGAAAGAAGATAGAATTTAACAGACATGGGTTTCTTGAAATTCCAGTGTGGTTTTGCAGTTGAAAACTGATGCTTCCCCACCACTGACACCATCTTTCTGGTAAATAAAGAATGATAACTGGCAGATCAATGAGTTCCATTTATAATTCTGAGTTATTTTGACAGAATCAAGCTTCCAGATCATTTGTGTCAGATCATTTCAACAAGCACAAATTTTAAACTATTTTGGTTGCATTTCCTGGTTATTGACAACCCGATTGACCAATCTGAACATATCTTTTCATTGAATTGGTCAAACTGATTGAATTAACCAAGCCCCTGGGCAACCTTTTGCACTTTTCTTTGTTGGAAGACAGTATCCTTTCCTCTCGCACAACCAGCCATCCTTACATAAACTCCATCTTTAATCAAGGCCATCTAGTCTCTCACCAGTCTCAGTGTTGCCTCTATGTAACCCTGAGCAGTGGGCAGTAGGCCAAGCTAGCTCTCTGCCAACTAATTTGATAAACTAATCTGACAGAGATGAATACACTGTAGGGAGTTGCTGTTTGAAGCTTGGAAAATTTTGAAAAGCATCCTGGAGGTAAGATAAGGTCACCTTTTTGTATCCAGATGACTGTCTCTTTCCACTGAAAAGTTGGTCTAACATAACTCTTCTTCAAATACTCTTCATTGAAAATAATATTATGTATAGCTTCTTTTCTTCTTCTTTCACCCAAACTATGCATTGTACATATTCCCTAAACTGGTAGGGAAAGTCTCATCCAGTTTTTCAGAATTCTGCTGATAGATAGAAGCTATTAAGTTGATAAATCACCAGAATTTTTTTCAAGCCCTTAATTTAGGGAATTGCTTCCATCTGTGGAGTGACAAACATACTCCTCTTAGAAAACGCTTTCATCTAAAGTACTAAAGGCATCCCTGGAGTATGTTAAGAACAGACAGCTAGCCTCAGGGCTTCTGAGCACTTTTAAAATCATATCTGTCCTTAGGAGGCCCTGGGGCTTGGTCCACCCTTGAGCCTTGCTGGTCACCATTCCACCTGCTCAAACCTGACCCTGCTCAGCAGTCTTTCTAATCTTCTCAGTTTTAACGCCCTGGGGTATGTGTGTTTTAGAATAACAGTTTATGAATATATGCAGGTCCCTAGTGTCAGACTAAACTCCAGGTGCGGCAGAGTAAGAAAATAGCTTTAAAAAGTGATTCAAGTAAACCAAGATAAAGCCAGGTTCAAATGAAAAGAGCAAGTCAGGAGGGTCTGAGATTTCACCCTGGTTCAATACTGAGTCATAAATCAAAAATGGACATGTAACATATTACTCAGCTTTGCTGTTGCTGGACACAATACCTGACACCCACAACTTGGAGAAGTTTAATTTGGCTCACTGATGAGTAGGGTGCTCTCATGATCCAGTCACCTTCCAAATACAGGAGACTTTGGGGGGACATTTTAGATCTAAATAACATATAACCAGGGATCATAAGAAACCGAAAGTCAAGCTGAGGCAGAACCAGAAGCTGTTTGGGGGGATTATTGTAGCAATTGACTCACACAATTACATAATTTTGAAGTCTAAGATGTCTCACAATCTTCCATTTGTAAGCTGGACACAGTCCAATTTTTAATGGCCTGAAAAAGAGTGGAGGAAAAGGATCAATGGTGTGAGTCCTGCTCCAAGTCCAACCTCCTGAGATGCTTAAACATGGTAGTCTGCCAGGTCATGTTCTACATTGCACTGAATAATAACTAAAGAGAAACAAAAGATTTGGTGGACATAGAGCTCAGATGCAATGCAGAATGAGAGACATGGAGAAATCAATATTAACTAAGTTCCTGACCTTTTGTTTATGTTACACGCTCAAAGTGGGACACAGGAAGCTGTGTTTATTTCCTTACTTTCGTATCACAGATGCAGGCTAACCAGAGATTTATCTGAACACATGCTTTCTAGGTCACTGAGATAGGAAAAGGAAAGGTAGAAAACTGCACACTGGTTCTGGATGCCACCTTAAAATGATAATGTTACATCTGCTTACATTTCATAAGCAAAAGCACACAGCTCTAACTTCAAAGGCTGTGTGTATGAAATTGGCCTTTCCAAGTGCCTAGAATGTGGAAAAATTGAATATAACTCTCAGTTCTTTACTCTCCAAATATAAATATATGCAAGTCTGTTCCATCTTCAAAAAACACACTCTACACACAAACACAAACACACATACAGAGAGCCCAAGCAGAGCTCCCTCAGAGCTCTGTCCCTCTCTCCTTTCCACACATAAGCTTCTTGAAAAAACAATTGCCTGCCGTTACTTTCTCATCCTCATAACCATCTTTTCTTGGGTTCCAGTTCTCCTTTAAAACTATTCTTTCTATGATCTCTAGTGAATGGCAAATTCAATTAACACTTCTCAGTCCTTATTTTATCTGTTCTTTCTCTCTCTAACATTTGTTGCTATGAAGTATTCCCTATCCCTATCACTTTCTCCATCTCTTACTTTATCAACTTTGTTACTTCCCTTTATCCATTCTTTCTCTCTCCATGTTTCTTATCATGTTCACCCATCCAAGCTCTCCCTGAATTATTTCATCTTTTTCCTTAGCTTCACTTATTACCTATATTTGATGGCTCCCCATAACTTTACATCAATCATTCTCCCAACTTGAATGTCCAGCTTCCTACTAGAAATCTCCATTTTAGGATCCTGTTAGGTTCTTCACACTTAACACCTCCAAAACAGAAATTAACACATTTTCCATTAACACCTACTTCTTTTTACCAGTGAATTCAACCACCTTTTCCCAGTCATTCAAATCAAAAGTCTAGAGCTCATTCTAAGCTTCTTCCTTTCCTTTCCTTTCCTTTCCTTTCCTATACTATCAGTTCCAAAGTCCTTGCTGTGATTCCTCACTTGGCTGATCACAAGAGCCTCCTCTAAGCTCCCCTGCCACCAGCACTATACCCCTGTGTATATTCAGAGATGATCAGTCATCTTTCCAGACATTGTCATTAGGTCACACTCTTGTTTCAAACCCTTCAATGCTTCTCAATGGCATACACTGTAGCCTAAAATCCTCTCATGGTTAATAAGATCATCAAGATCTGCCCACGACTGCCTCACTACCACTATTATTGTCTCAGCCCACTCTCTTGTATTTCTCAGCTCTAATGAGATAGCGTATATCCCAGGATGGCCCCGGATGATTCATATATCCATATCTCTGAATATACAGCATTTAATAGATACATTTCCTCCCTACTCTCTGCCTTGTTAATTCCTCTGAGACTTAGCTCCTTTATCAGGCTTCCCAGAGAGTCTTTCCTGGTCCTTCAAGTCTTGATCAGACCTTTCCACTGTGTTTTATAAGAGCAACTGAAATTCACCTCAATGTCAATAGTCTGTTATCCATTGAGTTTTTCTAAATAATATTTCACCTTTCTACCCTGGTATAGTATTTCACAAGTATATAGTATTTCATATAGTATGGTATTTCATCTTTCTACCTAGTTCCATAAAGACTTGATTTTACTTAATTTTGAGAGCATTATCAGGAATAAAATAAAACACATTAAATTAGTTAAGCCCAATACTCTTATAAAAACAAAGTTTTGGAGTTATTCTCAGGGAAGCAGAAAGCGAGGAAGAAACGTACAGCCATTTGAAACGTGTATGTCTACATCCTTAGGCTAAGTGTAATTGGCCTATATAATCACCTCCACCAAAATAGGCCCAAATTACCCAGTAGTGGTGCCCTTTATGAAATCCCTGGATATTTCATGCCAAACTTTGCCTTTCTTTGATATCTCCTTCTTTTATGTTTGAGATTCAGTGTGAGGGATAAGTGACTTATACTGTATTCTTCAGAAATGTATGCTAACTTGTTTTTATAAAATAAACACAAATCTATTGAAGACCTAGTGTGTTGGCTTCCCTAGAAATGGAAAATGCCTGTCCACAAGGAATTACAGCCTAAGCAGAAACTTCCCCCCCGAAAGGAAGGAACACTTCCACTGTGTAAGTGCGTAAAGAAACGATGTGTAAAGAACTGATGATTGAGGAACATGTGGTATTTACACCCAGTGGAGTACTATTCTTCCATAAGGAAAGATTAACTTGAGCCTTTTGTAGGAAAAGGGATGCACCTTGAGGCCATAATGTTAAGTGAAATCAATCAGACACCCAAGCCTAAATATAGCATGATTTCTCTCATATGAAAAACCAAAAATATAAACAAAGAGCAAAATAAAAGATAGATAATAGGAAATATAGGAATGGTCTTTTACAAAAGGGAAGGGACCAAGAAATATCCCAGGCTTAGATCGGAGAGGGGGAGGAGAGAAAGGGGATGAAAAAGTAATTATCACATGGAAAAAGTTATGCACATGGACCAACTCCCCACAGTGAATGTGATCATTATGCACTGTAACATGTAGCAATAAAAAATAAAAATTGAAAAACAGAAACAGTGTTTCAGAATAACAGCTTGAAAGCCTAGGTTAGATATCTCAGAATCTCAGCTTTTCCCAATAGCACAGGCAAGTGACCAACATTTCCTTATCTACAAAATGTATAATAAAGAGATAATATTAAAATAAAACATAAATCATAGTAATAATGATAATTAAATGAAATTTAATTGATATGAAAACACTATATAATAATAGATATCAGTACATAGTAACATAATGTAAATTTACATTCCTGATTATAGTTAATTCTTATAATAACCCAATGTAGCAATATTTTCCAAAATGCAAATGGAAAAATCCTGGTGCAGGCAGGTTAAATAATTCCTCCAGCATCATTCAGTTGGTGAAACTGGGTCTGCTTCTCCATTGCCACCTGATACATGACCAAGATGCTTTGAATGGACTGCAGTGTGAAAATCCCATTGATGGCCTTTCTTTGTCATTCAGGTTAAAAGAACTTCACCATTTTGCTATTAGATTGACATAAAAGAGTGCTCACTCCATGACTTTCATTCATCACACTTTTGAACTTCTACACTGTAAGTGGCAGAAGAGTACTAAATCTGTGAGCTGGTCTTGAACATTACAAGATACTATCTACAGTGAACCAATGCATTGTGCCTTTTCTCCAGGTTATGAGCCTGTGGGTAATCAACCCATATAAAACAGTGTCCATTGTGAATTGTGACATTTGGAAATAAAGGTCACATCTCAAGACAATAAAAGATATTCTGGTGGACATCAAATGTGCAGCTTATATGTACTTTTATACATCTTCATTTTCCACTAACAATTCTTGGAGAGAGAAAATATGACTATCAAATATATATATATATATGGATAGTCATATGTGCATATATATATATGCAAAGTCACATGGATCTCTCAAAGTTGTATGATTACTAAATGCCACACTATAATCTGGATTTGCTGACTCCTCATCTGACTCTCCTTTGATTCAATCTACTAGCATTGTCATTATTACAATATAGCAGTCTACATAAGTTCCCTGTGGAAAGAGAACAGTTTTTTCCAGAACTATTAACTGAGAGATGCCTGCTACTCAAGAGCTTTGCTGGATTAACAGGACACATTACACTCACATGATCACACACAGAAATATATACACAAGTGTGCAATGCATTGGTCCAACCTGGCTTTTTAAAATTAACAGAATTGACCCAAAGATAGGTTTAAAGATTTTCACAATTTTGTATAACCTTAGTTTAGGCAAAATCTGCCAGCCTAAGCAGGGCTTTACAATGCAAGCCCAACATTGACATATCTCGGCAAACTAAAGGAAAACAAAATGCTATAGTTGTTACCCCATACAGAACTAAACCATTAAAAATGGTGTTTGACACTCTTTTTATTTATATGCTGTTTTAAATTTTTCCTGAGGTTATTTTGAGATAAGGCAAAGCTCCCTACTGTGTGTTCTGTGGCTGCAACAGGACGGAAATCATCTTTAACTTTTGCTCTTTTCCACTATTATTGAATTATTTCCATCAAACTCCGTAAGAGTCAGGGTTCCATAAAGGCGCACTCCTCTTGAATTATGCTGAAAAGCCAACTTGTAAATTTTAATGTCTAAATACTTTTAGAATTTTTATAAACCAACCATTATATTTATATTTTGGCAACTGCATCAACAATATGACCAAGTATAAGCAACTGTTTCACATTTTTGCCTCAGTTTATTTTATTTTTATTTTATTTTTTGGCAGTATGCAGAAAGTGGTTCTATTATAGGGATGGCAGTGTTGGTTCAGCATTGGAAGATCCAACCCCAAAAGTCATCATTTTAACAGAGGAAAGGAAAAAGCCATATGATCCTGTCACTAGTTGGAGAAAAAATATTGGACCAAATTCTACAG
>NW_004624738.1:15653697-15692850 GCF_000247695.1 Heterocephalus glaber | reverse complement strand
GGGAGGGGAGTGGAATGGGGAAAAAATAAGAACCAAGATACATCATGTACAGGTACAAGCACGCAATGATAAATGTAAATGTTTTGTACACATAAAATATACCAATAAAAGAATTTATGCAAAAAAATAAAATAAATAAAATAAAACTCAATAAAAATGGAATAAATAATTTAATTGAATAAATAAAATGGAATAAAAATCAAGGAAGTATTTAATCTCCCACCAATTATTTATAACTCTCTCCTGGTTCTTCCTTATCTGGCCTTATGCAATGTCTTCAACAAATCCTATAGGTTTCAGAGTCATCTTCAAACAGAAGGTTTCTTCTTTTCCTCTCCTGGCCCCTGTCTACTTCAGTCGTTCTACTATCCAGAAGTAGAAGCAGGAAGTAGATGATTCAGTTAACACCTTCCTTGATGAATGCAGGATTGTTGTAATTTAGCGTTCTCCATGATCCCAGTGAGCAATGTTAGTTCTCTCTTTAGAGGCCCTTTATGTGGCATCTTTGGAGCTATGGACTTGTCTACATACTTTACATGTCTTACATACTCTCTGCCTGATGCAGCCCTCAGTAGTACTTTCCACATACCCTTGTTTCCTTGGGTCCCCTCCTTTAGGGGGCCCTTTGAGCAGGATCTAGCTAGTCATCCTTTGCTGGTATCCACTCTTCCCATAGCTACAACCCACTCTTGTGCACCAGCTTTTGTGCATGCAGTTTCCTGGCTCCAGAAGCATTCCTACCTTCTTGCCTTGCAAGACAGGGGCAGCTCCCACCTCTTCAGACGTCTTAGGGCAGAGTCTGGCACCTATTGCTCTTCCCGCAACTAAAGAGGTTAATGTTAAATTCTGTCAAGAAATGAATCATTTTACCTCCTGCAGATTCTACCCTGGGTTTTATAGCCTTTTCTAGCTGTCATTTCTCTCCTTACATGTTCCTGTTAGAGCTGTCCACTGTAGTGGAAGTAAAAACCAGGCAATTTCAATGCCCATGATATTCTTACTGCAGTTTTAACAGTTCAGCAAATATTTGGAAATGCTTGTACACTACATTCTACTTCTGGAAAACAACCTCTCATCTTTCAGAAGGATTCTCTTTCTTCCTATTGACATTTATGAGAGGTTATCTCTCCCAATTCAAGTATGTGCAGGGGATGAAGAGTAACATACCTCTCTAATCCTATGAGACTTCTGCGGAGAATCTCTTCCCTGCCTTCTCAATGGGCCCACATGAGAAATGGGAGTATAAAGCTGATTGTCCACTTTGACTAATGTTTTAAAATCTTATGGAACATGACCATACTCATCACCCAATGTCCTCAGCTTTTAGCACTGATCAATACCTCCCACCATGGGAAAAAGAAAACATGTTCCACTCCTCAACCTGTTACAGCTGGCTTGTATCATCTCCTGCTGTTCCATGTGCTTGAGTTCTGCCTGCTTCTCACAAAAGAAACAGAAAGCAGGGTCTATAATTCTTCTGCATTGACAATCCTGTCTGAGCAAACACCAGAGCTGCAAGTAAATTACTTGATTAATGACTATAAAATTGCTTATTATATTATAAATTCATAGTTTGTAGGTCTTATAGATTATCTGATTAATACATTACTTGATTAACTAATTACTTGAGTAATAAAAATATAATTACCTGTCACATTTTAGATTCTTAACTTGAAGTTTGATGAAAGTTGAACTGAATTCATCCCCAAGATGCTCTTCCGACACTCCCACATGTCAATGCTTTTCCTCCAGTTATATGTACTCTGGTTTAATTCTGGATGCTCTTACTGTCTGAAGTTCTGTTTTAGTTTGGGGTACTTCTGTGAGACAGTGAGGCCTCTGTAAACATCTGCTCTCAATTCCACCTGCTACTAGTGCTTAGCATGCCTCCTTGAGTCACCTGATGTCCCTGAATCTATAAGAGGTGGAATCTGAGCAAAGGTGCTCAAATCATGGGAAACATAAATATGTAAGAAAAGATTTTTTTTTGCATTTAAAGGAGTACAGAATATTGTATGAATGAAGATATAAACAAATCTAGTGTGTGGATGACCTGAGAAGTTTGACAGGGGAAGAAATATCCAAAGGAATCTGAATTATCTAGAAAGATAAAGAGATCCTTCCAAATAAGAGAAAGAAATGTGTAAAACTAGAGAGACAAGAATCACAAGTCCTCCTCCGACCTCCAGACAAGTTTCCCTGTTTGCTAGCCAAAGAATAAAGTTAAACACAATAAAGAGTTTACTTTATTGTAAAGTTAAACACAAAAGCTCCGGATGCAGACTATGTATGTGAAAGATGTCATAAAATCTGGTCTGTGTTTGTGTGTATCTACTTTGTTCTTATGCCTATGTTTAAGCAAATTTAGTTTTGCATTTAAAATAGTACCCAAATGTTAATAAGGAAGTGTGTTTTTAGATTTTTGGCAAGTCTATCAAAATGGTAAAAGACATACAGTGTGTTCTCCAAGAATTATGTACTTGTATATTCTAAAAAAGAAAATGTGCCAAATTCTTTTTGTCACAGTAAATATGGAAATCAAGATATTTACCAAAATAAAACTACAAGGTATATTATGTAGTGTTTCTGAAAATATCTTAGTGTGCCTTTTTCACAAGCAACTCATGATGACCGTGTTTCCAGTTCCTGAAAACAGCAAGATGCTGGAACACATCTTATTAAAGTGCTAAATTAAAACATGTCAAGATGCTTCTCAAATCTAGAAAATCACTTTAGGATTTGCACAGACAAACTCATATAATCCTTTAGATTTTTTTTTCATTAAATTCTTTTATTGGTACATTGTAGGTATACAACATAATTACATTTCTCATTGGGAATTGTACCTTTACATAATGCATCTTGATTCTTATTTTTCTCCCATTCCTAGCCCTTCCTTCATGCCCTCCACCCTTCCCTATTTACAAAGATTTTATTTCCATTTTTTCCATTTCTCATCATTTGTCCTTTCCCTTCTTTCCTTTCCCCTACCCCTCCCACAATCCCTACCCATTTGGACCTTTTCTTCCTATTTTACATTATCGATTATTCATTCTAATCATCAGTACATTTTAGGTATACAATATAAGGACATTCATCATTAGAAATTTGCACCTTTACATAGTCTCTCTTAGTTCTTATTTTTCACCCTTGCCCAGCCCTCCCTTCAACCCCTCCAGTCCTCCCTATTTATAAAGATTTTGTTCCTATTTTTCCATTTTCTCATATTAATCCCATTCCCTTTTATCCTTTCCCCTAGCCCTCCCACTTCCTTCCCCTTTGCCCCTTTTCTTCCTATTTCACATTACCTATTATACATTTTATTCCTTATTTACACTTTCAGTTTCTCACACCAGAGAAACTATTTGGTATTTATACATGTGTGTCCTATTTATTTCACTTAAGAGTATTGCCTCAATGTGCATCCATTTAGCTATAAATGTCTCTAATTTCTCATTTTTTATGGCTGAGTAGTACTCCATTTTATAAAAAAAACCCCACATTTTCTTTATCCAGTCTCCAGTTGATGGGCATTTGGGCTGTTTCCAAGTTTTAGCTATTACAAACTGTGCTGCTATGAACATGGGTGCACATACATCACTGTGGTACGATTCTTTTAATTCCTTGGGGAAGATCCCCACAAGTGGAATAGCAGGGTCAAATGGGACTTCCAGTCCTAGTTCTTTGAGGTATCTCCATACTGATTTCCACAGTGCTTGCACCAGTCTACACTCCCACCAGCAGTGGACCAGGGTTCCTCTTTCCCCACAGCCCTGCCAGCATTTGTTATTGCTTGATTTCATGATAGCAGCCATTCTTTCTGGAGTGAAGTGGAATCTCAGTGTTGTTTTCATTTGCATCTCTCGAATGACCAGTGATGTTGAATATTTTTTCATGTATTTATTTGCTATTTCTACTTCTTTGTGTGAGAAATGTCTGTTCATTTCAGATGCCCATTTTTGAATTGGGTCTTTAAATTTGGGAGGTCTGATCTTTTTAAGTTCTTTATAGATTCGAGATAGTAGACCTTTATCTGAGGAAGAGCAGGTGAAGATTTTTTCCCACATTGTGGGTTGTGTCTTCACACTGCTGGTGGTTTCTCTTGCTGTGCAGAAGCCTTTTAATAAGAAGAGATCCCACTTGTTGATTGTTTGTGCTAGTTCACGGGCAACTGAGGTTTTGTTCATAGAATCTTTTTCTACACCGATGTCTTCAAGGGTTTTACCTAACCTCTGTTCCAACTGGTTCAGAGTTTCTATTTTAATATTAAAATCCTTTTGATTTTTAAACAGTGATAAAACAAAAGGTGTCTTTACTTCAGAATCTTCCAACCATAGCTAAATCTTCTGACCAGGACTTCTAAACTGTTGCTGCCGAGAAGCCCCAGGCTGCAGAAGTGAACAAACACACATTCCCAGACTTCAAAGCTATAGTCTAAAACTTCACCCTTGTTCTTCCACATGCAGTGCATTTCTCTGAAGGCTTCTCTTCTCCTAAAATCTCAGTATAAAAGTTGAGAATGACAGAGGAGAGCATGGATAGAGGGTAGCTAGATAATAGGTACCAAAACACAGGTTAATAAGTTCTAGCATTCCACAGCATTGTAAGGTGACTATAGTTCACAAAATCCCATTATATATTCTATAAATAACTAGAAGAGAGGAGTTTGAAGGCTTACAACACAAACTAATAAGATTAATTACTCTGACACAATCAGTACACATTGCATACGTGTATTGAACAAACATGTACCTCATAAATAAGTACAATTATCATGTTAACCCAAATTCTTTATATATTTGAGAAGGAAATGCTAATTACCTTGATTTGATCATTATACATTGTCTACATGTATCAAAAATTCACACTGTACTGCATAAATATGAATAATCAAAATAATTTGATTCAAAAGGGTTTTCATGCACTGTAAAAATATAAAATATAGTCAAAATCAGCAAAATGGACACTTTGAGAAGATACCCTACATTCATCTTGTGACATCTAGTACCCCTCAAGCCACCTCCATGCCCAGTTACATTTGTATAAAAAATTACACTTTAGATTATGAGATTTTAGAGTCCTCATAATAACTGCTAATATGAATTAGCAATTCCTACATCAAGAGTCTTCCCTCTTTCAACAGCCACCTTACATAGAAGGCATTATTATTTACTATTTTTAAGTGCCTTCCTGTAATGCTAACCACTAGTAGTGTACTTTGCAAATGTGACTCCAAAGCACAATTCCTAATAGCTAAACCTTGGAAACAGCCTACATGCCCATCAGTGGATGAATGGATAAAGAAAATGTGGTTTTATATACGATGAAGTACTGCTTTGCCATAAAGAAGGATAAACTTGAGACATTTTTAGGTAAATGGATGCACTTTGCCAACATACTTTTAAGTGAAATAAATTAAACTCATATGTTTAAGTATCACATTGTTTCTGTTGTGTGAGAAACTGAAAGCATAAAAAAGGACCAAAATGCATGATTGGGAAGTAGGAAGAAAATGTTCAGATGGGAAGAGGAACAAGGGAGGGGGAAGGGGAAAGATAAGGAAGAGGAAAAAACAAAAAAGGGAATAGAAGGAAAAAAATGGAAACAAAGCTTTTGAAAATAAGGAGGGGAAGAAGGGTTGAAGGGAGGGGAGGGGAATGGAGGGAAAAAAAGCAAGCTATACCACATAGAGGTGCAAATTCCCTATGATGAATGTGATCCTTATGTATACCAAAAGTGTATCAATAACATTAATTTAAACAGAGAACACAAAACAAGCCAAAGTCTATGGTTTTAACCAGATTTTCATATCTCACTGCCATTCTCAAAAGCACAGATCAAACATAGCTTCAATTTAAGACATAAATTTTCATTTCTGAGGCTGTGTTTTAGCCAATCATGTGCGTATTATTATGTGAGTATCTGACATGAGTCCTATACCCTCCACTTCCTTCCCCAACTGTTGCCCATCACAGTTAACACAATGCTTCTGCTACTTTATATCACAGGTGTGCAAGAGGACTTACAAAAGGAGGGGTGGAAGGATTAGTTACCCAATTTCATAAATATGAAAGCAGACCAAGTGGTTGAGCAATTTTTCTAGGATCTTGACACTAACAGAAATGACCAAGTTCAGCAACAAGCAAGCACTTTGGGAGCAGTCCCCAGCTTTCCCACCGTCACAGCTTGTCTACCATCTCAAAAGCCAGAGCATTCTTCTCCAGATACTCCCTCATTTGAAGGCCTTTTGTATGTTTTCCATATGTATGGGTCTGTTCTAGCACTGTCCATCTTAGTAGGATATAAATCCTGCCAATTTCAGAACACAAAACTTTCTTACTGCAATGCAAGAAAACAACAGAATAAGCAGCCCCTACTTTTCAGCACCCTCTGTTCATGTGAAATGGTTTCATAGAGCCAATGGGTTCATTGTTAAATGAATCATGTATTCTCACGGTAAAAATATCCTAATGGAAAGACATTATCATAAACAAATAATAGCCATTACTAGCAATATATCATGAATCAAACTACACCGTGACTATAAATTTCTATTATGACTTAAGCTCCAAACTTATCATCCATATCCTACCCGAACAGCGTGGATTTCTGAACCACTGATTACACAGAAGGTCTCAATGGACATTCATACAAAAACGTTCCAGGGCGTCATATTCTATCGCATCATCTCTGTCACACTAGTTCTCTTCATCCTGCTGTGCCAACTGCCCTCAAAGAATTGACAACCCGTCCCTTTTATTAACCTCCCACTCATGTCCCAGCTGCTCCTCTCCCCACCCCTTCAAATTCTCTGACAAGTTTGATCTCTGACTCTTCGGTCAGTGATGGAAACATACAAGTCCCTTCTCTGAGGCAAAAGGACACTTTTTCTTTCAATTTGTGCCTCAAACCTAGTGTCAAGACAAAGAGAGACACACTGAGTGGAGCTCAACATAAAATTTGGAAAGAGATGCTATTTTTTCCAAAAACAAAACAAAATAACCTTACTTTTGCAGATTTTACAAGACTACACAATCACAGGAACGTATTGTTGGTGCCACCCCTATCCCACCACCACCCCCTCACAGAGCTTGGTAAGATACTCAGATACTCAGAACATTCGGCACAAAGTAAAGCCTCCCCCAGGCTTGAACACTTTCAGCTTCGGTAGCTCAGTTTCCTAGTTTCCTTAGCCAGTCATTCACCTTTACTGTTGAGCTTGTGTCTAACCCACTTCCCCTGTCAAATGGAGCCCCATATACCTGGACCCTGGATGCTCCATCCTTCTGGGCCTACACTACCTGCCTCACTCTTGCTAATCCCTTATCCTTCGCTGAAACCTGGTGACAACTCAGCCTGCTACATATACCTCTTGGTAGGTGTGTTTCTCTCTTCCATTCTCTTTCCTGGAGAGACATCCCATGTTCCTGGCATGCAAACTCACACAGGATGTCTAATGGCTTCCTACCCTATGCCCAAGAGAGTACTTTGGTGGGAAAGATTGCTTTCTTTCTTTTTTTAAAGCCAGTTTTAATTGTACAACTCTACTTAAAGTTTCAAGTCACTCCTCAGAACTCTATTTTTGTTAAACATCTCCATTCCCTTTCAATTTTCCATATATGAAAAACTCCCCTGGTATTATTTCACATGGGCCTAATCAGCTTTTCTGGAGTATTCTTGCTTTGTGAGAGCTCAGTATGAATACAAGGTCCCTGACTGAAGTTACATGCCAAAGGGAGCCAGGGTTTCCCTCCCCGGGAACTCATTAACTATCAATGACGTTTGTATAACACAGGGCTACAGGAGCAGCTTGGCATAACCTCTGCTCTGTCTCCAAGCTAACTTCTCCCCAGCTCCTCTGAAATATATTTCCTTATTCCCCACTTTCTGGCCACACGCTGTTCTTTTTTCTTTTCCATTGCTAAATTTGATTCTAAAACATTACTTCATTTCAGCTTAACTTTCCAATTTTACAAAATAACTGTAAATCAACATCCTGCCTCAAAGGTACTGACATTTTCAAGCACAGTTCCACTTATATTTAAAAATAACATAAATATATATATATATATAATTGAGGTAATATAATATAGTTGAGATATATATATATAATTGAGATAAATAATAAGTATGTTCTGTTTCTTTTCTCATAAACACAGAATTTCTTCAAAGGAAAGAGAGTGGTCCCATTCCTTATTGTTCTAAATTTTATATTTTTGAGTTCTCACCTGACCCAGAAATCAAATGCTTATTCTATGTGATGCCTTATTTCTATTCCCAGCAGTACTCTGCATTACTACCTATTAGTTTTCACTTTTGAGTCACATGTCAAACTCCTTCGATCTGACTTCCAATTGTACCAATCTACTAAAAGGCTTTCTTAAAGGACAGCATCACCAGCTCCTTGGATAAGTGGCCTTTTCTTTGGTTTGTAGCACTCTTAACTCTGTCACATTGGACACTATTGACAGGGTTTCTATTTGAAACTTGTTTTCACTGATTTCCTTGAAAGTGCTCCATCTTCTTTTTTCTATTTCTTTTTTGTTTTTGTTTTAATCTATCTGACTTTTTTGTGGTCTCCCACACTGTACCCTCTTTAAATACTGTAGGACTGAAATGTATCCAAAATGCACTTCCTCTAATCTCTGGTTTTACTCCCCAAGGGATCACCTCCCCTTCCCAGGCCTTAACAATCACCTGTTTGTTGATGATTAACAAATATATTTATCACATCAGCCCTTGTCCTGAGCTTCAGATTGATATTAAGAACATCTACCTGAACATAATATGGACAGGTCAAAACCTTTCCACAAAAATATATTTTCTGCTATATTTTTCTTAAAAATAAGGCTAATAATATGATAAGGTAACAAGATTAGTAGCCATAGGACTAAGGTAATACCAGCTATTATAACAGATAAACCTATAAAACTCAGTGACCTCATATAACAAAAATTTCTGTCTCATGGCCCTCAATTTCAATGGCAAAGGGAAAGAGGTTACGATCTCTGCTGTCCTCTGAGGTTTCCTTTGGGGACTCAGGAAAGAAGAAAAGTATGACAACTGTGACACCCAAGGGAATCAGCCTCAACTGGCAGACAAAAAATTAAAAAGAAAGCTGATGAATTCCTTGAAGTTCTTTTTATAAACCAGGCCTGTGACGGTATAGATCACTTTAGCCCAAATCTATTTGTGTGTGGCCATGGGGTGGGGAGAATTCAAGTACATGAACTAATTGCAAAACAGGCTAGGAAAACTTAATCCAGCCCTGTGCACAAGAGGAAAGGAAAATCAGTTTGGTAAATATGTAACAAGCCTAGGTCACAGCAAAAAGTAAATTAGCAAACCTTTACCACTTAGCCCAACACATCGTAACACAAAAGTTGTTTTATTATGTATTTGTTCAATTATCTCAGCTAGAATTCTCATAGTTATTTTTTTATTTCTCACTTTCCCATGTCCTGTCCTTCAATTACCTCGTCCATTAAATCTTTCTATTTAAATCGCCTTAGCGCATTAGTAGTGAACATGAACTTGACAATAAAATCACTTTGGGTAGTTAAAAATAATACTGCTCTTCAGATCCCAAGGTAGTTGAATTAAATTAACTCTTCAGGGTATCAAAATTTTAGTGAAGATTTCAATGCAATCCTAATGGGCAACTATAGGTAAAATGTACTGCTATAAACAAATCTCATCTTGGCACACCCAGGATTTCTCTGAACCACTGATTTAATCAAAGCTTCAAAAAAACTTGTTTTTAAACTTCTGTGCCTAAACCAAGGTGTGCATATATATATATATATATATATATATATATATGGTCCTGCAATATGATCTGTCAGTGAAGTAAGACATTAATTTGTATTTTATGCTATTTTAATGTGATCATTGTATAACTTTTAGAATTACATAATTCATTAATTCAGTAGAGTCAAGGCATTCTTATGATATTTAAAATTTAGTGCTGCATTTATATTCTCCAGTGCACTGGTTTTTAGTGTAGAATGTGAATACCTAGGGCAAGTGCATGATGATTCACTGGGGTTTAACAGTGAGGGTTTTTTTATGAAATCTCTCCAGAAAAAGACCAAAGCTAGAGCCTAGCCATCTTAAGAAGTCAAGGGAAATTCCTTCCACATAGGTAAACTAGAAATAGATACAGAAAGGGCTGGGGATGTAGTTCAGTGGCACCACACCTGCCTCACAAACACAAGGTCCTGAGTTCAATTCCCAGTACCAAGGGAAAATAAAGAAATAGATGTAGGAAAATGGAAATAGGGTGATCTTGAAATAAACCTACCTCAGAAAAGAGAGCAGCATGCAAACTTGGAACCAGGCAAGGGAAACAATGCTTCCCCTAAAAATGTTTATCCTCAAACACACAACTTTATAATAGTATCTTACAACTTATGTGACTTGGCCAAAGAAAGTCTGCAGAAAGTGACATGGAGAAATGAAGAGATGAAACATGTAAAAGACATCATTCAAAAAATGAGGATAAAGTGAAGAGATGTAGAGTAGATCTAATGAGATCTACAGCCAGAAAAGAGAGAATGAGGTCCAGTGATATTCTAAGTGATAGAGCTGAGATATTTTTCTTAAAAGGAAGACATGAAACATTTATGATGCACAAATTAGGTCTGAATGGTCTGAGCAAATCTAAAGACAGACTTAGACATGTCATAGTTCAACACCAAAGTCAAAGAAGAAATCTTAAAAGTGGTCAGAGTGAAGAGAGACAGTTAATTATTTTTATAATTGAAAGGCAGTAAAAATATAGGTTAAAAGTTTGAAAGAAAAAAAAACTCTTAGCCTAAAGTTATGTATATAAACTTAAGAAAATTAGGACAAGTATATATTCAGGTGAAACAAAGGTCAAAATACTTAGTAAAGTATTTCTAGAAATTATACTTGAAAAGGAAAGCTATTCTTGAAATATGGTCTGATATGCAGTAGAAATAATAAGTTGAGCCAAACTTAACATGTATTTGATGTGAAAAACAATAATTATATGGATAATATGAGGAATCAAAATACTAAACAAAGCTAGCAAAATAATAATGGAATGATGAGAACAGCAATAATTTAAGATCTGTGAGAGCATATGCTTTCTTTTTTCATTATCTCCTCAATATCTAAAAGAACACCTGGACCACAGTAGACACTAGGTAAGACTCTTGCATTAATGTGAATTTTGTTTAGCAACCAGATAAGTCAAAGGTCTCTAAGAAACAGAACTAAAATTATGTTATTTAAATGATAAAGATTTAACTTTATGTTCAACTGCTTCACATAATTATGGAAAATGGCAAGTATAAAATCTACCCAGTAGAGCAGCAGGCTGCAGACTCAGGGAATGGCTGATGATAATTCAAGTGCAAAGTCTGTGTTTTAGTGGAATTCCTTCTTGTTAAAGAAGTCAGATATTGCTCTATTCAGGCCTTCCCCTGACTGGATGGTGCCCACTCACAGGATGGAGGGTGGTTTGCTGTACACTGGTTAATCTTATCCTTTAAAACACTCTCAGAGCAATATCCAAAATAATGTTTGACCAACTGAACATCCGGGCATCGTGGCCCACTGAAATGACACACAAATTAATCACTATGTGGATGGAATCATTTTATTTTACTTTTTTTGTATGATAAGAATCAAAGTTATTTTTCAAAGATTTTTTAGTTTTAGATATCATATTGCAATATTAATGGCATTCATTATGTATTCAGGTAATGTCTGGCATTTGCTGCAAAATAACCTGGGCAAGAGAAGAAGCCAGGAAATGGATGGGGAAATTGATCATTGTTGAAGTTGGTTAAATAGGAGTTCATTTCACTATTCTCTCTACTATTATGTGTGTACATGTTGTAAGTTTGCTAATATATGAAGTTTTAAAAGTAAATAAAGAAAACCTAAAGAATTAATTCATTTAATGTGCCAGGTTTGTAAAACTAATGCTAGAAATTTGTAGTTCTTATGTGTGAATAACTCTCCTAAAATTTCCATTCTAATTCCCTTTGTCCTTTCTAGATAATAAGAGCCTGATTGGGATTATTTAAAAGTTAGGCACTGAAAAACAAAGGATTCTCAAACATTAAAAGATCAAAACAACTCTAAGAATTAAAGTCTTACATCCTCAGAGAACCCTGCTTCATGCTAGCCACTTTAACACTTTCTTCCTCTCGCTTCCCATTCCTGTTTCCCTGGTTTCCATGAACACCCCATGAACGAAAACACCTACAACTGATGTTTCTCTAGTCATTCTAGTGTGTCCATTAACTCTCTGTATCCCAAACCTCCTTCTAAAGACAATTAATGTGAAATCATAAGCCATCATTGAATAATTATATTTCAACATTTGTAAACCTTTATGTGGCATCACACTATTTTATTTGTGCATCTTATAAGAGGAAACTTTCAGTGCGTGTCCTCTGCATAAACATTAGCAGAGCTTTAGAAAAAAAGGAAAGCGAAAGCAAAATGAGCAGCTTTATTGTTTTCCAAAGGGCAGAGAAACAATGTTTATATTTTAAATGATATATCATCTACATAAGAGCATCACATATTTCAATGACTCACACTAGAGAGGTTTTAGTCACCTCTTTAAAGTGCTTCAATAGCTTAAAGGTGTAGGGCAGGAGTCATTTGACTGCCTTGACCAGGATGGGCCTCTCAAGTTCACTGAGGCAGCTGTGCAAAGGCCATCCAAGCTGACTGCATGTTCTGTTCCCCATGCTTTGAAGACAAGAATAGAAGAGCAAAGGAAAGAGTGGGATTTTTTTTTTTGTACCAGGGATCGAACTCAGGATCTTGTGCTTTTGAGGCAGGCGCTGGAACCACTGAGCTAAATCCCTGGCCCAAGAGTAGGATTTATTTCTTAATGTGCTATGAAAAATTCAAAACAAGATTCTAAATGTATTTTACTAGCTTTGCCTAACATTGTGTTATAGTATGTTTAAAGTCTTGTTCAATACTTGTCTTCATTTGGGGGTGGAGGGAATGTCTAAAACCCTTTGTCAAAGCTTCAGGGTTTCTGTCAGTTGGTATTCTTTCTCTCCCTATTTGAATGGATGGTATTTCTCTTACTGAAGAAAGAACTCTGAGAAGAAAGAGGAAAAGAGATGCAGGACATCCATCCCTTCCTCCTAACTTCTGCTTTTCAGATCTCCCAACCCTTTCTCATATTATTTACCCCTAGGAAATATAAAGCCCTGGGTATTTAGTTATGGCACCGTTTGTATTTTACTTCCTAGAAAAGGACAAAAGCAACACTGTCCTTATTATCAAACTCAGACTTCCCAGATTTCTTGAACTTAGTATTTAACTGATTGCATGGCCTAAGAGCCTATGGTATCTTTTTTCCTTTTAAAAGAACAGACAGCAACATTCTTCTAACACCAATAGTTCCCAAGCATTTAAATATTTAGAATATATAACAGAAATAAATCAGAAGGAGTCAAAAAGTGCACTAGAAACCCCAGGTGTGACAGCATTGACACCTTAGATACTTAATTTTGAGTTCTGGAATCCCAAGAATAATCAGAGTAAGTGAGGGCCGGCACTCAGTACAACATTTGTGTAAAGGTAGCTATGGACAGCTTCAATATTTGCACAGCCACTGTTGCTGTAGATGCTTAGTGTTTACAAGTCCTATAATTAGGGGTTAACATATGGTATCATTTCTTTGGCCACATAAAGATGTTAAACAGACACCTGTTGTCACTGCCATTTCATAAAACAGAAAGAAAATCACACCAGTGGGATATAATGTTAAAATAAAAAGAAATTAGGCTTAATGGAGTGAGTTTACCTTTATGAAAAAACTCACAATATTGATTTTATTTTTTCATAATTTCTTGACTGACTCGAAAAAATTTAATCATTGACCTTGCCCTGTCCACAGAAAAACCTTCACCTGATACTTTTTTAAGTGCCAGTTTAAAGTGAAAAAGTATCTTACTCTAGAGGACAATATCCAGAGAGAAAATCTGAACAGAGAAAATCTAACCAGAAGATGAATTACTTTCATCATAAGGATATTAAATATTGAGCGCTGTTTGTTGAAGAAATGCCAAATATGGTCCAACTTTTGTTTTCCTTGTGCTCACACATAAAACATTGTGTTAAGAAGATATGTCCTTTCTCATCTTACCCAAAATATGTAAATCCTTCATTTTATTGCTGATTCTTAAGTAATGCATAATCAATGTTTTGTGGTGCAACTAAAAAAATCTTACAGAAATAATCTCAGCACACATGATTTCATGGTGGTATAAAATTCATAGCTTTACTAAATACATGGTATAAATACATAGAAACTAGTGATCATCAAGAGAGAATTTAGAGGAAGGGGAATGCTTTCTGCCTTTTTAGATGAATATTTTCAGTTCATTGTATAAACATTCCCCAAAACAAAACAAAACTTTAAAGGTATATTTAATTTAAAAACAGATTACTGACATTCATTCAAAGCAGGTCAAGTTTCCTAGTAACATTTTCTTAATAGCCTGTAACCCAACTAGAGAACATCATTTTTACATTAATTAATTTAAAATTATAAATACATGTGTGGAGAAGCATAGGATTCTCATTCTTTTTGTTGTTGTTGTTGTTGTTGTTGTTGTTGTTGTTTTAGGGTTCTCATTCTTAAGGAGAACTGAATACACATAATTTTAAAAAGTGAGTTTCATGATATCCACAATTATATGCATGGTAGCTAATCTCATATTGCATATTAGAATCACATATTCTTTCTTCTTATTGAATTAAGAGGACTCATTTCAACTGAATCTGTTCTCAAATGGGAAAACTTTAAACTCTTTGTTTTCTCCCAGTTCTCTGAGTTGATATTTTATAGCATAACATCTAGAACATACTTCGGTATGTTCTGTCTCTTAATAAGTTCGGAGATGATTTCTTCTGAATCATCACTCATTACCATTTCTATTCCTCCCAGCTCCTGACACAGCTTTTCTAAATCATTGATCTTCCCTTTCATTCTCCTTAAAGTAAACTTTGGACAGGAATGTTCCAAAAGAAACTGTGACACCTATCATAATCTTTAGTGCAATTAGCAAGATTCAAAGAAAAACATCTCCCAGTAGAATAATTGCATGAGGCGGAAGTGAGATTTCCGGTAAGCTGAGTCATCCTTCAACTATTCCAGTTTTTGGTGCCATACCCACTTACATACAGAAGCGGCCTCTTAACTATTCCCCCTTAACTATAAGAACTGAATCATATATACACAATTTTATGTCAATTAAAAAATTTTAAAGAACAAAATTGCAGTTCTTTTGGATTAGATACACTACCACAGGTCTTTTCTAAAATGTCATAGAAATCACACAGTGAAAAGATGTTGCTATGTGCCTATGAACAACATGAAAAGGGCTGGAAATTTAGCTCAGTGGCAGCACCTCTGCCTCGCTAGCCCAAGGTTCTGAGTTCAACCCCCGGTACTGAAGGAAAAAAAAAATGAAAAGATTTGATTGTGGTCTCTTTCTCTGGTTTCTGTCTTAAATGGAATCTTCCATGATATTTTCTAGAACTATACCTTCCTTGAAGAGTTATCTGTTTCACTGGGAGGGATATGAGAGAGGACCAATATCTTTCCTATTACTCTAACACCTGATTTAGCATTATTTTACTCCTCTTCAACAGCCAAACTGTCACCTGAAGTGTTTCTAATAACTCTTTTGCTTTTTTTGTAGTTATTTTTTACAGCTTGACTCATTAGATGTCTTAGTTTTATAACTGTAATTCCCATTGTCCTTTTTGTCAGTCCACTTATAAATGGATGTTTAAATAGTGACCAGATTTGCTTGACAAGATATTTTTATACGTTTTATGTCCTTTTTTAAACTAATTGAAAATATCGGTGCTCTATTGTTCAGATTAACAAATAAGAAATTGAATTAAGCACCTGTGTTTGGAATTACAACTAGGAGCATGTCCAGACAGAAATCAGCCTGGCTGCAGTCATGCTCTGTACAAGTTGCTGGAGGCTTGGTTCACCCATTCCAGACTCCAGACTTCAGTGATTTGCTCAGATTCTCACAACACATTTTCTAACCAAATTGGCATTTTAAAGGCTTTATTAATTAGACACTTTGTAAAGACACTAAAAGTTTTGCTGTTGTCATTTAACTAAATCTTCATATAGAATAAGAATAAAGTTTACTATTGAATTAATCTGAGCACAATGTACATATATGAATTATAAGCACTAAGCAATGAGATTCATTACTGTTAGTAACAGAAAGCTAAATTTATCAACTGCATTACTTTGGCCTCCACCACAGAAAAGCCTGTCTGTTGATCTCCCTTTAATGATATGGAGGATCAGAATGAGGACTGGTCATGGAATGAGCATTTCTCTCTCACACAAAAGATGACTATTGAATAAGTTGTCTGGTTGTTGAGCTTTGTATAACTATCCCTTTGAAAACTGGGATTTTCAAAATTTTATCTCTCCAGAAAACTTAACAGTGGCTTCTTCCTGCTCTTTCCTCTCCCTCCTCTTCCTTCTCCTTTCCCCATTATCTTTTGTAATGACAATCAGGAAACTCAAATATAAATTAAGAATACAGTAGCTACTGTGATGCTTAAGTTTGATTGTCAAGTTGACTGCACTAAGAGATGCCTACAGATGAGGAAAGCACACTTCCGGGCACCTCTGTGGGAAGTCACCTTGCGGATATATCTGGTCACTGGCCCCTGGCCTCTTGCTCTCGGGTACTCTTCCTCTGTGCTCTTTTCCTGGCTGCTGTGCACTGAGCAGCATTATTCAACCATGCTCTTCTGCAGTGATATTTCTGTCTTGAATTCAGCTGACCATCAACTGAAACTTCTGACATTGTGAACCAAAATAAATGTCTCCTTCTTCAAGTTGTGTCAGGTATTTTGTCCAGTGATGGGAAAGCTGACTAATAAAACTACAAGGTCATAGCATTTATCAAATTTGCATGTCCCAGTAGCTATATAGTTTGATAATTTCTATTTTTATTTTAGCATTAATAGTTTAGACATATCTTTTACAGTAGCACTTTCAAGTCTTAACAGATAAAGCATCATTTGTAAACAAACATATGCTTAACAAACAAGCCAAAATGTTATTTCTGTAGTAAGAGTGATAGGGAAAAGTTTTAAAGTAAGGTTAGCAGATTAGCTATTAAAGTACTTGTGAAAGCAAAATAGGTAGTGTATCCCTTTAAAAGCTTGCCTTAGCCCATTGCTTTTGTTGTTAAAAGTGAACATTATATAGCTCCTTGATCTGTAGATCCACTATAAATAACATCCTAGCTCTGAAAAACAAGGTGGGAATCCTTGAACAAACTTGTGATGTATGTGCCTTAACTATCATGTATTTAGGATTGTAATCAGTGACAGAAACCACCTGTGTCTAACCATTAAACAGGAATTGGAACTTTATTTACTTAACAAAGACCACTAGGGATGAGATAATAACTGACAAAAGTATAAAAGGTGATGGACAAAGAACACGGCGTGGACTCTGACCAGAGCAGTTTCTGGCAGTTCTGCCTGCTTGAGAGTAAAGCCTTTGTTTTTTTACCCAACTTCTGTGTCTCTGTGTGTTTCTTTCCATGATTCTAGAACAAGAGTTTCATAGCTTCTTTCTTTGGGCTTTCTAGCTTTATAACTATAATTTCCATGACTGTTCAAAAATTACTCCTACTTTGTCCAAATCAGATCCCTGTATGCCCCCTTCCCCAAATCCATGTGCTTTTGTAATAGTTTGTATCAGAGACTCTTGGAGAATTGCTCTCTGCTTACTAGAGCTGCTCTGACAGCTGACACAAAACTGGAAGTGCCTGGGAATTTACATCCTTCTTGAGTGGGCCTCAGCCAATGATTGATTAAGGCTCAGTTCCTTTGCCTCCAATGGATACAGACCGGATATGTAATTTACACTCCAGAGCTTTCTGCTCCAGCAGGCTGAGGCTGTGGTTTAGGCTGATAGGGTAAAGTCAGGACACCACCTGAAAGCACATATTTGCCTGGCTTTTTTTCTTTTGTTCTGCTTTTCTCATTCCCTTCAGGTAATTTTGGGAATACATAATGAACTGCACATGAGTCTCTGTCTGCACATGAGTCTCCTCAAGATTTGCTTCTGTGAATTTGACCCAAAATACCACTTACTGACTTTCTATCTTTACACACACATAACCTCATAATCCTCAATGTAAGTAAAGGGGAGAGGATGCCAATTTTTTAGGTTAAGAAACATAAAGTCATTCAGGGTACAGCTACATAACTCCCCCAGCCCTAGGGTACTTATGATAATAAGTCCTCATTGGACAAAGCTAACTTCTTTGGGACATTATTAATAAATACTCAGTACCTGTAGTGTGAGAACTAAGGCAGAGAGGCTTTGGAGTCAAACAGATCCATACCTCAACCCTGCCTGTGCTGCTCAATAGATGTTATATTAGTGAGGATTTTCTACAACCACAACCAATAGGATGTGAGTGTGTGTGGATGCATGGATGTGTACTTCTGCTTGGCTAGTGCCTCTCCTGTTATAATATATAGGAAAACAATGTCCACACAGTAGGAGGCAAGGTGAGCACAGGCTGTCACTCTGAGCCCTTTATCTAGGAGACCTAAGTAAATTAAAGAATTGGGTTATAGAGGACAGAGTTTGCATCAGAAAAGGGCTAGGTTGAAAGAAGAAAAATTGAATGATAAATGAAACTATTGACTCCATCAATGGTAAGCTCCATCGATGAACACAGAAATTCCAATAAGCCTCAAAAATATATTAGTTTCAAATATGAGAAAGCCTACTCAGGCAAGAAAGTACAAATAAATGCAAATTGGATAAAAAATATTAATTAATATTTTCAAAATGACAAAAAGAGTTATTGCATTCATGAAATAAGAAAAGAATAAAATCTTATTTTAAGAGAGAAAAATACAGAAATAAATCTTAGAATAACATATTTTTAAAATATATAGAGAGATAGATAGATAGATAGATAGATAGATAGATAGATAGAAAAACTGAGTAGACATATGGGAAAATAATATTGCAGAGCCATCCAGAAGTTTTAAAGAGAAAGAGAAAATAGGTGATAAAGGATATAGAAAATAAAAGATGAATGCAAGAAGTCAAATACCACATTAAGATTTCCAGAAAGAAAAGTCAAAGAAATGGGAGAAGGAATTACTAAAGACCAAAAGAATTCAAGAAAATTCCCTGAATCCTAAAGATGCAATTTTCCCAAATGAAAGAGCCCCTAAGTACCATGTCTTGTGAATGAAGAAGAGTCACATAAGGCACATTCTAGTAAAAGTGAGGGTCCAACCAAATATGAAAAAATGCTAAAGATTTTCAGGAAAAGAAAAGATAGTTGCAAAAGATTGAGAGTTAAATGATCAGAATTTATCAACAAAAATTCTGAGAAGCCAGAAGAAAACAGACAATAGAGAAATGGCTTCCACATTGGGGTCAGAATCTAGAATCTATATGTAACCAAAAAGCAATTAAATAAGAGGGTAGAATATGGTCATATTCAGGTATACAGGGTCTAAGAAAATTTCTCTCCCATGTACTTTTTGCCAACTAATGACTGAAGAATTGTTCCACCAGAAATAGAGAGTAGAAATAAAGATGTGACATCTAGGAAAAGTGGCTATCCTAGATAGAACTTGATCATAGTTGGTGAAGAGGAAGCAGAGAAGAGCAAGGGGAGCTGTTAGACATGACCATTCAGAGAGTTTGGCTAGAAATTATGCAAAAAGGGAAGGAGTAGTTGAAATAAATCCAAGGATTTCTTTCTCTTTTTTTAATGGAAGAAGGCCCAATGTGATGTTTATACACAGAGTGAAGGGATCTAGTAGACAGAGAAGTAAGACAGATCATGCTGAAGGGGAGATTGGAGGAGGAATGTCCTTCTGCAGATGAGAGCCATGGGTTGGCTGGCCCAAGGCAAGCACTCCCAAGCTTGGGCACCACAGATGCAGGAAGAACAGGAGGAACCAAAGGAGGCAGGTGAGAGCATATGGAAGTTCTCTTCTGACTTCTCCAACTTCAGTGTGGAAATAAGAAGTGAGTGTATCGATTTGGAATGAGGAGAAGGAGTAAGACTCAGAATTTGAGGAGAAGCTATGAAATAGTTACAGAGTGCTGAGTTTTATGATAAGGTTTCCAAGCTCTGTGAAAGGGTCTTAAGTTCTAGGGTCATGAATTTAAGCTGAAACCAGTCCAAACAATTGTATGTTTTTCTCCAGCCAGGTTTAGCCACTCTACTGCTGGAGCAGGGAAGAGCTGGAGTTCACAGAGTCTGGAATCCTGCAGGAGTGGACAACAGAGATGAGCAAAGGATTTAAAATACATAAAAGGAATAATTATAGTGATGAGTGATGGCGTCTAACAGGTTGAGGAAAGAAGAAGGATCATGTAGTGGAATCATAGAGTAGGAGGAGCAAGGAAACTACAGGAGATATTTGGCAAACATATGGCATAGATGCAGTGTCTAGTGGTATCACTATTAATAAGGTCTTGGATGTGATCCTAGACTGTGGTGTCAAGGAACAGCTTCCTAACAAACCTACTTATGTTCCAGGGACCGAGTACCAGAGTGCTGGATGTTTGTCCCCTCATGTGTAATCAAAGGTCCACCAGTGGTATTGATATGGAACTTAGCAAACCAGATGTTAAAATCTTCCAGTATTGGTCAGATGCTTAAATAAAACTGAGACAGGGAAGATTTTTTGTAATGTGCTAACTTTTTCATGCCCTTTGTATCTGGTTTTCTTTAATATCAGTTCTAAAACTCTGCTTACCCAATGAATAAGATCATGCAACAGCAATATTTTATGATCATTAAATAGAGTCATTTTGGTCTTCCTCACTCTCTTGAGTTTAAGTCATTAAGTTATATTTGTATCAGCAAAGGAAGAGTCTGAAAAAAAGGAAAAAGTCTAACACAATAAGGTCACAGATCTGCTTTAGGTCTTGGTTTTCTTGACTTCTTTGTTAAGGCAAAGGTCTTGAGAAAAGAACTTTTGTGTTCAAGATTCATTCATGTTGTAGCCTTCATCTCTTTTTAAGGTTACATGATATTCCACTGTGTGTATACAACACATTTGTTTGTCCAACTGTCTGTTGATGGATTCCTTTGGATTAGTGTGTCTAATACTGTTATTGAGCCAGACACAAAATACATATTGCATGATTCCACGTGTCTAAAGTACTTAGAATAGTCAAATTAATACAGATGGAAATTAGAATGGTGGTCATGAGGAACTGGGGAGAGAAGAAAAAGAAGTTCATGCTTTATTAAATGTAAAATTTTAGCTTAGGATGATGAAGCTCTCAAGATGGATAATGGTAATGGTAACACAACAATATAAATGTATTTTATACAACCAAACTGTATAATACAAATGGTTAAAGTGGTAACTTTATGCTATTGTGTATTTTAACTTTTAAATAATATTATTAAAAACTAGGCTTTGTTAAGGAAGGAGAGTTTTGAAATAAAATAACCTAACCCAGTCTTCCTCCTCCTCAGGGCTGCACCATTTTTAAATGTATTAAAAGGGAGAATTGGCTTACTGGAGCATGCACATTTCCTAAAAGGTAGTTCCCTGAAGACAGGATGAAGAAGGGGGAAAACCTACCCATTCCTGGAGCAGTGGGTGATGGGAAAACAAAATTTGGGAGGAATGGTACAAGAAACGGGCGTGGGGGCGGGGAGCAGCTATCCATGCCTACTCTGCCTGGGCTTTGACCCAGAGAGAAAAATATATTAAATAAATGCAGTGGTACAGGAAGGACAGGGGTCTTTGGTCACCATTACATTGTTTTTAAAAGCTATAAATTTTGGAAGTTGGGTTAGAAGTACATAATATAAATACAAGAGAGAATCCCTATAGGTTGAGAACTAGGAAAAGGGATAAAATAATTTAATTTTAAAAAACAGAAGGATTTGTATTGAGTGATCATTTAAATGTACCACAAATTACAGAATATAACCAACTCACTTGTGAAGCCAATTAACTACACCAAACTGCCAAACTGGATTAAAATTTAAGTTCTTTTTTTTTATCTAAAGAAAGTTTTCTTTTGTTTTGTTTTATCAAGCATATGGGCTTCTAAAGAAAAGCCAGATACAATATGTACAAAATAGAGTTTTATATTATTTGCCACCTGAAAGCAGTGTGAGTTAATTTTGTGACTGCTAAATTTCATGACAATATTATTGACATTTTAAAACATTGTCCAAAGGCACAGTGCAATGCAGGGAAAGGCCAAGTTGGTCTCAGTACTGAATTCACCAGTCACAATGAAACCACTGGATCCGATTAAGGATGAATACCAACCTACTTCAATACCACTGAAGGAGACCGGTCTTCTGGCCCTTAGTCAAGTGATAGGAGTTTGTCCAGTCAAATTCCACAGCACTTGGAGTATAGATGGGAAACACAAGAAAATTAAAACCAGCCAGAATGTGACCAAACTAGAAGCAGGTGTCCAATGCCTTCTGACTTCTTTTGGGAAAACAGAAGTCAGAATGGGTCACTATTGGCCAGGAAAGTTAAAAAAAATCTTGAAGAATGTTACCTGAAGATTCTAGGCATAAGAAAGTTTTCATATAAGAATAAAAGATCCAATTACAGTTTAGAGTGAGGATTATGATGAACATATGTTTGTGACTAAGCAGAAATATTTTATCATGTTGAATGTTGGGTACAAATCTATCATGTCCTAAACAATATCCCCAGAAGAATAATGAAGTGATATAGGGATAACAGATAGTATAGAGAATGAAATGAACAGGTTGAAGGAGTTCAGCATTGAACATCAGAGTGAAAAATGAACAAAATACAAAGATAAACAAGAATCTGGATAATGTAGCATAGTGTTTAATAGCACAAACATTAGAACTGGACCATTCTGAGTTTTCAGTAAGCCTGAGACAGTGGTTTAAACTATCCAAACTTCAGGTACCTCGGTTGTAAGACAAAAACAGTGTGATTCAAGGGCCAAGATTAAGGGAATAATAAAACACTCAGTAAACAAGATAAATATGTTTTAATGCATTATTTTAAAGAATCAAATATAGAAATATATCATACTTGCTTCAGAGCACATATAAAAATATAGAAATATAAGGATCCATGGTGAGTAAAAGATCAAAATTCTAAACAAAGACAGGATGAGTATTACTGAATTTCCCTTTTCCCTCAGGTTCCAATATGGCCCACCTAGGTAAAGGAACTATCTTCATATATTTCTTTGGGGATTCAATGAGATGATTTAACATCTAAGCAAACACTTTGTGCCATACTAAAATTGCTAGGGACTCTTTACAAATAAAAAGTACTAGATGCTTGTGATATGCTAGTAAAGCAAAAAAACAAAACTAACTGCCCTGATAGAGATTACATTCTAACGAGAAAACATAGGCAATAAATAAGGGACATAATAAATACATTAATTATACTTTTTATTAGAAGGTAATAAATCATATGAACAACAAAAAATAAAATGAAGAGTAGAAATCTTGGTGGGTATGTGAGCAGTTAAAATTGTAAATAAGGTTGTCAAAATAGACCTCACTGGAAAGATGATATTTGAATGAATTGAGGGACTTAGCCATGCTGATATGTGCAAGGCAAAACCTTTAACAAGGAACATGATTGGCATGTACAAGAAACAAAAGAACATCACTGGACCGCCATGGAGCATAAGAATGAGCACAGTAGGAGACAGGAGCAACAGAGTGGGAAAGGCTGTGAGAAGTAGATTATGTAGGACCTTATAAATCACTACAAGAACATTAGCATTACTTTGAGGAAATAAGTCAAATGATCTGACTTACAAATAAAGAAGACCACTCTGCCTGCTCTGTTTGGGAATGGCAGCAGTCACAGGTGTGGAAAAAAACCTAGAATCTGGATATATTTTGAGAGTAAAGCCAATGTTTCCTGGAAAATTATTTGTGAAGGAAAATCTTTGAGAATTACCCCAAAAGCATTTGACATGAGCAAGTAGAAGACTGGAGTTGCCCATCTTGAGTCTTCTACTCAAGATGGGCAAGGCTGAGGTATAAAAGATTTGGGGAGAACAACAGGAGTTTGGTTTTGAATAGGTTAAGTTTGAGACATTTATTTAACATCCAGGTGGCAATGTCAAGTAGGCAGTTGTCTGGAGTTCAGACTGATTTAATTTTAATTTGGGAGTCAAGCATATATGCATGTGTGATTATTACATTGTGAGGTAGATGAGATCACCACAACAGGAAGTTAAGGACAAGGAGCCAGGGGGCACTTGAGAATTAAAAATCAACTATCTAAAATTAAGAGACTATAAATACCAAGTGCCTGTGAGAGTACATAATGACTGTAACTGTCTTAAATTGTTAGTAGGAGTAAAAGTTGGTACAAGCCACTTTGGAAAAATATTTGACAGTACCTATTAAGCCTGAATATATATTTATGACCTGTTATTCTACTTGCTAACAACAATCAGGTAATAAATACTATGTTCACCAAAAGACACAAGTATGTTTGTAGCAACTTTATTTGAAATATCCCAAAAGTGAAAAGGAAATAATACAATACACCAATATTTGTCAACAGTATATAATTACATAAATTACAATACATTCCTACAATGTAATACTACCCAGTAAGAAACAAGGGTAACTACTGATGTGTGTAACATAGCAGATCAATCTTAAAAACATAATGTTGCGTGAAAACATAAGCCAAACAAAAATATGTACTGTATTTTTCCTATTATATTATGTTCATGAATAAGAAAAATTAATCTATGGTGTCAGTTGTAAGAACAGTGGTTACTCTTTGTAGTAGTGCAATGAAGGAACACAAGAGAGACATCCTGAGTTGAATAGATATTCTACAACTAATGTGGATGCTGATTACCTGAGTAATGTCTTAATACTTAAGATATATACAGTCTACAGCATGCAAATAATCTCTCAAGAAAGTAAGGTAAAATAAAAAGTAATAGAGAAAAGGATGGCTCAAGCCAAAAGAGACCAAAAAGAGGAATAAATAAGCTAGGAAGGAAAACAAAATTATCCTGGAAGTCAAGAAAAGAAAATGTGACAAAGAGAAGGGATATGTCTACTGCCAGATGTTGTATATGAAGATGAGAGCTGAGAATTGGCCATTGGATTCAGCCATGGATGTGATTAGCAAATTGGGTGAAAGTAGTTTCAGAGAGTTGAATACAAAAGCTTGATTGGTGTTTATTTCTAAAGAGATTGGAAATAAAGGAATTGATGTAACAAAGACAGATTACTCTTGAGTTTTGCTGGACAGGATGGTTGAGAAATAGGCTGATGATTACTTACTGGAAGAGTAGAATCCAGAGAAAATTGCTTTAAAGTGAGAAAAATAACTACATTTTTGTATACCAATGGAAATTATCTAATAAGGAAGAAATAATGATTTAAGAAGGAAGAAAAGAATTAAAGAAGTGACGTTCATGAGAAAGTAGGAGAAGGTAGCCCATAGTGCATAGATGGAGAGAGTGGCTCTGAACAGGACTGTGGACACTACCCTTACAGTAACAAAGTAGAAGTTGGTGTACGTAGGTGCACATGCTGGTGGGTGAGCATCTGTCACCATGGGAGTCTGAGATATTCTCCTCTGATTACTTCAGTTTTCCCAGTAAAGTAAGAAGCAACATCATAATCTGGAAGTGAAGATGTGGAAGATTTGAGGAAAGAAAGAAGTATGAAATATTATCCAAGAGAACCAGAGTAATGGAAGCACAGTATGAATGACAGCATTGAATGCCACTGTGGATTCTGTCTCAGGAACTTGGTCTGGGATAAGTTGGCATGCTTGTTGAGTAGATACAGAGTTGGATTTTAAACTAGTGTTGTGGTTTTGCCAAATGAGACATCATAAAAACAAGACGTCAGCAAAACAAGTATTTACGGGGCCCAAGGGGCTTCCCCATTGGGATATACTTTCCTAATAGGTCCTCTGCTCCAGCCACACTGACCTCTTTACATTCTCGAAAGCTCACACTTTGTCGCTTCAAGATCTTTGTACTTGTTAATTTCTCATACTTCAATTTTCCCTTTTGTGACAGGCTCTTTTCTAAAGGGTCTTAGCTCTAAAGGTCCAGTCTCAAAAAGATTTTCCCAGACTGCCTTCATGCTTGATAACTTATTTATTTTTAGCATTTGTTACTATCTGAAGTATAGTCAGCCCTTCATCTGTTTGCTGTCTAGCTCTTCTCCACCACTACAATGGGAAGCTGCATGAGAGCAAAGACCATGTTAGTAAAGTTCAGTGCTGGATCCAATGCCTAAAACAACACTGGGAATCTGTTAAGCCTATGGTAAATGTTTGTTAAGTGGCTACATTAATTATCATTTTCTTTGTTTTCAAGGATGCCATGATCTGATTGAGAAAACAGAGATATATAATACTGAAATAAGATTTATAAGGCTTAGTAGCTCACCAGAGAATTCTTGTGATGCTGAAAAGCTTGGCCCAATCAAGAAATACGTATTTCTTGTACAAATACTTGTGATTCAACACATTGTGTCCAGAACTTGTTTTCTGCAATTTTCTTGAAGAAAATGATAACAGAATATGCTACCCATCTCATGCTCCTCATCCTTGCAGATAAAAACTAAGTAAATATTAGAGCAACTGTGTTCAGGATACAGAATTCAGATTTTTTCCTGCTTCAAAGCAATTAAAAACCAACAAAATATTTTCACTTTTTGAAGATCGTTTTCATTTCAGAATATTGTTCCTACAATATTTGTTTTTCTAATGTCTTTATTTAGCCATTTTCCTGTCTTCAGGCACCTGTTCAAAAACTTGGCATTTCCCTGATGTGTTAATTTTAGCTGCAAACACCTAATCAGACTTTTAAGGATAATTTGTAGGTTGGCTAACTTTCAGGAAGAGATATTAATGGTTTTTTTCAACAGACCAGCAGGATGTCTCCAATTATGAAGATAGAGGAAATAAAAACAACAGGGATGGTAAAATCCATTGAGGGACAGATTGCATTTTAAGAAGATGTAACTTCATTTAGCATCAGTCTTTATGTCTTACAAATGTGCTCAGCACTCCTACATCCCATGGGCCTCAGCATCAATATTTATGTGGTGGAATACTTCATTGCCTCATAAACCAAGAGGTAACTGAGTATTTTTACTCTCTGGCAAAAAAAAAAAATGTGTTATACCAGGTAGTTTCCAGCAGCTCCACTTTTCACTCACACTTTTGTGCATGGACTTCGAAGAAGACACAAACTAAATAAAAACAATAAGCTTGGACCTTTATACTCTTGCCCCTGAATTAAATGTTAACCATTTTTGATTTTTCTTAAATGTGACCAAATCCAGCCAAAACACCAATCATTGAAAATTTAAGGATAGTAGTTTAGAGTTTTGTTTTGTTTTCCAATAAATAACAAAAATCTTTATGGAGTGAAATCCTAGTGCTTTAAATAGCAAATTCAGACTTAAAGCTGATGTACTTCCAAATAAAGGACTTCTAAATAAACTATCTCTGATAGGACTGTAAAAACTATGAACAAACATTATATTCAATATTCTTGTCTCAAAGGAGAATCCCTTTACCTCATGAGGCTCAGTGTCATGTAGAGTTCCCAGTTACAAATGTCCTTTCCCAATGCTATACAGGATCCTGAGTCTTTCAATATCTTCTATCCAAGTTACCTGGGTGCTCACCATCTGATTTCTGCTCCTTCACTTCATCAATACTTGTATTTTCCATCAATATTCAGTTGGAGACAGAATCCAGGTTTCTGACCAGGATAAGCACACGTATCTGGTAGTTGTTTACGGATTCAACCATCCAAACCAGGGCTCACAATAAACAATCTGTTTTCCACATAAGTTCTATAATATTATAGTCTGTGGGATATTTGCTCTCCCACCCTTACCTTGCATACACTTTCTTCTTCCTTTTATATGGGCTTTTCTCATTCACAAACACATGCGTGTACGCACGCGCACACACACATACATAGTCTACAGTGAAATAATTTTGAAAGGTGCAGATTTAAGATAGCTCTGCTCATTAGATTTCTCAAAGTACATGATATGTTAATGTGTATTATGAATCTCTAAAAAGGTGATATAGAGTTTAGGCTTTTCCACTTGACCACAGATCTTTTTGAAGGAGCATCCTTTGTTGTCACAAAAATTATTTATTGAGCTCTTACTATGCATCCTCTGTTAGTTTGAATAAGTGATAAAATAAGATATATTCTCTATCCTAAAGAAGTTTGTAACTGAGTGAACACATCACATGCTTCATAAATGTGCTCTCCAGAAAGGAAGCCACTGGATACATCAAATTCTCCAAGTTTGATCAAGTAAACAAGTGACTAAAAATTCTCGGTTCACAGAGTATAGTTGTGGCAGCTCTCTGACATTCTGCTTTATTAGATGTCAATTTATAATTAAAAGTTTTAGTGGCAGAAATATGAATACCCAGAAAAATGGTTTTGAAGATCTTAGTCATTACAGTAATCATCCTAGGAAATATGCTATTGTGAGATTCAGAGATTCAACATGAAGACAGCTGGCATTGACCAAATATTCTCTTTTTAAAAATGCAGAAATAGGAAATATTCTAGGGTTTAGGCTCGGGGGGAAACTATCCTCTACAAGGTAAAAGAGTTTTATCTACCAAGTAGATATTAGAAGCAATATAAAGGGAGTCAAATATCCTACAAGAAGACATCAGTCTTGATTATGAAGCTAATTCAAAACATAAAAGTGCTTTTCCCTTCAAAAAAAGTCCTCAGTTCATTTGTCTGATGTCTGGTGGAAGAATCCAATTCTTTCAATTTTATAAGTATAGAAATTAAAGTTTAAAGCCATCTGTCACATCTGAAGTTCTTAATAGCCACACAGTGGCTAGTGGCTTCCACATTTTAAGAGATAGACTATTTTCATCACTGCAGAGTACTCTATAAAATAGAACTGCTCTAGCATATTATACTGTTTTTATTTATCATACACTAATATGCATGACCTTTCATTTTTATATAACTGTTCCAGATCTTATCAAATCTCTTTTTTTTTGAGTCATTAAAGTTCAATAATACATTTAACAGAACAGTAAATTTTAATATAATATTGTGAGTTACACACCAAGACAGATTTTTCAACATGCTCAAAAAAAGCACTACTTAGTAATCAAAGCAGTGAAAAACACACATAAATGAGAAGCCTAGATGGGAAACTTTGAAGAAAAAATATTATTAGAAGAATATAAAAATAAATCCCAGAAATAATGAATAAAATTTGTATAGTTAGAAAGAGACCAAAAGCAAATAATCCAATATAAAAAGAAAAAAAATCAGAATAGGTTCTGAAGAAGAATAATATATTCCAAAATTTCCATGAGACTATACTTCTGCCCAATAAGGCAGCAATTAATATCAGGACTAAAATATTAGAGCTAGCAATGCAAATCTAAAAATAGTTTTGGTTTTTAAATTAATTTTGTTGGTATAATTTAAATATATATAATGCTCACATTCATCAAAGGGAATTTGTACCTGTACATGATATACCTTGATTCCTCTTTTTCTCCCAGGCTCCTCCCCTTCCTTCAACTCCTTCCTTATTTACAAAAGCTTTGATTCCATTTTTTACCTTCTTTTCTTTTTTTTGTTTCCCTTTTCCCTCCCTCTTCCCTCCCCCTTCACAGTTTCCCTTTCCTTTTGAAGAGTTTCTTCCTATTTCGTATTATCTACTATAAATTTCGGTCCTTATTTACCCTTTCAGTTTCTCACACCAGAGAAACAATGTGATAATTGCACATATGTGTCCAATTTATTTCACTTAAAAATATAGTCTCCAGTTCCATCCATTTAACTATAAATGTCTCATTTATCTTTCTCTATGGCTAAGTAGTACTCCATTGTATAAAAAAAAATCTTTTTTATCAATTTATCAGTTAATGGGCATTGGGCTATTTCTGAGATTTACCTACTACAAACTGTATTGCTATAAACATCTAACAAAGTTAAACAAGGAACCTATACATAGAAAATTACAGTACTCTGAAAAAGGAGATTGAAGAGGATATCAGAAGATGGAAAGATTTCCCCTGTTCTTAGGTAGGAAGAACCAACATAGTGAAAAATGGCCATGCTTCCAAAACTGTTATACAGATTTTATGCAATCTCAATCAAATTACCATTACCATGCCTCACAGAACTAGAGAAAACATTCCTAAAATTCATTTGGAATGAGAAGAGAACTAGAACAGCAAAGGCAATTCTGGGCAAAAAAGATAAGGCAGGGGGCATCACAATCCCTGACTTGAAATTATACTACAGAGCTACTGTGATAAAAATGACACAAAACAAAACAAAAAAAAACCAGCATGGTACTGGCAAAAAAAACAAAAACAAAAACAAAAACAAAAACAAAAAACAGACTTGAAGATCTATGGAACAGACTAGAAGAGGCAGAAACAACACCAAATGCACTCAGCGACCTTATCCTTTACAAAGCAGCCAAACACCCTCACTGGAGGAAAGACAGCCTCTTTAATAAACGGTGCTGGAAAAACTGGCTTTCTACATCCTGAAGATTAAAACTAGACCCATGTCTCTCACCATTCACTAAACTAAAATCAACATGGATCAAAGATCTAAATATTAAAACAAAAAACTGAATCTGCTGGAAGAGAGAATAGGTAGAACTCTTGAGGACATAGTGGTAGGAAATGACTTCATGAACAAAACCCAAAGTGCACGGGAAATAGCTCAAAGAATCAACTGGGATCTCATCCTTTGAAAAAGCTTTTGTATCATAAAAGGAATCACCAACAGAGTGAAGAGTCAAACCTCTTATTCCAGTATCCTTTTCTTAGAGTTAAGAAATTTCTATAATGATTGATAGAAATTATTCCTAGTTCTATTGTTAATTATCTTCTTAATGAGTTGTTTCTGGATCCATTCTATTCCCTGAGTTCAAGAGCACTGACATGAGTTAACAATTAGATCATATTAGACCAATCATAGTATGATCCTAAAATGAGAGATTTCAGAGTCTGGAAAAGCACCTAAAATACTTAATCCAATTCTTCCAAATTTGTTGTTAGTGTAGAAACTAAAGGTTAGAGCCATCAGGAACTTATCCTAGCTTACCCATTGCAGGGCCTCATGAACATACCTAAATCGAACATGGCGGCTGCACACAATTGCCTGGGCTTTCAATATAATCTTTCAGAAGGTATAAATCATGGAACTGAACACTGCTGGACCAAGGGCAGCTATACAAATTAAGGACTTTTTTCTGTGCTATTCCTATGATAATGGAGCTCTTTTCAATGAGATTATCATCATAAGCATTAAATATAACTTTTATTGAAACTGTATATATTGCAAATAGGGGCCGGGGATTTAGCTCAGTGGTTCCACCACCTGCCTCGCAAGCGCAAGGACCAGAGTTTGAGCCCCAGTACTAAAAAAAAAAAAATTGTGTATATTGCAAATAGTAAGCCCTGTAGAGAAATACTTATTTGCTCAATTATACAGTGTGTGTATGTGATGTAGGCACATATGTCCACTTATGTGCATACATGTCTCAGATCAACAAAGAGGATGCAGGTTTTTATTTGTCAATGTTCAATTACATCATAAGAATTGCCTCATATTTTTATAGCACTTAAAATTCCAATGACTTCCACACATATTATTTCATTAATCCCACAATGTACTATTACTATAATATCATTTTTAATGTAAAAAAAAACTGTTGTTCACCAAGATCAAGAATCATTTAGTTCGAAGTCTTATGAGTGTCCAGAAAGCAGGACAGAAATTCAAATTATTTTTTCTCTAAAACTGCAGCACTTTCTGCACTATCACAGATGCTTCCCTTTAAAAGCATGATAAAAATCGCTTCCATTGAGCATATTGTTTCTACTCTTCCCAAAATATTTTTTACAAAACCAAAGCATGTAGAATAAGCAGGCACCTAACCCACAGTCAGTATATCATTGTTGCACTAGTAACTCCAGACCCACTTCATAATGGCTAGAGCTTTTCAGCACATGCCAGTCATTTCCTTTCTCATGTGAGTCCATACTTCCTGTTTTCAATTAATTTTGTCTTCAGTGACACAAATATCATGGAACAATCCCATCCTCCATGAAAGACCAGGCTTCGGGGAGTTCCCATCATTATACCCCAAGAGAATTGTGGATTAAAGAATGGACGTAAAGCTGTTTATCTACCTGTAAAATCCATGAGAATCATAGTTCTCTTGGATGGGTATGTTTTTAAGAGAATGAAAACACTTGGCAAATCTGCCTCAATGTTTCTGACAGATGGAAAGTGTCTTTCATCTTATTAATACCATGAAAATGTAGTATGTTATCTAGATAGCTGAAATTATGTGCTGTGTTCATCAGAGATAGAAATGGCTGTCCAGAAAAACAACAAAAAGCCAAAGAGCCTCAGGGGGCATGTCTAGAAACACTATCACATATACTAAAAAATACAGAAATCCTTCTGGGCACTTTAAAATCGAACATTAATAATTATTTGAAAAATTACCTCAAATCAGGCAGCACTTGTGTGTAGTTAATTTCTTACATGAAACTTAAAGTTATTGTCTAGTAAATATTATAGTAAGCTAAGAAAAAATTATGTCAGCCTCTCTAATCTAGAAAAATGATGTAGAAGGTCCCTTCCACACAACAGGGCGAGAGAGTTTTAACAGCTAATCTCCTTGAAGTACATGAACTCTGCAGCCCCAAGACAAAAACAGTTGTTGATTTGGGACTGTGAGCCTGTGATTCCCTCATTTTCCAGGCCAAGTACAGATCATCAAGTCATCAAATGGAGGAAGTGCTACACTCACACTTGGCTGATAAAGCTTAGTGGAAAAAGGAGAAATTGGGCCCTTTGTAGAAAAATCAAGAAAGTCACACAAATAGAATTTTAATTGTCCTCAATCAGTGTAAGTACATTACAAAATGCATTGGAATAACAGATTATCTTGTACAATTTAGAGTTGGACCAAGATTTCAAGATTACAAAGGGTAATGTAAGAGTTATTAAGAACATGAGCTCCAGAATCAAACAGTTAGGTTTTAGTCCTGATTCTGAGATTTTTCCATCTCTCTTTTAGAAAGATGAACCCAATGGAATTGAAGAATGGCACTAGAAAGTCTTGCAAACTTCTCCATTCTCTTTCCCCTTTGGCTATGACTAAAGTAGCCATGGAAATGCTCTATTATGATGGCAGATCCTGCTCTACCTAGCAAGTCTCCATTAATATGGACTAAGTCATCACCCAAAGGAACCTGCACTACGGAAATGTTCACCTGCTAGAGACTGCTACGTGCACAAAAACGAGTTCCTGTCATTGTGAGCCATTTAACGCTGTCCATCTGCACTAGCAGTTGGCATTACACTAATAAATGTACCCAAAACTTGTGTCACTGAATCAACGACAGTGTTTCCCAAGCTCTGTAAGATGTGTATGTGACCTTTATGATGTTTTCCAATTCTTCATTTAAAGTTTTACAATGCTTGAAAGAGTAAAGTTTTCTTTTACCTGTGATGTATCATGGGGAACAATAAAGAGTGTAGGATCAGAGCATGACTAGAATTTTATTGATGACCCAAGGCAAAATAAAATTCAGCCTGCTCTTTTGCAGCAATATTAGATCTGCTGCTCTTTCAATGGTAAAATCTTGTTTTGTCAGCAGCTACTGAAAGTAGATATGGCTCAGAGGACACATAAAAGCCTACATGTAAGGTAACGAGCTATTATATTTAGAAAACCTTATTTTCTTTTTTAGTAACATAAGTACACTCTAAAATTTCATATTTTAAATAATCAAAATCACCTTCAGAATGCAGGATCTCAAAAATATTATGCTTCTGTCTGTATGTCCTAATTGTATAACATAAAAAAGAAGTAAAAAGATATACAAGGACATGCAGAGAATCTCAAATGTTAGATAAAAGAGATTTAAAGGCCATTGAGCCCAACATCTTCATTCTAGGAAAGAGAAAAGGGAAGATCATGTAAAGTACACAGCATCATTCCAACAGAGTTAGGGCTCCATTCATTTCTCAGGGGATTTTTTTCCAGGAAACACTCATCATTTTTTTCAAGTAGCTAAGCTCCCAATACTTTAGAAGTATGGATTTTTGTGTTTTGAGACATTTTTAACTTCTGTTTGAAAAATGATATGTTATTAAGATTTATTAGATAATAGAGTTAGAAAGAATAACAGTTCTAAAACCTACTAGCATCTGATACATACACAGTGCTCAATAGATATTGATTGGTTGAAGTTATGGCCTTGAAATTCCATGATGTAATGTAAGACCTATGCCATGCCCTCATTGTCCAACAGTCTAGGAGTTTCATTTCAAAAAGTTTTGGAAAGACAGAGTAAAGTTAAATATTAAGCATTTCTCAAGACTCAAATGTGACACTGTATAAATACAACATAAACTAATCACTACTTACGTTGTGAAACATATACAAAAGATTTCTGGATCTGGCCAGGACAGAATCACAGGCCTAGGATGAGGATCACAACCCCAGGAAGCCCAGCAGAATGAATCCACTGGGCGTGACAAGAATCACAGGCATAGGAAATACTCTCACTATAAAAGTAAATAGATAACTGAACAAAAATATAAACTAATTTCAAGTAATCAAAAGGAGGAAGCTCTGCTCTCACATTCAGTTGAGAAAGCTGAGTATGAAAGAAAGAAATAGAGCCATTGTAGAAAAATTAAGCAAGATAAAAATTTCATTGGTCTTAATTAGTATAGGCTCATTACAAGATTTAATGATTTTTGCGGCAGCTACTTCTGTGGTTGCTGCTGGTGGTATTTTTTGAGAAAGTTCTCACTATGTATCCAGGCCAGCTTTGAACTCACTGTGTAGCCCAGGTTGGCCTTGAACTCATTCATGACCCGGCAGTCTCATCCTCCTGAGTGCTGACATTATAAGCATGGGCCACCCCACCTAGCTGGACTGAGGTCTAATGATATGTTAGTTTTTAGAGTTCCAGGCCCTAGACAACAAAAAATGTAGGCTGTCTCCTTTGAGAGAAGGAGAACACATAAGGCATATTTTGCACCTGTTTCAGCATTCTATCGTTTCAAACAGCAGCTTTGGAGCCCAAACAAGGCTTCACTTTGTGGCAGACAAAACAGAGCATAGAGAGCCAAATAACCAGAAAGCAACAGTATAACATCTTTAACGTGCTGAAAACCAAAACCTGTCAACCTGAAATTCTAGATCACAAGAAAATATTGTTCAAAAATAAAGGAGAAATTACTATATTTTCAGACAATTACAAACAGAAAATTTGTCACTGGTAGATCTCTACTGCCAGAAATATTACAAGACAGACTACATGATGGACTTCAAGCTGAGGCTGAATGATACCAGGGGTAGACACAGATCTACACAGAGGTTAGCAAATTATGGGCTGTAGGTCAAACCCACCCAGCTCTTGCTTGAATTTAGTCCATGAGCAAGGATGGCTTTTAAATATTTAAATGATCTGGAACAAAATCAAAAGAATAATATACTGCAAATTATATGAAATTGAAAGTTTAGTGAAAATTATACAAAATACAAATTGTTACATTCATAAATAATTTATTAGAACACATCCATTTGTTTTTAAATTGTCTATGATTTCTTTCACTCTATACAGGCAGAGCTGAGTCACTGTGATAGAGACTGTGCTGCCCACAGAGCCTGAAATATTTACCATTCAGCCCTTTAAAGAAAAAGTGCACAGAATGAAGACCACTGAAAATAATAAATATGTGGTAAATTTTTTAAACCCTTCTTAATTTTCAAGTTTGTTTTAAAATCTGTGTAAAGTGAAAATAATGGCAGTGGGTTGTGGTTTTTAAGCATATGTAGAAGTAAAATATATGATGTGATATAGATGTGTTAGGAGGAAAGTAAAAAGAAACATAATAGAGTATGGGTCTTACATTACCCATGAAGAGATATGATTCAGTCACTTAAGTCACAAGTACCATAGACTGGCCAGCTTAAGGGGCAGACACTTAGCTCTCACTGTTCTGTAACTCCTAGAGTAAGGTACAGCCAATTCAGTTCCTGACGAAGCCCCTTGTAGATGGATACCTTCTTGCTCCTTCTGAGAGAGAGAGAGAGAGAGCAAGCGTTTTTCTCTCTTCTTAGGAGGACACTAATTTTATCATGAGAACTCTACCTTGTGATCTAATTAACTCCGAAGGGTCTACCTCCAAATAATATCACATTTGAGATTAAGGCCTCAGCATATGAACTTGAGGGGAACACAAACATTCAATTCATGGTAGAAAATAATGTTAATTCAAATGTTAATGTTAATTCTGATAAATTGAAGATTTATGTCAATCTCTGGGCTGATGTTTAAAACTTTTTAAATTAAAGGCCAGGAGTGGTGATGCACCCCTACAATCCCAGCACTCTGAGAAGCTGGGACAGGCGGATCACAAGTTTGAGCTCAGGCTGGGCAACTTAGCAACTTAGTGAAACCATCTCAAAAGAAAACAGAAAAAAAGGCTTGGGATGTAGTTCAGTGAGAAGGTCCTTAGTTCAATCCCCAGTACCACAAAAAAAAAAAATAGATGATAGATGATAGATAGATAGAAACACAGAAGATCAAAACAAAGGAGAAAAACAAAGAACAGCTGGAAGGAATAGAAAACAAAATATAAGATATAAGATGTAGTCTTAAACCTAGCTATATCAATAATTTAATTAAATATAAAAAGACTAAACATTCTAATTAAAAGGCAAAATCTGTCCAACTACACAAAAAAATTCAAGGCTAAATATATGCTCTCCACAAAAAGATCTATTTAATTATAAATATACACAAAGGCTGGAAATAAAATGATATGGTAGAAGACATATCATATAAAAAACATTAGAAAGTAGACCAGTTATAGTAAAATATTAGACCAAGACCCCTTCAAGAAAAGGAAAAATAATAAAAATAGAGAAGTATATCATAATGGTGAAAGAACCAAAAGATATTGAAGATTTAAATGTACTATCAAACACTTTAAGAACATTAATGAAACTTATAGAGTACTACTCAAAGCTGCTGTGAAATTTCCATTTATAAAGTGCACATGAACATTCACAAGATAGGCCGGAAAATAAACTTGGATCTCAAAGGACTGAAAACATACAGAATACAGTTTCTAACTAAAACCATATTATATTAGAAATTAGAAACAATAGTTATTTGTAATATCTCCAAATGGTTAGAAATTAAATAATTTTAAATAAAACATTAGTAAAAGGGAAAAATTATAAGAAAATATAACATATTTTACCTAAACAATAATGAAAATGCAATATATTAAACTTTGTAGGATATGAATTGAACTCAGTGTCTTCCTACTGAGCCATACACCCCAGATACTGAGATAGTTGCTCAGACTAGAAATAAACCTGTGATCCTCCTGCTTCAACCTCCCAGAGTGTTGGGATTACAGACATTCACCCCACATCCAGCCTGCAATTTACATCTTTAGATGCTTATATTAGAGAAAAAGAAAATTTAAAATCACTTATCTGAAATTCACTTCAAGGAGCAAGAAAAATAAGAGCAAATTAAACCCAAAGTAAGTAGACAGAGGAAAACATATTTTCATGTAGAATTAAAATTTAAAGTAGATAAACAACAAAGAAAACCAAAACTGAAACTCAGTGGTAAATCTCATCAAACATTTGAAGAAGAAATAATTCTAATCCTCCAATCTTAAACCAATCTTTCCCTAAAATATAAATGGTCCAACCATTCCAGTTAAAAGGCAAACATGTCAGATTGGATAAAATGAAGACCCAAATGGAGAAAATGAAGACCTGACCATATGCTTTTTAAAAAGCAATAAAGGGGAAAAAAACTTAGAAGTTTTAAATATAAAGATACAGATAACTTGAAATTAAATTAATGGAAAAATGTGTCATGCTAATACTAGTCATAAAGCCAAAGGTGTTTATTAATATTAGACAAAAAAGATTTTAAGATAAGAAATATTACCAAAGATAAAGCTAAAGAAACCCTAAGGATAAACTAATTAATCAAGAAGGCATGGAAATCCTAAACATGAATAGATCTAAAATAGAATTTAAAAATCAATAAAACAAAAAGTGACATTTTGAAATAAATCAATTCACAATTGTAATTAAAGATTTCAAAATTCCTCTCTAAAATTGATTTCAAGTAGAGATAAAATCAGTCAGCATATGGAAGACTGAATAACTATAAGTTGACATTCAATAACATTCCAACAACAGAAGAACACACATTCTTTTCAAGAACTCATGGTATATTCACTAAAACAGACCATATGCTGAGCAATAAATCACACTGCAATAATTTAAAAGAATTGAAAATTAAAGTTTAGGTTGACGTTGACCTCCTTGCTTGTTATAACAAGCTGTATTTGAAAGAAGCCGCTCGACATATGGTTAAGGAACCCAACTTAAAGTTAAAATCCACCTTAAAAATCATGTTATCAAGTGGATTTTAAAAATCAGTAGTCTATTTTCCTCTTCCTAGTTACTTCACAGACCATGTGATATCCACAATGTACAGGGGGGAAAAAAACTTCTCTGTGAGAAAATGTTTTTACCAATAAATCAAAAGATAAATGATCTAACTCAAATGCTCTGACAACTTGTTGCCGGCACTGTGTTTACATTCCATCAAATGCAATAAACAATAAAATGTCCTAGCAAATTCTTTCTTTTTTAAAAAATTAATTTTATTGGAACATTTTAGGTATACAATATAATGACATTCATCGTGGGAAATTTGTACCTTTACGTAATCTCTCTTGGTTCTTATTTTGTTCCCCATTCCCCTGTCTTCCCTTCAACCCCTCCATACGTCCCTATTTACAAAGACTTTGTTTCCATTTTTTCAATTTCTCATATTAATTCCTTTCTCTTGTTTCCTTTCCCCTACCTTTCCCACTTTCCCTTCCCCTCTGTCCCTTTTCTTCCTATTTCACATTATCTGTTATACCTTTTAGTCCTTATTTACACTTTCAGTTTCTCACACCAGAGAAACTATTCGGTATTTACACATGTGTGTCCTATTGAT
>NW_004624738.1:15637899-15651052 GCF_000247695.1 Heterocephalus glaber | reverse complement strand
TCATTCTGTTCTCCTCATATAAGTATTCACTGCTCTGAATTTCCCTCGTAAGACTGCTTTCATTGTGTCCCATAGATTCTGATATGTTGTATTGTTATTGTCATTTAATTGTAGGAACTGTCTGGTTACTTCTTTAATTTCCTCTGGTTATTCAGAAGTGTGTTGTTCAATTTCCATGTGTTTATGAAATTCTTGCAGTTTCTTTTGCTATTGATCTCCAATTTCATTGTACTATGGTCTGATAATATACAGGGGATAACTTCAATTCCTTTGCACTTACATAAACATGTTCTATGAGCAAATACGTGGTCTATTTTGAAGACAACACATGTGCATCTGAAAAGAATGTGTATTCCTATTTTGAAGGGTGGAGCACTTTGTAAACATCTGTTAAATCCATTTGTTCAAGAGTTTGATTGAGTTATAGTATTTCATTGCTTATTTGTTGTCTAGTTGATCTATCTATTTGTGGCAGTGTGGTATTGAGGTCACCCACTACTACTGTATTAGTGCTTATTTGATTTTTCACATCTGTTAGTATTTGTTTTATATAGTTGGGCACACTAGCATTTGGTGCATGTATGTTTATGACTGTCATCTATTCCTCTTGGGTTGTTCCCTTTACAAGAATGTAGGGTCGTTCTTTACTTCTCTTAATCAGTTGGTTTGAAATCTACTTGATCTGCAAAGAGGATAGCTACTCCTGCTTTTTTCAGGTTCCTGTTGCATGGAGTATTGTTTTATGCTCTTTAACTTTCAGTCTATGAGTTGCTTTTTAAATCAAGTGTGTTTCTTGTACACAGCATATTGTTGGATCTTGCTTCTTGACCCATTCTGCCAGTCTATTTCTTTTGATTGATGAATTGGGACCATTAACATTGATGGTTATAACTGATACCTATTGATTTATCATTGTCATGACTTTTTCTTTTTCTTGAACTCTCCACCTTTGCTTTAATTTCTTGTTGTGCCCAATTGGTTCATTCTGCTGAGCTTCCTGGGGTTGTGATCTTCATTGTCTCTTCCGAGGATATTGTCTAAAATTTATTGGAGTGCTGGTTTGGTATTCAGGAAGTTCCTATGGTGCTCTTTGTCATGAAAGTATCTTATTTCTCCATCAATTTTAAAAGATAGTTTGCAGGGTACATCAGTCTGGGTTGGACGCTGTTTTCCTTTAGGGCTTGAAATACATCACTCCAAGCTCTTCTTGCCTTGAGGATATGCATTGAGAAGTCTGCTGTGATTCTAATGGGCTTTCCTTTGTATGTGATTTGTTTCTTTTCTCTAACTGCTTGTAGAACTTTGTTCTTCGATTGGGTTTCTGGAATCTTAACTAGTATATGCCTATGTCTAGTTTTGTTTTGTTTTTTTTTTTTGATCAAGACTATTTGGAGTCCTTTATGCCTCACTTATCTGTAGGTCAAGTTCTTTTCCTCTGCTTGTCAAGTTTTCTGCCATTATTTCTGTGGACAGTTTTTTTATGTTGTCTGCACTCTCCTGTTTCTTCATTGATTCCCATCAGTCTCATATTATTCTTCTTTGCATCATCTAACAGCTGCTGGATTGATTTCTCGTGGTCCCTTACAATTATAAAGCGATTTTTCTTTTCCTGATTGCAATCTTCTCTTCTATATCTGAAATTCTGTCCTCACGTTGGCTCATTCTGCTGTGTAAACTTTCAATGGAGTTTTTAATTTCCTGGATATCTGTATGTATCTGTTTTATGGATTGCATTTGTTTCCTATGTTGGAATTCCATCATGTTCCTCAACTCCTGTATTTTTTTATCTGTGTCTTCTGTATTTATTAATCATGTCTTGCACTTTGGGCACAATCTCTGCTTATATCTGAGAAATTATTTCTCATTTTATTTTTTCCAGATTCTCTTTCATTGCCAGTTCAGGGATTCCAGGTGGTTGAGTATCAGATTGTTCCATCTTGTTTCCCTTGTGGGTTGCTTTAGGTGATCTTGTAATCTGGTTTTGAGACTTGTTTACATGTCTTCTCATTTCAAAGGTAGGAGAGATGTGTGCTGCTGGTGCCTGCGGCTCACCTCCTTGTGTCTAAGGGCAGTGGTACAGCAGCCCAGAAAGTTCACCTCCTCTGCACTGGGGGCAGTCCTAGAAAATTCTTTCAAATCATTAAAATCAAGAAAATTGTACTTGTGATCTTGAAGTAAAGAAGGGGACTGACAGAACAAAATCCTTTGTAATTAAAATATGACTTATGAATATAATTTGAAGTTGATGTTCATGTTATACTCTGCAATTATATCTGCTTAAGATAAATAAAAATCTATCAAAATAAACCTAGTCAGACTCTGGTGTGAACCATATAAGGTTTCATAGTTTTACAACCCTAACTTTTCACTAATCTAGTGCTATTAAATTTATGAAAGTATTATGGTTTGATTTGGTTCTTGACTGTTTTTTCTTTTTCAGTGTTGGAATCTAACCCAGGGCCTTGTGCATGCTAGGCAAGTTCTCTGCCACTGGACTACAACATCAGCCCAAGTTCTTGTTGTTCTGTCACTGACATTGAATTCTGGAAATAAAAAGGCTAGTGTTGCATGTTCAGGATAAAAGTCAGAGGTACTGAACAGGTACAGATAATCAAGATATTAATATGTAGTTGTCAATAGGCCCAGAGAACTGGGTGTGGGAGGAACAGAATGGATAAAAGAATCAGAACACTGATGTGGAGAATGTACGAGATTATTTGGGAGCATTAATTAAGTTTACATCAGATCCCAGCAGGCCTAACAGAATAGGTAAGAGAAAAGTTTGGCAACACTACAGAATGCAAAACAGAAAAAGTACATTAGGAAAATAAGTTGTGTAAATCAAGTCCCATGCACATAATTTGCATAGAACTAGAGGTCAAAAACAAAAAATATTCAGGTGAGGGTTTAGGATTACAGGTCAGAAACTAAACCTGCTGTTATTTAAACAGTGGACGCTCCTATGAGAAGTAAATCAGTCATGGAAGGTTAGATATCTCAGTTTCCCTTATTTGAGAGACTCAAAATGTAAATTAAAAGCAACATAAGATAGATGATAGAAACAGAGAGATTGACTTTGTGGAGATGGGAAAGGAATCTGGGATGGTGGGGAGACAGGGAGAGACAGCAGAAGAAGAGAGAAAGTAAAAAGAATCAAGATGCATTATGTATGTGCACCAATTACCCACAATAAGGCATTTGTTGTACATAGCAAACATATACTGATAGAATTTTAAAACAAACAAAAAAATAAGTAGTAGGGGCCAAAAAACAAACAAAAACTCACACCCAAAGTGACTATATTTCAACAACTCAGAGCAGATTAGCTGAGTTCCTAAAGGACAGAATTACTGACCTCTCACCCTGGGGATGTAAATGGGATCACCACCAACCTCATGAATACATGCAAGTGTTAGACATGAAGCTGCATCTTGATCTACATGTGGGCAGCCTGGGTAACAGAGGGAAGAGCAGTATGATGGTCTTAAAGCCCACACAAGACCCTTCCCCAGGATCTCTCAAGGTTGCCCAGCAATCTGGTGGGCAAGTTTGCCTCCTAGGAGCAAAAATGGGTCGAGAAAAGACCAAACCATTTTTACCAGAGAGATTAGGTTTTTCAATTAGTTTTAAACAAACATTACATGTTTTATATACATTTATGGTCCAGGTATTTGTATATGTATATAGAAATAGTGCTAATAATCAGATATCAAAACAAGAACTGCTGAAATACAACTATGCTGAAGACAAAAACTGTTGGCTGATAACTAATGACCCTGAGTGTGGCCTTATGAAAGGCCATTGCAATTAACATCTCTATCATATAAGTACTGATGAAATTGAATGGTATTGTGCATTTTCCTCTGCAAAAAAAAGACAGTTAAAAGCATGTTGATTATCTCCAGATTTTATGAAGAATTTGCTTTCACAGAAACACAAGTTTCCACATTGAACATCTCTGGAAAGAAAGTGAGCATTGTTAGGCTCAATTGACCAAGCAAAATAGACCGGGCTTATATGCACTGTTGAGTGTGAACTAGCCTGAAGTTTTGGGGTGGACCAGGGCACTGTCCCAGTCTTGCTTTTCTTCTCACTGAAGACTCACATTCCCCCAGAACAAGAAAATAGAGGGAATCTGACCTTGACTTTAAACTGCTTAACTGCTTCCCCTCCCTTTTGTGGTCTTTCATTCATACAAGGACTTCTCCCTAGGCATCTCTTCCTGCATTCTGGTAAATTCTCATTCCTTTAACCTATACTGAGGACATGGGTACCTCTTGCTGGGTCTCCTCTCAAAATGTGGATCCTCCCCCCAAACACAGGATTTGGTTCTGCATTTGTTAGATCTCCAAGTACCACCTGTCTAACCACAAGCAATGACCATTGTCTGAGGTGCCTCGGTTATTCCTGACCAATCAGATGCCTTGATATTGACTGTTGCTCCTGGTACTCATGCTCCACCACCCCATACTAGTCTAGTATTAACCACCAGAGCAGCTACTCACTGGCATACCTTGATATTCAAAGTACTCACATATCCTCTTTTACAGAGCGGATCTGTGCAGAATAATGTTGCTTCCATTCTCTCCCCCACGAATGTGTGCACCCTTAACTCACTCTCTTAATAAGTCTAGCAATACTACATGGAGTGTTTTCTAATATCAAGGTTCAAAGCCATGGGTTATAGAAAGAGAAAATTATTAAAACAAACCACTTGTGATTTATTATTAGGAAAATAGAGGCTATACAGCAGATGCTGAGAACGATTTTGTCTCCCTTACAAACCATTGAGCAAGCATTCCTATGTATAGAGCAGAGCAGAACCCATTACAGAGCGAAATAGAAACCACCTCCAGCTAGGGTAAAACTAATAAATTACAAAGTCACTTCCATACCATTTCCATCAAGTGTAAATCAAGAAAGTTAAGCTAGGTCATCTCTGAGGCCTCCTTAAGCGCTAAAAGTCTACAGTCTGTAGAGAGTGGTTCCACCTGACTTAACATTTAATACTAAACATACAAAATGTATTAGCAATAGAATGCACTTTTTGTATGTTTGGATGTTACTATCAGTGTGGCTGAAGCACAGGATTCTAAAGGAAGGTAAAAAGAAGATACTTAAGAGTTGAGAAGCCATAAATTAAACAATAATTTACAGACTACTCATAAGATCTAAATAATAAGGCACATGAATCAAAAGAGTGTTTGACAAATTCAAGTTTATAACATTTGTTTTTCAGTGTATTTCCAAAGCTCCAAGTGTGTGGTACAGGGTGCAAATGCAGTATAATATAGGAATGCACTATTTATTGTCACTCAGGAAATGATATCATGGACTAAGACATTTTAATAACTGTTTTTCATCATTTTTAAATCTATAGCCATAAAGGCAACTGGGCAGTACCAGAAAGATGGAAAGAATACAATGCTCCATCTCCCTTGTCACAACTGAATGGTCTTAATTTATACCCATTCATGTCTCTGAGAACATAGCTCTCCTTTTCAAAGTGTCTTAATAATTATGAATGGCTTGTTTTCAATATAAATACCTAATGTGTTTTTCTATCAGATTAGTTCATTATGGGATAATGTACATCAATTTCATGGATAATTTGCACTTTTATAGCTGAAATATCAAGTAGAAACATTATCATTAAATGTTGATTCATGAAGAAAAAAATCATTTCTAATTTAAGCTCAGATTTATGTTTATTGAGCCAGTGAGTTGAGAATTGTGCAGAGATATCACACTGCTTCCCAAAGGAGACTTGTCTTCCCCACATAACTCTCCACTCCTGCCTGCTGGCTGCTGCTTAGAGCTGAATTTTTAGGCAAAGAAGGTTGGTTGTCCTTTCCTGGTAAAATGGGGGCTGGGCTCCATCACCAGGGTTTGGCAAACCATGGCCTGAGGGTCACATGCCTGCCTTTACTTGTTCTGGTGCAGCTCTGAAACTAAAAGTATGTATTGCCAGATATGGTATGAAATTTAATTTTCAGTGTCTAATAAATAAAATTCGGAACACAGACTACTTTGGTTATGTATTTCCTATAACTGCTTATGTGCTATAATATAATATCAAAAGGTTGCAACAAGCTGGGCATAGTGTATGCCTGTAGTCCCAGCATTTAGGAGGCTGAGATAGTAGTAATACCAAGAGTTTGAGGACAGCCTGGGCTACATAGTGACTTCAAGGTCAACCTGAACTACAAAATGAGATCCTGTCAAGAAGAAGAGGAAGAGGAAGAAGAATAGGAGGAGGAAGAGGAAGAGGAAGAAGAGGAGGAGGAGGGAGAGGAAGAAGAAGAAGGAAGATGAAGGAAGAGGAAGAAGAAAGATGAAGGAAGAAGAGGAAGAGGAGGAAGAAGAAGGAGAAAGAAGAGGAAGGAGAGGGGGAAGGAGAAAGAAGAAGAAAAGAGCTGCAACCGAGACCTTGGCAATGGCATCCACAGGTCTATTTAATATCTGGCCTTTTAGAGAAAAGTTTACTAACCTTAGCCCTAGAACACATAGGAAATAGCCACAGATACAGCAATGTCCCTCCCAGCAAACACAAACCCTTCTGTTTCTCATGCCTAATGACACAGTAAAATTGCAAAGTCAACATGTTAGACAGGCAGGTGGTTCATGAGGCAGGAGGATTTCAAGTTCAGGCCCAGACTGGGCAACTTAGAACTTAGTGAGAACCTGTCTCAAAAACAATTAAAAGGGCTGGGGACATAGTTGAATACAAAAGCCCTAGGTTCTATTCCCACTACCAGAAAAAAAGAAAAAGAAAAACACCTTGGACAAAAATACCTCCATTTCTTTCTAAAATGTATGCCATGGTTTTTCAGACTCAGTCACTTGCTTAAAACCAGTGTCTGTACTTTCCTCCCTATTTCCTTTCTTGCAAGGAGCCCATTACTCTGTTTACACTGACGTAATTCTGTTCTTCTTTGTCCCAAACTCAGCCAGATATCTTCATACTTAATCCTGCAGTGAGGATTTATTTTCTATTTTTTTCTGTCTGTCCCATTAGAGAGTAAATCCAATGAGGCTGTCTTATAGGGCTCTATTAAAAGTATTTAGCACACTTAGCACTAAGTATTCTGATACCTGGAAGATCTTTTATAATAAATATGGAACCACTAAATGAATGGATGAGTAATGAAGAATATAAGAGAAAAAGAGAGTAATAAAAGGCTTTTATTGAAAGCACATTGCTATTGTTCATAGGTGGGGCCTTTAAAAGGTGATTGGATTATGGGAACATTATAGCTAAAAGTGATATTAGGAGGTGGGGACTGGTTGGAAGAGGCACATCAGTGGGGGCATGACCTGGAATGATGTGTCTCCCTTTCCAGTTCCTCCCTTTTGTCCATCATGCCGTAAGCTGCTCTCCTCTGCTAGGCCCTTCCCATGCCATCGTGCCCTGGATTCAGCTGACCATGGACTTTAAACTTGAACCAAAATAAATAAACCATTCCTCTTTCAAATTGCCGATACCAAGTATTACATCTCAGCAAGGCACATAGTGAATAAAAAGCACACATGTTTTTTAAAAGGTCTGTTTTATTTAAAAACTAAAGCCACAATTTATGGAACACTGACTACATACTAGACACTGTGCTCTGTACTCTACTTCTTGTGGCTGCTATAACAAATTACCAGAAACTAAATGACTTCAAACAGTAAAAATTTATCCTCCAGTTCTGGAGACCAGATGTCTAAAATCAAGATTTTCATAGTGTCTGGAGAGAAGAGCCTACGCCTGCCTCTCTCAGTTCCTCCTGGCTCCTGGCATTTCTGATCATGTACCTGTATCACTCCAACTTCCACTTCTGTCTCCCTCCACTCAGTTTCCTCCTCTGTGTGTCTGTGTCTTCTCTACTGTCCCTTAGGAGGACACTTGTGATTGGAATTAGGGCACATTCAGGTAATGTAGGATGATCTCAAGATCCATAATTAAATTTACAAAGACTCTTTTTGCAAATCAGATCACATTCAGAGGTTCCAGGAACAAGAACATGAACGTGCCCTTTAAGGGTCACTATTTAACCCATTGTACTTAGTGTCAAAACACTAGGGCATGGTTATGAGCTCTACAGTCCCTTCATAGACACAATACTTCTAGAAATACAGGGAGAGTTTACTATTTAAAATTCATTCTGCCAGGATCTAAGTCTGTTCCCTAAATAGTTCTGTATTACAAGACCACTTTCTGAATTGCTCAACCTACAGGCTGAATATGCCAGAGTCCAAAGCCACCACAAAGTCCCTCTGTGTTCCTTTACCTGCTTGTAGATCCATATGGCCCATGCGTCATGCAGAAATGGAGGCTATTTCATAGGTCAGCAGAAAATCCCCAGTTGCCCTCAGGGTTAATCAGACACTATTAGACACCTTCTCTAAAATTAAGTTCCTGTTTCACTTAATAAGTTTTGCTCTGTGCTTATTAAGGTTCATGACAAGTTAAATTCACTTCATAGGTACCACTGGTAAGCAGTATATGCAAGGAGTTCTAAAGAGAGTATTTCAATTTCACTTCACTCTAGCAATCTTATAAAAGTGTGGGCTTTTTTTCAACTAGGGTGCAAATGGCATGGGAGCATCTCTCATAGTGACAGGAGGTAAGACTAATAAAGGAATTCTTCTATGGTCACCTTGAACTACACAGGTCAGTAACACTAGTGATAAATAAATAAACTGAGTGTATTTCCCCCATCACTTTCACATTGCTTGGTGTGAAATACAAATAAGTCAGTTCCTTGTGAAAATTCCTCTCCAAGTTGTATGAGAAAATTAATGTACATCTGAAAGTAAACAATTTCCTCCCTTCTGTGGCTGGATCAGAACTGTTATAGATCATGCCAAGAGAAAGGGAAAATACAGTCAAGGAAATGGAAGGGTCAAAAGCCAACCACCTGGAAATTTATGTCACTGTTTATGCTTAGGGTCCTTCACTGCAAACAAATATCACACTTTAATACTACTGAGCAATAAAGCAAAACCTTTGACTTGTGAGCTTGTGGGAAAAGCAGAATGAAAAAGCAGCATTCATGTGAGAATCAACCCCTATCCTTCACTTTGGCAAAGAATGAAAAGGCTTTTATGCTGTTTCTTTTTACATCTGCAGGAGCTGGAGCTCAGAAGACTGACAGGGATTAAACAACTTCTGCTGACTTGATTGTTTCATAGTAATTATATCATTTAATGCCAACAACCACCCTGGAAAGTAAGCAAAATGCCTTCATTTTAGAATTGAGGAAATTGAGGCTTAGCAAACCTAAATGACTTACCAAAGGTCACCCAGTTAATTAGCAGTGTTGCAAGGTAAGTCAAAGAGATTGCCAAACACCAAGCATACCTAAACCAAGCTCTTGTTCTTGCTCCTGCCAGCATATATAAACATATGCTTTTAAAATAATGACAGGCTAAATCTTGCAATCAAGTTATTATAGCATTCCAGTAAGTTTGCAAGTGGCATATTGTTTTCACTAAGGACGATTGGGATATGACATTGTCTTCTTCTATTACACCAAGCCAAAGGACTGGCTGTCAAAAACCAACTGCTGTGATCTGTTTAGCGAGGTGGACTGTTTGATTGCTATGAATAATTGGATCCCATTAATAATGGTCAGCTCCAGGATACAGGAAGTTGGCCAAGCATGGTAATTGTATTTTGAATTCCTGCAGATTATTTCCTAGGGAGCAGGAAGATGACTATATGGGATACAGTTTTTCTAAGTACAATAGAGATAATTACTTCCCTAGAGGTGAAGAGGACACACCAAGGACTCCCTTAATAACATGACACCTCTAATAAAAAACATGAGGTCAAGGTTTTGCAAGTTATAGCAATAATATATACTGGGGAGGCTGATCATTACTAAAAGTCTTCAGGAATTAACTTTCTTATTCCCTCATCCATATTAACACAAAAGCTTTATGTGTTAGGGGTCATTATTTAAATTTTGAAATATCAGTGAGATCAGACCACTGGATAGTTAGGAAATCTAATACAACTGATGTCCATCTGAAAGAGTCAGGCATAAATCTTTTGCTCTTTAACATATACTAAATGTCCACTACATATTAAGGGCTATAAATATTGCAAAATAATTACATGAAACAATATTATCTATCTTTTAAAAATCTGTCAAAAAACAAGGCTTAAAAAAAGCCTTCCAGAAAATAACAATTAAAATGAGAAATTAAAGAGATTGTAAAAGAAAAGATATCTTTTAAATTTATGTGAAAATGAGAAACTAGAAGTGATTTTAGAAGATGATAGTAGACAGGGGTTTGGATAGCAAGAAAACAAAAAAAATCATAGAAAAATATAATAATTCACTGCTGTAAGGCACTGTATTTCAACAGTCATTAGCTATCAGTTTCAGATTTAATGTAGAAGCTTTCTTTTTTTAAAAAAATGCATCTTTATTAGCATTCATTTACAACTCTCAGCATCCCTTGGTTTTGTTTGTTGTTGTTATTGTTTTGGGGTTTTGGGGCGGGGGTTTTGGTACCAGGATCCAACTCAGATCCTTGCACTTGCGGGGCAGGTGGCAGAACCACTGAGCTGAATCCCCAGCCTGTGGAACCTTTCTTAAATTGGCCAGCACTGCAAGCAAAACAAAATTTAAGTTTATACTTAGTAGAGGAGGAAGTGAAGAAAATATAGATAAAAGCATGGACTCATACCACAACTTTCAGAGGCTAAATATTCAGAATCTATTTCAGTTCTCATCATCTTTTCCATTATTTGGAGGAAGCTACTAGGAATTGGACCATGTTCATCATTTTCCCCAAAGGCATTTATTGCTTAGATGAACTCTGAAGTGTGAAATGAAAAGAAAACCATGATGATACACCTGTAGGTAAGAACTAAAACTATATATTAAAAAAAGAAAACATAAGGAATATGTCTTTGTGACCTTGTGAAATGCAGTGGCTTTTTTGATGCAATGGCCATCAAAAGGTAAAATATATATATATATATATATATATATATATATGTAAATTAGACAACACCAAAATTAAAACAGATTTGTGCTGCCAGCGAGTCCATCAAAAAAGTAAAATGAGGGGCCAGGGATTTAGCTCAGTGGTTCCGCCGCCTGCCTCACAAGTGCAAGGACCTGAGTTCGATCCCTGGTACCAAAAAAAAAAAAAAACGTAAAATGACAATGCATAGAATAGGAGAAACATTTATAAACCATGCATATGATAAAGTAAAGATTTTGACCTCAATACAAATAATCAACAATAGTCAGAAATAACTCAAATGTCAGTACAAAACTCAGTACAAATAGTCAGAATAACTCAACTGTCAGTTAGCTGAGGAGTGGATAAATAAAGGTGGAATACTCATACAGTGGCATATTATTAAGCCACAGAATAAATGAAGTACCCTACATGTTCAACATTTGAAAACATTATGCCAAATGAAAGAATATAGTCACAAAAGGCCACATATTGTATGATTCTGTTTATGAGAAGTACAGAATAAGCGAATTCTTGGAGATAATTGATTAGGTGTTACTTAACATTGAGGTAGAAGTAGACAGGAAGAAATAGGAATTGGTTGCTAATGGGTATAGGGTTTCTCTTAAGAGGGATGAAAATGTACTAAAATTAAATTACAGTAGTGGTTGTACAACTCTGTAAATATGATCAAAATTTGAACTGTATGCTTCAAATGAGTGAATTGCATGGGATATGATTTATATTTTGATAATTTCAAAGCTATTTTTAAAAGATCAGCCATGCCAGATGCAGTGGTGCATGCCTGTAATCTCACCTGCATGGGAGGCCAAGGCATGAAGCTCTTAAGTTTGAGGTCAGCCTGGGTCACTTAGCAAGGCCTTGTCTCAAAATGAAAATTTACAAAAGAACAAGCCATAGGAATGAATGCCCATAATCCCAGCATTCTGGGAGACTGAGGCAGGAGGATCAAAAGTTCAAGCACCGTCTAGGCAATTAATGAAACACTGTCTCAAAATAAAAATATAAAAAAGGTTAGACATAGCTCAGTGTGAAGGCCCTTGGTCCAGGATCTCAGTACTGCAAAAAGGGGAAGGGCTGGGAAGGTGGATCAGTGGTACAGCATTTGCCTAGCATACATGAGGCCCTGTGTTCAATCCTCATAGCTATTTTTAAATAATTCACAAGCAAAAATAGCATTAAGTATTGGCTGTTTCCCTAATGACAAAATCACCATCATCGTATTTTCAGAATGTAAGTCCAAAGAGAAAGAAGCAACTTACCCAAGGCCTTACCCAGAACTAGTAGCTAAGCACATTTCCTGAGCTTTCTGCTTTAAGAGTTTCCTAGAATGCAGCCCTATTGGCAAATTTCTTAATTTTGATGGTCTGATATTTTTATTGCTGCTGTTGTCTTTACTGACATATTTGTCCAGGTAAATTTCCATCAGCTGATGAAAACAGAGGACACCATAACCCATGGGGAGCAGACAGTATCAACTGAGCACAAGTCTATTTTCCTAGATAATAGTAAAGGGCCATTAAGTGGTCTCAAAACCTGGGCAAAGTCTAACTAGTTCCCTGAAAAGAGCTGAGAGGGAAGCATACATGATATTTAGCTATGAGAAAATTACATAAATAAATGATAGTCCATCTAGAAGGGAGGGCCCACAATCCCAGTCTATAATTATGCCTCAAAGGCTGAGCAGGAAAGACAAACAAGTACAGAGGGTCAAACATACCATTACTTAAAATTAATGCCACTCCAATCCCTCCCACCACTCCTGGCCCAGAGGAAAGGGCTTTTGGGCAGCCAACTGTCCCGCCACTCCCTGCCCAGAAGAAGGGGCTCCCGGGCCACCATCTATCCTGCCACTCCCAGCCCAGACTTAGGGACTTCTGGGTCACTATCCCTACCACCACTCCCAGCCCCTGTCCCACCTCTCCCAGCTCAGAGGAGGTGAGCCAAGTGGGCGGCAACAGCACCCACCCTGCCCCTCCAGTCGAAATGAGAAAACATGTAAATAAGTCTCAAAACCAGACTTCCAGATCACCTACAGCAACCCCAAAGGAAAATGACATGGAACACTCTGATACTCAATGACCTGGGCCCACTGAAATGGCAACAAAAGGGGATCTGGAAAAAATGAAATCAGAAATAATTTCTCAGATAACAGGAGAAATTGTGC
>NW_004624738.1:15620828-15633040 GCF_000247695.1 Heterocephalus glaber | reverse complement strand
GGAGGGCTAGGAATGGGGAAAAAATAAGAACCAAGATACATCATGTAAAGGTACAATTCCCAATGAGAAATGTAATTGTGTTGTATACCTATAATGTACCAATAAAATAATTTAAGAAAAAAATATCAATGCCATTCCCACTGGGGAATGTCCATTTCTTTTAACAACCACCATTAAGCCCACACAAGTCTTACAGTGGCCAAAAAGGGAGAAAAGAGCTTCATCTCAGCTACACTATTTCCAGAACTTTCAAGCATCTTACTTGAAAATCAGAAATCTGAGAAAATGCCTTAGATACCAGTGGTTTCCTCACTTGCATAATGGAGAAAGTAAATACCACTTACGTGACATAACTTGTTAGACACTTGGTTCAAACCCAGGAAAGAAAAAGAAGTAGCAGAGATTTCTGTGTGTGTGTGTGTGTGCGTGCGTGTGTGTGTGTGTGTGTGATATTTGAGTGTGATGCATATGGTGTGTTTATATGTGTGCGTGTGATATGTGTGTGTGTGTCGGGAGCAGTGGTGGAGAGGGAGGTTTAGAAGGAGCTACAGCTGAATATTAGGGAGCATTTTAAATGTTTTCAGAACATTTAATGGGAGAAAGAGGAGACATACAAGAGATGGACAAGTAGAAGATTTATTTGTTCTCACTAAGGCACTCCAGCCTTATATAGAAATTTAGTAACTATAGAAAATTCCAGATTGCTTTTGTGCCATGTTAGTTTTTTTTTTCTGTAATAAATTTGCAATTTTCAAGCTTCTATTGTCTTTTACTTCCACTTGAGTTGTTTTTATTTTTTCTTTTCATAAAATAAAAAAATGTATCTGCAAGAGAGCACTGGCAAAACTTGAGATAGAGTAAATTAGCCAGTAATTATTTTCTTGCCATCTTTTCTACCACTGCAAACTTGTCTCAATGTGAGAGGGAAAGAAAGCAAGAAAGGAGGCTGATAGTACATACAGCTCCATGTTTTATTCATCTTTTCAGAAAGCTGTGGATATTAACTACAAGTATCTCATAGGCTAAAGAAGAGTGCTCCAGCTGTGCCCTACTTTAAGAAAAACTGATTTATAAAAATTGAAATTTATCAAAAATATAAATTATTAAAATGAATCAGAAAACAAATTTATATGGGTTAACATAAGATTGTATTTTGTAAAGATTGCTCCCCTAGTACCTGTAAAATATGCCTTCATTTATAAACCTTGAGTTATTCTTCTACCAAAAGCCATTATTAAAACTTCAATTTTATAAAAGCAGGTCCATTAGGGGGTTAGTTGTTAAGTTAAAAAAACATCTTTTTAAAAGCATGCCATCTCTACATCCCACTTCCAAGTACTAAAATATGAATTGATTGACCAGAAATTGATTAAATGAAAAGTCATGGAAACAGAGACATTGTTAGAGCTAAATATGCCTATATTTATCTTGCTATGTCCGTGGGTAAGTTGGACAATTGAAGATCTAAGAAATCAAATAGTCATTTTCCGATTGAGTTTTATAATTAAGTTCTCATAGTCTCATCTATAAAATATCTGTCTTCTGGAATACTAACACAAATACACAGAAATTATTCACACTAATAGAATAAGCAGAGTAACATGGCACCGATTAGTGGTTAGTCCCACAATAATTTCATTTTAACTTTTAGCTATATTTTTTTATTTGCTTTGATGTGTGCCCAAAATATCTCAGTGATCCAAAGTTAGGCATTTGAAATCTAATTTTTCATACAGATGAATTGAACTTGAGGAATATTAACCAGAATTTCTACAGGAAAGAGACTCTAGAATAGAACTCCCACACATGCTGTATTCTAAGGGGAGTTCTTGACATCCTCTGATGTCCACTCATAAAAGAAAAATGAAATGAAAGGTTTAGAAGCAGGGCACTATATACCAATGCTTTTCAAACAAATTGTATTTTAAAATAGAACCCCAAAAAGTTATCTGTATCTTCAGGATTCCTTTGACCAGTCTAGGACTGTTTTGTTTTGTTTGCACTAAAGATGAATTCATTAGCCAGCTTGCATTTTTGTGGAAGCGACATATATAACACTGGACTTGACCTCTCTAGTCTATGTGACCCAAACTACTCTGTAGCTAGATCATTGCCAAGGTGGTTTAGAAACTTGTGCAAATATCATCATGGCCCAAACCAAAGTTTAAAAGACCAATTCAAACTGAGAAATGAATACTATAAATTACATTTTGATGAATCATTAGAAGTCCAGGCAGCTTGAACTTGTGAAGCTATGGCTGAAGGCTTGATCAACAAGCAAACAATATAACCAATTTAAAGCTGAATGCATGACCACAAGTCCAAGTAATTCTAAAGCAGACAGAAACTGAGCTTTATATGAGATTCTAATTTTGACTAAGAACTTTATCTTATTAATATACTCTCTGGCTAATAATCAAGTCTGACAAGGCCAGGTAAAAGGAAATATAGGTCTTGATTAAATAGGAGCATAAGACCAAATACCAAAAGTGAATAAAATTGCTTCTAACAATCTATTTAAAGATTCCAGTAAGTAATTCTGGTTCATTCTGAATCTTGATAATGGAGTATGTATGAGTTCCACATGAATACGGAATGATTAAAAACAATGCTCTCAGACAATGAGTATTAAACAGGTTATGCTTGTGGAAAATAGATAAGGAAACCTTTGGCAGAACCAAAACACTGGGACTGAATATACATATTGAGTATTCTATGAGAGGGAGGCTATGGCTGAACAGAGATTTTAAAAACAAAACATTGCTATGAATAGGGACAGCCATGCATGTAATTTTTGTCAAGGCAAATTGGCTGATTAAAGCTGTTAGATATTGTGATAATACAAAAGAGGTACTGGTGAGAAAATTTACTAAGCACAAATGAATAATAAAACTGAAAATGAACAAAGATTATAACATCACTTCAAAAAATGGAGCTAATAATAATGCTCTTTGTGTCCACTGAACCTTTTTATCTTAGCAGAGCAGAGCATTTCACAAAATCACTGAATCTTGACTTTTGTCCTTGAGAGTGATCAAAAGGATGCTCTTGTCCACACACACAGCCAAGGTTTCTGTCTCCTCCAAATATTCACCACCCCCAACACAGTCAACCTAAGTGAGCCTTCCAGGAACATCATTTCCTTCTGACAGCACCATTTCAGGCCATACAGGAGAGTTCAGAAGATTCACACTTGCCATTTCCTTTGCAATGAAACATATAGCAAAATTACTCACTGGCTTGATCTGTAAGTTGGCTGGGAAAGAGAACGAGAGAACAAGAGAAAACTACAAAATGTGTAAGGAAATAGATAGGTAATGGTAACTGATTTTGCAGAAATTCATTAGAATGTTTTGAATCAGTCTGTTCAGAGTTAGAAATTTGAAAGCCAAAAGGAAGGACAACCATTCTTGGCAAGGTTCAGGAATTGTAATGCCTCTGAAAGCAGGGTGTGCACTGTGGTTATAAACCCTGAGGTGTGCTTAAAATTCTGCATATGGAGAATGTTTTGCTAATCTTGAGCATTGAAGCAATTGTCTCATGTGGCAGAAGTTTCTTGTACCATCATGTGCTGCATAAAAATGCTTTGGCCAACAACAGACTATGTATACAATTGTAGTCCCATAGATTATAGGGAAGCTGAAAAATTCCTATTGCCTACTGACATTGTAGCCATCACAGAATCACAGCACAGTGCATCATCACCTTTGTGGCGATGCCTGAGTGAACAATTCACTGTACTGCCAGTCCTGTAAAACTATGCATAGCACATAATACTTGATAGTGATAATAAATGACATTTTACTGGTGTACAAATTGACTATATTATACTTTCAACTGCTGTTTTAGTATATAACTTCTGCTTGTAAAAGAGAGTTTATCATCAAATAACATGCTGTGTTTCATAAACAGCAGTCTCATATCCCTGGGGGTTGCTAAGTCTCTTGATTGCACCCTTTTTTTCTTGATTGAATCTCATTTTGCTTTATTCTTCATGGCTCTAGGAGAATAAATATATGGAGAGAGAGAGAGAGAAACAAAGATATATAGATATGGAGCAACAACAAAGATATAGATAGATAGATGATAGATAGATGATAGATAGATAGATAGATATACATAGCTAGACAGACAGACAGACAAACAGACAGATAGATGACAGATAACCAAGGTGGGTAGAAGGCTTCACCATCGATGTTTGTGTGAGTATAAATTTTAATATTTGCACCACTACAAAATTACCAAATGATACATTTTTCAAATGTGGCCCATTTTGTAAGGACCTATAATTGTATTCAAATTTGTATCAAGTACCTACTATGTGTGAGGCATTGTTCTAGGAGTGGTAAAATACAGCAGTGCTAAAAATAAAAGGAAGGAAGAAGGAGGGAGAGAGGAAAAGAAAGAAGGAAGGAAGTCAGATGGAAATAAGGGATAGGAGGAAAAAGTAAGGATGGAAAGCAGGAGAACAAAGGGAAAGAAGGTGATTTAAATATGGTGGTCAGAGCCTGGGAAGGGTATAAAGGAAGGAAGGAAAGATGGAGAGAAGATGACTAATGGATACAGGATGCAGTTGGCTAGGAGAAATAACTTTTAATATTATACAGCACAGTAGTACGACTATGGAGGATAGCAAAAATAACTAGCAAAAAGAATTTTCAATTTCTCAACACAAAGATATGATATCTGAGATGATATATATGACAATTACCCTGAGCTGAACTTTACACATTGTATGCAAGTATTGAAATGTCACAATGTACCCCATAATATGTGCAATCACTATGTATCAATAAATATAAAAATACATTTTAAAAATAATAAATAAGATGATCAGACCCCCAGGGTCACAATTAGATAAAAATCTGAGGAATTTCAGGTGGATATCTGAGGAAAGTTTGAGGCAGTGGGAAAAGTAAATGCAATGGTAAGATGAAGGAATATTCTCCTCAGATGAAAGAACAAAAGTGAACACCTTGAAAAAGGACTTCGTTGGAGAGCAATAAATTAAGGACACAGGAAACAAGAGTGTAATGTGCGGGAAATGCAAAAGCCAGACCACAGAGGGCTTCTTCAACCTTGAAGGAGTTTGAGTTGCTTGTCTTCAGAAACCTCTGGCAGACTTTAAGAGAATCTGATCTGAGTTCCATCCTATAAGCCCCTCAGAGAGTGTCATGTAATGAAGTAGCCTCTTTGAGCTCAGGACTCATCAAACTGATTATGAGGTCATTGGGTCAGATTCAGTCTCTCCAACTGGATATTCCTAGTCTTAGTTGCTCACAAGTGAGACCCTCATTCCCCAGTACCCCAACAGCAGGAAGTATGTTCTGATGTGAAACAGGAAGCAGTTTGCCTCACTTAGCAGAACTTCTGCACTTCCTGTGAATTGCTAATCTGTCTAATAGCATGTACCTTACCTTGGCCTGATATTTACAAATCAAAATGGGCCCTGAACAAGAATACCAAAAGGTAGCAAAGAAAGTCAATTTAGTTTCTCCTTAAGGGAACACTTGACATGTGAACAAATATTCTTCTAGCTTGGGAGGCTGCATTTGGAGCAATGCTGTTGCCATTACAGAATTATATCATCCCAGAGTCATCCTGCAAGGGTGACTCTAAGATCAGGAATTTGGATCACTGGAGAAGCAGGTTAGCTCCAAGAGATTGAATAGCTTATGAATAGTAGTGCAGGTTACTATGGTGATAGCCAATCAACAATGATTGTTTAGCATACCTTCAGAATACATTCAGCACCAAGTATCATAAAAATTATCCTGTTTCCCAAAAGATCTTTAAAGAAGGAACCCAGAACCAAAGTATAACTTATTAGTCTGGGGATGGGTAGGCCAACCACCCAATCTTCCCATCTCAGGAATATGCTAGTACAGATTCTTAACTCTCAACCCCAGATCAATGAATAGAATTTAGAGGCTCTGCAAACTTACTTGCTTTAAAAATTATTTCATTTGACTAGCAACTATCTGAAATTTAGAATATTATTTAATTGTAAATAAGCAAAAAAAATAGTGGAATCAATGGTACCTATTAATCAAAACAACAATGGAATCAAAGAACATTAGAATCAATCAATGGTTACTTTGTCATCAATAGAAATCAAAGATATTTTCACATCATTTTATAATTGATCCATATTCTTGAAGATATGCTTTTCCTGCTTCTATATAATGGAAGCTCTTAGACTCATTGTGTCTTGTTATTTAATGTTAATAAAAATGTACATATATTGCCATATTACAAGTTTTGAAATGTAGATTTCACATGTCAATGTAATTTCAATACAATTATATAGACTGACAGCATATATAATATAATTGAGGTCATTTTAGTTCCATTTATTTTAATTTACACTTCACTTGCCCTTCCAAATATAACCAGAAAAAGAAGAAAGGAGTACATGGAACCAGAAAAAGAAGGAAGGAAGAGGAGAAGGAAAAGGAGGAGGAGAAATAAAAGGAGGGGGAAGGTGGAGAAAGGGAAATAAAAAAAGAAAGGGAAAGAAAGAGGAGAAAAGTAGGAGCTCAGAGGCATTCTGCAGGGCTGACAGACTTCTGGGGGACACTGGGACCGGTTGGCATATAACACTATAAAAAAGTAAGGCCATCCAGCTTTTTAAAAAGATGATCTTCATAAAATAACCCTTGAGTAACGGTGCTAGTGCCCTAAACCACAGTTCCCTGCTAGGAAGCTGTGTCACCATGTATGCAGGGAACCTACTTCCTGAGAGGGATGTAGCAAAGACTTGGCTCTCAGCATCACGGACACACCAGTGAATGGGCACAAATAAGCATCTCCCGTCACTCTCCCCCCATTTTTCGTTTGCTATTTCTTCACATTAAATTAGAATTAACTCCTTTATGCCCCTGAAACCCACCATGTACAACACTGTCCACTAACTCTACTTTTTTTAATAATCACATCCCCATTTCTCAACTTCGATCTTCCAGATTTCTGATCTTGTACCTCTAGTTTATTTTGCATTTTCCCTGCTTCCTCCATAGGTGGTGCCTTTGGCTATCAGCTGCTGTGTGGGAGCATGTCATTTTAAAAGCTTCCCATGTTGCCAGACCACAGCAGCTGTCCTACCACAGGTGCCATCCAAGTACAGAGAGTAACAAGGTGAGCTGGGCAAGAGGTAGAGACAGTACAGCCCTTTCTCCGGGAAGCCTCCAGTAAGTCTGGCTCACAGTAGCTACCTGAGGCCAGCAGCAAATGTTTGCCCTCTTCAGATTTCCCCCTCCCATTGTGGCTCTTGAGTTACGCTAACTGGAAAAGTTCATAAGCTGACAATGAAATCAGTGTCCAGAAAATATAATTGGAACAGGCTGAATTTGCATGCAGGAGAGAGCACATATTGACAGAAAATATAGAATGCCTCCCTCATTAGAAGGGAAGAAAGAAGAGTGGAGCCCAGGAGAGAAGAGAAAGGGAAGAATGAAGCAGCAAATCACTTCATGTCACGTTGTCTAAGTTATCTGAACAATGGAGAAATGAAATGGCCAAAGACATACAGATGGCTGAGCTTGTTCAACACTAAGCAGGGGTTAGTGACAAGCAAAGTTGAAATAGATTTGTATTGTTATCCCATTCTGATTTTCTGGCATAGCAAATCTTCAAACACAAATTTTAAATTGACCATTTCCACAGAATAAGTTTCCCCTTTCTGCCTCACAGAAAGATACTCATGGAGAAAGAGAGATGCAAAATTGCAAATCTGTGGTGTGTACATTGTCAAACTGATTATATACAAATGCCATCAGGCCATCTTCCAAGAGAGTCACACTGCCCTAAGAATAAATGCCAACATCCTTACTATGGTGTACCAAATCTTCTGTGATACAACCCTGGCTGACTTTGCCCATCATTTTTAAAAATTTTTATTTTTATTAGCACGTGTTTGTAGTAGTACATAATGATCATATTCATTGTGAGGAGTTGGTACCTGTACAGAGCACATCTCAGTTCTTTTTATGTCCCTTTTTCCTATGCTCCTTGCCACTCCCTCCATCTCTTGGACTCCTTTAATTTGCAAAAGATCTACCTGCCTCTTTCCTATGACGTATCTTTTATTTTGCTCTTTAATTTATTTATATGTTGGGTTTCACATACAGTAGAAATTATGTGATATTTAAGCTTGTGCATCTGATTTATTTCACGTGACATTATGGTCTCAAGGTGCATACATTTTCCTGCAAGTGATTCAAATTTATCCTTCCTTATGCAGAGCAGTACTGCATTGTGTATAAGTATCACATTTTCTTTAACCATTCATGTGCTCATGGACATAAAGGCTGCTTTCAAGATTTAACTATTGTGAGTTCTGCAGCTACAAACATGGGTATGCATGTATCACTGTAATATGATGTCTTTAACACTTTGGGGGAGATACCTAGAAAGGAAATATCTGGGTCACATGGAACTTTTATTTTTAGGTTTTTGGTGAATATCCATACTTAGTCCAATAGTGGTTATGAATATATATTCCTGACAACAATGGAGAAGAATTCCTATTCCCGCGAAGCCTTTCCAGCATTTGTTATTATTTAATTTCCCTTGATGATAGTCATTCTTTCTAGAGTAAGCTGGAATCTCAGTGGTGTTTTATTTTGTATTTCTCTAATAGCAAGAGATATTGAATATTTTTAATGTAGTTTTTTGACTATTTGTATTTCTTCTGAGAAATATTCATTCATTTCAGTTGCTTGTTTTTTGATTGAATCTTTTACTTTGGGCAGTCAACATTTTTTGAGTTCTTTACATATTCTAGATATTAGTCCTCTGTCTGAGGAGTAGCTCGCAAAAATTTTTTCTCATTCTGTAGGTTAACTCTTCACTCTGCTGGTTGTTTCTTTTACTGTGCAGAGCTTTTTAATTTGATATGTTCCTGTTTGTTGATTCTTATTGTTATTTCTTGTGCAACTGGGATTGTGTTCAGAAAGTCTTTACCTATACCTATGTCTTCAAGTTTTACCTATTTTATCTCCCAATAAATTAAATGTTTCTGTTTTAATATTTAGATATTTAATCCATTTTTAAATTTTACTACATGGTGAGAGATGTGGGTCTTAAATCTTATTCATATGCATAGCCAGTTTTCCCAGTGCCATTTGTCAATGAGGCTATCTTTCCTCCACTGCATGTTTTTGGCACCTTTGTCAAAGATCAGGTGGCTGAATGTATGTAGCATTGTTTCTGCCTCCTCTCTTCTGTTCCACTGATCCACATGTCTGTTTTTGTGCCAATAGCACGCTGTTTTTATCACTGTAGCTTTGTAATGTAAAATGAGATCTGAAATTGTGATGCCTTTTGCATTGCTCTTATTGACCAGGCTTTTTTTGCTATTCTGGTTCTCTTCTGGTTCCATATGAATTTTAGGATTGTTTTCTCTAGTTCTGTGAGGAATGCTATTGATATTCTTATTGAGATTGCATTAAATCTGTATATCAGTTTTGGAAGTATGGTCATTTTTGACAGTTTAGGTTCTGTCTATCCAGAAACAGGATATCTTTCCACTTTCTGGCATCCTTTTTGATCTCCTTTCTCAGAGTACTGTAGTTTTCTTTGGTTAGGTTAATTCTTAAGTATTTAATTTTTCTCAATGCTATTATGAATGGTATTGTTTTCCTAATTTGTTTGTGAGTTTGTTATTGGTGTGCAGGAATGCTATTGAGTTCTGTCTGTTGATTTTATATCCTACTGCATTGCTGAGCATGCTTATTAATTCTAAGTCTTTTAGTGGAATTTTTTCAGCCTTCCATGTAAAGGATCAAGTCATCTGCAAATAATGATAATTTGACTTCTCCATTTCCTATACATATACCTTTTATTTCTTTCTCTTCCTTGATCATCCTAGCTGATATTTTGAGTACGGTATAGAATAGGAATGGTGATCATAGACATCCTCATCTTGTTCCCAGTTTTAGAGGGAATGCTTTCAGCATTTGCCCATTTCGTATGATGTTGGCAGTAGGTTTTCCAGAAATGGCATTTATCAGATTGAGATAAGGTCTTCTATACTTATTTTCTTCAGGGTTTTTATTATGAATGGGTGCTGGATTTTGTCAAAGGTTTTTTGTCTGCATCTATTGTGTTGATTATATGATTTTTGTCCTTGCTTCTATTTATGTAGTGTATTACATTGATTGATTTGTATACATTGAACCGTCCTTGCATCCCTAGAATGAAGCCTATTTGGTCATGATGAATAATCTTTTTGATAATTTGTTGCATTCTGTTTCCAGAATCTTATTGAGGATTTGTTCATCCATATTCATTAAAGAGATTGGCTGTAGTTTTCTTTTCTAGTTGGGTCTTTATCTGGTTTTGGAATCAGGGTAATTAATGCAAGCTTCTAGGAATGACTTTGGGAATACTCCTCTTTTAATTTCATTAAAGAGTTTGAGGAGTATTGGCATTTAATCTTCGCTGAAGTTCTTGTAGGATTCAGTAATGAATCTATCAGGTCCTAAATTTTTCTTAGTTTGTAGACTTATTTTACTGCTTTAATTTAATTGCCTGTTATTGGATCATTCAGACTTCTTATATTTTCTTGGTTTAATTTTGGCAATGTATATGTATCTAGGAATCTATCCATTTCTTCTGGAGTCTCCAATTTATTGTGAAGTAATTTATTCAAAGTAGTTATTAATGATCTTCTGGATTTTAACAGTTTTTATTTCACCTTTTCCTGTAAGACTTGCTAAGGATATATTTTATTTTTTCAAAGAATCAGATCTCCAATTTATTGTACTTTTTATTCTCAATTTCACATTTTCTGGTCTCATCTTTATAATTTCCTTCCATGTAGTAGCTTTGGGGTGTTCTTGTTTTTCTAGTACATCATTGGGTTGTTTGGGCTTGCTCTGTTTTTCTTACGTAGGCATTCGCAACTATAAATGTTCTTCTTAGAACATTTCACTGCTTTTACTGTGTCCCATAGGTTCTGGTATGCTGTACTAGTTTTATTGTTTGAGTCTAGGAGCTAATTTCTTTCTTGACTTCTTCTGTGGCCCACTGATTGTTAGAGTGTATTATTTAATGTCCCTATGTTTGCATAATTTCTTTTGCTTAATTTCTAGTTTTATTGAACTATGATCTGATAATAAGCTTGAGATAATTTTGATTCTTTTGTATTTATTTAAGCATGCTTTATGGGCTAATATGTGGTCTATTCTGGAGAAAGTTTTGTGTGCTGCTGAGAAGAATGTGTATTTTTTTTGTTGTGTGGAACACTCTGTAGATACCTATTAGGTCCAATTGTTCAACAAACAACTAATATCTGAGGTTCCTCAACTGTAATTGTGTTGCTTATCTTATCTCTTATGTCCAGAAGTATTTGAGTGGTTTTTTTTTTGTTTTATGAAGCTATATGTGACAGTGATATATATGTGTGTACATCTGTGTGTGCATGCATGTATATTTATTTTTCTCTTCCTATTGAATTGTTCCCTTAGACAATATGTAGTGATCTTCTTTGCTTCTTCTGATCAGTTTTGGCTTAAAGTACACTTTTTCTGAAAATAGGGTAACTACTCCTGCATATTTTCAGGCTCTAGTTGGATAGAATATTGTTTTCCGTATTTTTATTTTTAGTCCATGAATTTATTTTTTGATTAAATGTGCTTTTTGTATACAGCATAACATCTGATTTCATCTCTTTGGCCAATATGACAATCTGTTTATTTGATTAGGGAGTTGACACTACTCACAGAGTTATCACTGAAAGGTATTGACTTGTTCCTGTCATTGCATTATTTTCCTGTTGTTGGGTCCTTTCTTTTTTCCCCCTTCTGCTTAAGTACTCACCCTACCTGATAGTCCACTGGACTTTTTGGCATCTTTGGTTTCATTATTTCTTGTTGGCTATCCTTGAGAATATTTTGGAGTTAGATTCAATAGTGATGAATTTCATAAGGTGCTCTTTGTCATGGAAAGACTTTATTTCTCCATCAGTTTTGAAAGACAGTTTTCCAGATATATTAGTCTGGGTTGGAATTTGTTTTCTTTTAGGGATTGAAACATTTTACTCCAAGCTCTTCTTGCTTCTTAAGTAAGATTTAATAAAGAAATGGGGATGTAGCTCAGTTATAGAGACCTAGCATGCATGAGGTCCTGGGTTCAATTCCCAGTATAGAAAGAGAGAAAGAAAGAGAGAGAGAGAGAGAGAGAGAGAGAGAGAGAGAGAGAGAGAGAGA
>NW_004624738.1:15574113-15597733 GCF_000247695.1 Heterocephalus glaber | reverse complement strand
TAGATAATGTGAAATAGGAAGAAAAGGGGCAAAGGGGAAGGGGAAGTGGGAGGGGTGGGGGAAAGGAAAAAAGGGAATGTAATTAATATGAGAAAATGAAAAAATGGAAACAAAGTCTTTGTAGATAGGGAAGGGTGGAGGGGGTGGAGGGCTAGGAATGGGGAAAAAATAAGAACCAAGATGCATTATGTAAAGGTACAATTCCCAATAAGAAATGTAATTGTGTTGTATACCTAGAATGTACCAATAGAATTAATAAAAAAAGAAAATCTTCCTAGCCCAAAAATAATAAAACACAAAGTTAATTTGTCATTACCATAATAACTAACAGGTGTGAAGGATTACAATGTCCTGATTTTTCTAGGTAAAGTATTTCACTCAATTCCCAGCACAAACCTGTAAGCTAGAGAGTATCTCATTTGTGTTGGTGAGACTCATTCTGTGGTATATAGCTTATGCTTTGAAGGGCTTTGGGCAGATCTCCAGTCCTGCATTTATCAAATCATGATGTGTTTCATTATTTACTCAGCATTTAAAGTCGCATAGACTGACTACAATCCCAACACTCGGAAGGCTGAGCCAGAAGGATTGTGAATTTAAGTCCCACCTAGACAACTTAGCAATATCCTGTATAAAAATAAAAAGGGCTGGGGAGGTAGCTCAGTGGGTTCAATCCCTAGTACCAAACAATAACAAAAAAACCTGACAGACTATGAGTTCCTGTTTCCTGAAGCAGGAACTCCTAGACTATGAGCTCCTATTTCCTAAAGCAGACACTAGGCCTTCTTTAGCTTCTGCACTCCAGATCTTTCCAGGATCCCAAACTATAGTAAGTGTACAATAAATGCTTATTGAGTTACATGCCTTGAAGGGAGGGAAAGGAAAAATGGAAAATATGAGGGATTCAGAGTGCATCTGGGGAGCTTCAGAGCTAGAAGTAGTCTGTTCTGGTGTAATGAGAGAATGGTGCCCCTAAAGTAGTCCCCTATTCCTAAACGTGCTTTAAATAATAAAAGTCTTAAATAAGGGGCATTATCAAAAAGTGTGTTGAATACAGTTAACTTGGCCCAACAGTATGTCCCTGGAACCTGGAAGCTGGACACAATGGCATATGCATGTAATCCCAGCACTCTGGGAGGCTGAGGCAGGAGGATCACAAATTCAAATCCAGCCTGGGCTACTTAGCCAATTAGCGAGACCCTGTTTCAAACTAAAAAAGTTTAAAAGTGTGGGAGATGTAGCTCAGTGCAAAGGCCTCGGGTTCAATTCCCATACAAGAAAGAAAAGAGGGAAAGGGAGAAGGAAAGAGAGAAAATGTTCCTGGAGCCTGACACAAAATGAGGACATAATGCATTCTGTTTTTAAATGAATGTCAGAAAGCAACAATGGGATACAGAGTTTCAGACTGTTCAGATAAGCCTCCTTTTCTAACAGAAATATTTTCTCATAATATAATCTAAACATCCTTGAATAAAAGCTGCAGTCTCTTAGTACATCTAAGTGAGAGCTACATGAGGGTCCTTCCTTTTTGCATCTCTAGGCCACACGTTAAGACAAGCTTCCCATTTCTAACTTTCTTGTCACACAGCAATATGAAAGACAAGCCACCGTCCCACTAAAAAGAACCACTGAACAGCTCTGCCACACCCCTCCACCAAGAATAATGTTAATTTTCAAACATGTTCAAGGCATAACCTACACTGGCTGTCATGATACAAAGTATGTCCATCATGATATAGCCAATTTATATAATGAAAACTGGAGCTTGTATTAGTTAGGGCTCTCTGGAGGAACAAAATCAATAACAAATATACATGTAGTCATGGGTGGTCTCATGGGATCAGAGGTGGGAGAGTCCATGGTAGCTGTCTGTGAGCTGCAGAGCTGGAGTATATGGTAGCTGCTAAATGCAAGAAGATGGTAACTGCAGAACAAGATCAAAGACATAGCATCAGTCCAAGGTTGAAGGCCTGAGAGCTCCCTGAAGAACTGCCTGCCAGTGGAAGTCTGCACTGGAAGCCTGGAGAAACTGGAGACCTGTATCTAAAGACATGGGTGCCAAGGATGCATCCACTCAAGCAGACTAGAGTTCTTCAAAACAGGTGCATCTCCTTCTGCTTTTCCTTTCTTATTTCATGCAAGCTATTTGCCTAGAGGTTGGTGCCAGCCTGGTGGGTCTACCTCCTTCAGTTCACTGATCAATGTGTCCATCATCCACAGATACGCCAGAGTGTGCTCTCCTAACCTGTGAGGTGTTTCTTCATCAGTTGCGTTGATGTATCATGATTAATTGTCACAGAACTAAAGGGGCAATGCTGTCTGTGGGGTTCAGATGATCTACCACTCTACCCACAATGGATCGCATATTTCATCTTTCAACCTAAGACACCAACCTAAGAGAACATGTGAGATTCTTGTCATTGACTTCCATGTTTAGGATGTCAATGAGCCTGGGCTGGAGTCAAGGTCGCAGGCATTCAGCAGCCAAAGCAGGGATACTAAGCCTCTTTCTTGCAGAGGCAAACACATGCCCATTCCTCAACAGGAGGGAGAACAGAGTCCTAGCTGCTTGCCACTGGGAGAGGTGGGTTGGCTGGAGCACACAAATGCAGGAGGAGGAGCCTGCACAGAAACCCTTCCAAAGAACTGGCAGGGTGCAGGGTGCAGAGCAGGGCCAATGGGCCTGGCTTTCTCATCTTCATCAGATTCCCTCTTGAGGCTTTCTCAATGGTGTTGATGAGTTGACTGCATCCTCCATACCCTTTTCTGCCTGTGCCAGATAAAGTGAATTAAAGACACTGGCAAACATTTGGAACTGAAAGTCACAATCAGCCTCTTTAGGTGATTATATTCTGTTTCCAGAGCCTGAGGCAGTTCCCTTCCTGAATTAGAACAGAAAGCAGTACAGTGGTGCCCCAGTTCATGAACTTACTTTGTTCCATAATTTTGCAGAAGTGGCCACCTTTGTGTCTGTGTGGGAAAGATGGCCTTGGTCATGTCTGTCAACTGATGTAGAGTTTGCAAACAAAAACACAATTTTTCCAAACTCTTTTGTTTTTCAACCAGATTGTTCGCAAACAGAAGCATTTCTGAACTGAAGTACCACTGTAAATGAGCAATAAGTCTACAATGTGTAAGCTTAATCAAACAGGGAGCTGGGATAATTAACAGACTTTATTATTAGAAAAAGAAAACTTCAGGCAGGCCTAATTTGTGCAGATAAAACTAATGACTCCTTTTATACAGCTATTTTTAATATAACAGACATGTCATAATCTAATTTCGTGGTATATACAACTATCTGTACACCCATTCTTATCTGAGTAACACTATAAAATATACAAAATACAATGGGCATGCTGGTGTCTGATTAGGCAAATAGTCATTTCTGTCAAACTCATCTTATAGTATAATAATATCTTCATCTTCTGTTTCAGAAGGAAAGATACTCAAATTTCATTCAATCTCTGAGTTACAAAATATAGTTAAAGAACCATTACAAAAATAGGTACTTGCCAAGAATGAGCAAAGGTTAACAGTGTCTAAATTGCAGGTTACCTTGTGTTTAAATAAAGGGGCCAGGCATGGTGGTACAGATTTGTAATCCCAGTACTCGGTGAGTTTGAGGCAGGATTGTAAATTTGAGTCCAGCTTGCTGATAATTTAACAACATAGTGAGAACTTGTCTCAAAATTAAAAATAGATAAATAAAATTCTGGGGAATGTAGCTCAGAGGGCCCTGGGTCCAAATACTCAGTGCTAAAAAAAAAAGAAAAAGAAAGCAGAAACCAATTTTGTAGTACCTGAATTTAAATACTGTTCAAGTAGCACTTGTAAAGAGTTCATTGTCTCTCCTCTTAGGTTAGGCTGGAGGGAGACAGAGCATTGGTAGATTGTCTACATACACCCAGTTCAGCTTGAGGAGTGTATATCTACTGTGTAAATGCATATTCACATTTCTGATCATTTTGTAACAAGGCCGCTTCATGCAACTATATTGCACAAATATTTGAGTACTTACATCTGCTAGGAACCATTTTAAACACTAATGACGTCTTTGTTCTCACAGATATGACCAGATCAACACAAAATCAGTAAGCAAATAATTATGAATGTTCTAGAGGAATAAGTGCCACAAAGACAATAAAAGAGTAAAATGGAGTAGAAAAGAACCAAGTTTTATCCAATATGGCGATGTTTTGTATATAGCAGCCATGCTCCTTTCTATCTGGATCAGATGAGGTGAACTAACACTGGGAAATTCCTTTGGAATTCACTGAGCTCTATGGATTGCAAATCAAAATCAGCCTTTTTTTGTAATGATTCTTCAGATCTTGAGTCTGTGGCAGTTGCCTTTCTGAATTAGAACAGGAGGAATTTAGAACAGTAGAGGTGAGCAACGCTACTTAATTAGAATTTTTCAGAAAATGTCTCCTGAGAAAGTCACATTTAATTTGACACAAGGATGTGATAGGGCTCTAGCCATGCAAAAATTTTAAGGTCACAAAAGTTGAGGCAGAAGGGGCAGTGGCAAAGTGAGAGAGGGGGAGGAAAGCATGGGATGAGATTGGGGTGTCAGTCAGAAGCTGGGCACCTGGAGCACAGGAAAGCACGTGGATTTGTTTCCAAGTGCAGTGGAGACACTGGAGAGTGTTGGCAGGTTAGTAATATATCAGCCATCAGGTGCAGCATCTTTGGACAAAAGACAAAATGTTTTTTGATATGCAGAACAGGGCAAGTCATAAGATAGTAGAGTATTTAGAAAGCTTTTGATCTTCAGGCAATTTCCATTCATTTTTACCTTTCACTCACTTTTGTGTGAGTACACACACACACACACACACACACACACACGTGTATGCATCCCATCATATGAGGCTGGGACTCCAAAAGCCCTATTTCGTTGCTTCTTGTACATGTCAAAATTTCTCCTGGTGTAACCTCAAAGATTTTGACAGTGCCATACTTAGCCCCCACAAGGTCACTCTTCTTATTGGAGGAAGGTGTTATGTCTTCCTCAAGCCTAATGGTTTACTTCATGGTGTTCTTTGAAGGGAAGGAAAGTGACTTAGGCAATGAATACACCATTTAACAAATACCTTTACAATAATTCCTAAAAGCTGATTCCTGTAAGAAAAATAAAGTTCTGTTTGTATGTTTTAACAAAGTTGTTAAGCTCTAGAGTTTTGGAATATAATAATTAATACTTAGTACTAATCGATTTGTCATAAGCTACACTAGAAGATACTAGGGTACATTTTTCAAGTCATCATTAATTAATTCCCCATTGCAATCCAAAAATTTTACTAGTGTTCTGATATATGCTGTACAAGAGTCACATTTTATTCCATATAAACTTAGTCAAAATATCACTACATGATAATTATAATGACACTTCATAGTCATATTTTTATTTCCTGTCATTTATTCCTTGATTTTTTTCCAAAATATAAATTCATTACTGACATTAATTAAAGCTCAGCAACACTGGAAACATCTGAAAAATATAATGGTGCATTTGTATTTTTAGACCAGTTTTCTCTAAATAATTTAAAACTTTGAGTGTGGTTGATTTCAGGCAAGACTGTAACTAATACAATGTTCATTTTCCAAGCAAGACTATATTGCAAGCATGCATCTGAAGTTTGTGTTAAGATTAATTTGACATGAATTATATGGGATAAGAGGAGGAAAGTAGGAGAGAGAGAGGGAAAGAATGGAGTTTTTAAAGCGAGGACCATCAAATAAAATGTAGATTATATGATTTCTAAAGCAGTAGTCCCCATTTGTGAAGTATGAACAATGGTGGCTAGTGAGAGACAAAGCTCAACAACTATAATAGACAGGATGAAAAGGAAGCATACCAAAGAATATTCTTGCTTGACCAAGTCGTATGAAAGGGAGCAGAGACCTTTGGTTAGGAGGAGCTGCAGTTTTTGGATGGGACTAGAACTTCTTCAGCTTTGTCCTTCCAGTGGAGGCACTCTGATAGGCATGATTCCTAACAGTGGGCTCCTGGAGTCCTCCTCCCGAGTTTAGTGCAGGTATGCTCAAAAAGGAAATGTTCTGTTTGTAAGTTGAGAACAAAGATTTTATAGATCTGTTCCACAACACAATGATCTAAAATTTAAAAGTGTGAGCTTCCTTCCTCTAGAGACATTTAACCACCCAGATGCTTAAAATAGAATCCTACATAGAGGACAGATTAGAGAAGGAGTAGGAGATGTCTAAGGCTCCTTCCCAAGCACCAAGAACATAGGCGAATATTTGCATTCATTCTAGAGTGATAAAAATCCTACTACACAAATGGTTTCTCTTACATGAGAAACCCCATATATAAATAAAGTTCAAAATAAAAAACAGACAGTAAGAAAAAGGGAGAGATTATTGTAATCCAGTGTGCCCAATGTATCTAAGTGTGCCTGAATTTAGAATGATTATTTTATGTGTTTTGTATGTTTAATAGCCCTTTAATCTGGCTGTCAATCTGTGTTTATGATAATCAACTTGATATGCACTTATAAAATAAATAAATCTGATGCTGGCAATTTTTTTAAATGGAGGAGGGAGAAGTAGGGGGGAAAAAAGGATTGAGATGTGTTATGTACATGTTCCAATTCCCCACAATGAATGTAATCATTATGTACTGCAAACATGTACTAGTAAAAAAAGAATTTTTTAAAGAAAAAATTCTACTACCCCAGACATCTATTTCAATTCAAGTTAAAATGATTTTGGAGACCTAACTGACAATGATGGTGATGATGATGTCACTTAAATACACTTAGGTCTTTCCAAACTTCAAAAAAAATTATTTGTTTTTCCTGCCCTCTACATAATGTCTGTTTCCTTTCAACTCATTTTTCAGTTTTTCTTCTAAAATAGACATGCTGTAGCTCTTTTCATTGCCTTATGAGATGTGTCTTCTGTAATCTTTGTCACTTCATTGAGTACCCTGCTATTTATGATCTACACCTGTCCTCCACCCTTATCTTTCTGCCTATTGCATTTGACACATGGGATGCTTCACATGCCCTGTCTTTTTCTACAACACTCTAAACTCATGAAGAGAGAAATTATATCCCAAATATCCCTATAATCCTCTCCATCATTGCTTTGTCCATAGGAGGCCTCCAAACATACATTGGCTTTTTTGAAAAAATTTGATATTCCCATCTTAGTTCTTTGGTTGTAAACCCCTAGAGATATTTCCTTACACTTGCTGTTCTTACCACATACCCCTCAAATCCAATCCAGTCCCACTGTGTATAAATGTAATTTTAAAATAAGTCTCTTAGGTTTAACTTTACCTTTCTCTTCACAGAGCTTTATGGCAAGTACAGACATAATTACATACTTCTCTTCACAGCTTCACTGCTTCTCTAAGTTACTTTCAGACCCTCAATTTCCCTCAAAAAGTGATCTTAGGGAAGACTGGATAATCTTCAACCAATCCATTTTCATCACATCACTCCACACACTGACCTTCAAGAGAAGACTTGTATACCGCACTCCCACTTTCTAAACAAACCTGGTCATGGTACTGCCACAAAAATAGACAGGAGGATCAACGGAACAGAATAGAGGATGCAGAAACAACTCCAGGCACATTCAGCTATTTGATCTTTGACAACAGGGTCAAAAACATTCACTGGAGGAAAGGGACTGTTTAATAAATGGTGTTGGAAAAATTGCCCACCCACAAGGAGAAGACTGAATCTATACCTGTATCTTTCACCATGTACTAAACTACAAGAAAAATGGATCAAAGAACTGAATATTAAAACAAAAGCACCTAACCTACTGGAATACAAAATAGATAAAACTCTTGAAATCATAGGTGAAGGAAAGGATTTTCTGAAAAGGAACCCAGTTGCACAGAAAATAATACCAGGGATCACCAAATGAGATCATATCAAATTTAAAAAGCTTGTGCACAGTAAAGCAACTAAAACAGTGAAATGACAACTTACACAATGGGAAAATTTTTTCCAGCTATAATTCCAATGGAGGACTAATATGAAGGATATACAAAGGACTAAAACAATTAGACTCTAAAAATAAAAGTCCAATCAAAAATAGGTAAGTTAAGTGAATAGACACTTCACACAGGCACAAATGCCCAATAAATATATGAAAAAATGCTCAACATTTTTCCCATTACAGAAGAGCAAATTAAAACAACACTATGATTCCATCTTACCCCAGAAAAAAATGGCCATCATCAAAAAATAAAATAATAACAAATGCTGGTGAGGTTGTGGGTGGAAAAAGTAACCCCTCCGCACTGTTGGTGGGAATGTAAACTAGGAAATCGGTATGGAGATTCCTCAAAAAATTGAAACTAGAAATTCCATTTGACCCAACTATTCCCCTTCTAGGTATCTTCCAAACAAAGTTAAAGATACCTTATTACAGTGATACATGCATGGCCATGGTTTTAGCATCACAGTTTATAATAGCTAAATCTGAGAAGCAGCCTATATGTCCATCAACAAATGACTGAATAAAAAAGTGGAATTTACACACAATGGAGTACTAATCCATCATAAAGAAAAATAAATTTGGGTTATTTGTAGGAAAATGGATCCACCTTGAGACCATAATATGAAAGAAATCAGACACACAAGCTTAAGTATCACATGGTTTCTCTTATATGAAAAATTCAAGTTATAAATAAAGACCAATAAAATAAAATTAAAGATAAAAGACCAATAATAGGAAGTAGGGGGATAGATCTTTCTCAAGGGACAGGGAGTCGGGAGATGGAGATAGGAGGAGGGAGGGGAGGGAAAAGGGATAAAGAAAGGAATTAAAATGTATTAGGTACATGTCCCAACTCCATACAAGGAATGTAACTATTATGTACCATAAACATGTACTAAAAAAATTAAAATTAAAAAAATAAACACTCTCTGCCCCATAGGAAGTCAGTTATATACTATGCACACTGCAATGTTTATGACCAGTCTTGATTACACAGAAAATAGATATGGTCCCTAACTTACCATGATTCAATGTGAGTTTTTTTGGTGTTTTTTTTTTCTTTTTTACATCATGATGGTGCAAAAGTGACAGATACTCGGTAGAAATCATACTTTTAAGTTTGAATTTTGATCTTTTCCCAGGCTATCAGTTTGCAGTAGGATGCTTGCACTGATAAGGAAATAATGCACAACAGGGCAGGCCTTTGTCTGCTGCCAGCCCCCCCCACACACACACACCTACACACATACACAATGTTTTTGCCATAAGATGTTCTGTTCAAGCAGTGTAACTGTTCAAGCTGCACAATGTTCCAAGAATATTCTGCTAACTTTGCCCTTCCACTTCTGTAAGCATGCTTGCCCGGTACATGACCCTACCCTCCTACCCTGTAGCTCTCTATATAAGGTTGCTTCCGTTTCTGTTTGGGGCTCAGACTTCAGAGTACAAACTCCTCTGAGTCCACTAGTATAATAAACTTGTTTCATTCCATCTCTCTGAGTGCTGCCCTTGGTTTCTTCACCTCTGGAATCCTTTGGATAGCTGTAACACTTGGCTGTAATGCTGAGCTATCACACTTCACTGTAACAGCATGATGCTGGACAGCAGCAGCCAGTTGCCACTTCCAGACCGCCATACAATCACAAAGGGAAACTGCACATGCTCTGCGGTACACTGTTACAAAGCGATGATATTCAGTAGGTTAGGTGTATTAAATGTGTTTTAAACTTATAATAATTTCAATTTATGATGGGATCATGAGCCATAGCCTTATCATAAATCAAGAAGCATCCATAAGTATATATGGCCCCTGGAAGAGTCAATTTGTTTCTTAAACTCAAAATCAGATGATCACATGAGTTTTATGATTATACTTTGTGGTAGGCAGAATTCCAGGATGGTTCCCAAGATTTCCCAGCCCTGGCATGCAAGCCCTCTCTGATCCCTTCCATTTAAGTGTGAGTGGCATCTATGAATAATAAATGTCACTCTCATAATTCACTTACTTTAAATGGTAGAAGCAAAGGGATTTTGCAGATACAGTTAAGATCACAAATAAATTGACCTTGAGTTCATCCAAAGGGAGATGACCTTAGGTGGGTCTGACCTAATCAGGTGAGACTCTCAAAAGGCATCTAGAGGTTAAAGATGAGCACCAGTAGATGCTGCTATTGAAGAAGCAAACTGTCAGCTGTGCAAAGGACCCAATAGTAATAATTGCTGAACAGTGTCTAGGAGCAGAGGACCTCAGTTCTACCAATAATCATTGAGCTTGGAAGAGGATCTCAAACCTCACATGACATTGCATCCTTAGTCAACACCTTTATCGCAACCTAAGAGACCCTGAAAAGTGAACCCAACTAAACTGTTTCCAGATTTCCCACCCCCAGAAACTGTCAGATAATAAATGCATGTTAAGCTGGTAAAGTTATGGTAACTTGTTATATGACATAGAAAACTAACATATACTATGTTTCCTCTTACTGATGTGACTGAATTTTTCTCCTTGCTGTCCTAACTTCTCTGATTACATCTTAACTCCTTGGAGTCTTGTTTTCTAATCCCAGCTTGTAGATATTGCATGTCTGCAACAGATACTGAACTTCTATGGATTCCTGCCTCTGGACCTAGTCCCTGCCTCCTTCCTATAACCTTTCCTCTGCCCCTGCCTCCTAAGATTATACAGTAACACAACACCACTTTTCCTACTAACTGCTTTAAGATATTCCCTTCTGCCTTTCCACCCATTTCCAGTAGCCTGAAGACCCTATCTATACTCCTGGGAAAATTGCAAATCCAAACTATATTGCATCTCATGCTCACTCAGGTACAAAATTGTTGGGAGCAATGCTACATAATTTTAGGGAAAAATCATTTGGTTAGCCTCGTTCTCCTGCCTACAGACCAGCTATGGAATTCCGAGACATAATTGCATTTCGGCCTCCCATCACAACTGAGACCTCAAAGATCTGGTGATGCTGTCTGTGATTCTCCAGGACAACAAACATCCCGGGAGCTGAAAACATCCTGGGAGGAACAAACATCTACTCAGTTCCTCCTTGTTCTTGAATTGTTACATCTTATTTATGCAGGATGTACTGAACTCTCTGCAAGTCATTTGTTACACTTTGTTTCTCCCTATGTACTGAATAAAAGGTGCGGTAAACTGGGGGCTTTTGTCTTTGCCACCCAGAGCAGCACTGATCAGGCCCAAAGCTCAGCTTCTTCTCAGTCTCATTTTTCTACCTTTCCTGTAATTCGCCTTGTGCTGCTGTGGCTCATAGGAGACTAGGACTTACTGCAGAGGTTCTAGTAACATCCCCTTTCCCTGTTCCCTATACAAAATCATGGGACAAAAGACCTCCAAGTTTTCACTGGAGTCAATTTGCACCTGGCTCTTATTGAGATCCTCCATTGCCTTGAAATCTAGTTATCTCACTGAGGAAATTGCAGAGGATTCCTAAAAGAAGCAAGCATTTAACCTTGGTCACAGACACACATTGCCAGACTTGGGCAGACAGTTTGGTAAAAAGGAGAATCAGGGGTCAGCAAATGTCCTTTAATCCAATCTTGCTGCTGGGGGAGAGGGGAGCCACAGCTTTCCCTGTCTGATTCTCTGAACTTCCCATCTTTGCTACTTCGTTCTCCAAATGGACTTAGTATCTGGCTTCAGATCTCCCTCGGATCCCTGCCCCAGGGCCTGCTTACTGACCCTCCCTGCCCACCGCTCCATTTGGAGTGGCTCTAGTGGCACCTTAACTTGCGCTCTGTGGCCTCCACCACATCCTTGGAAGGAAGCAAACAGCCTCCACTTAACATACCCAGGACTTGAGCATGAGCTCTTCCACTGTACATGGAGCACTTAATAGTTACCGCTGTTTCTCACGTCATCATCTATGTGTCAACCTCAGTGAGCCATGGTGGGATACCTAGATATTTGGTTAAATGTTACTCTGGGTGACTTTGTGGGGAGGTTTCAGAATGAGATTTGCATTTGTCTTTTTTTAAAGCAACATTTACTTGTTTACTATTCTTTTGAGAAAATATGAAAAAAAGTTATTTGTAACAAAGTGTTAAGGGAGCAGGCTTGATGTGGGTTATTATTTCTGGAATTCTGTCATATATATTCAGATTCAATTCAGCATACTATCAAATGTGTGCTAAAACCCTTTACTAACTAGATGAAAATATTTTCACCAGTTATTTTATAATTATGTATCTCCATAGGCTTCACTATTACAAATTATAATAAACAATTGCCTCATCAGTAACACACAGGGCTTCATCCAAGTATAAGAAAAAGAACTGAAACCAGGAATGTTGGCATATGCCTAACTGCTAGCACTCAGAGGCTGAGGCAGGAGGATTGAAAGTTCAGGGCTGGGGATTTAGCTCAGTGGTTTCGCCACCTGCCTCAAAAGAACAAGGTCCCAAGTTAGAGCCCCAGTACCAAAAAAAACAGAAAGAAAGTTCAGGGCAGGGCCGGCCTGGGCTACACAGAGAATTTAAGGGCAGACTGGATTACATAGAAAGAGCCTGTCTCAAACAGCAACAACAATAAAAAGAACTGGGTTACATATGACTTTTTCAAAACACATCTGAGTCAGAGAACTTAGTAAAGCAGATTTACCTCCTCATATGGGTGGTCCTCTCTCTCTAGTGAAGATCTAAATAAAACAAAGACTGAATAAAAGGGAACTTCTCTGACCTGACTGCATGAGCTGGAACACTGGTCTTCTGCCCTAGGACTGGAATTTATACCACTGGCTCTCCAATTTCCAAATTGCAGATCTGAGGGCTTCTCACCTCCATGGTCAAAGGAGCCAATTCCTCATTCATTCCCATTCACTCTCATCCCCACCTCCCATACACTTATCATTCAAATAGTTAAGATACTAAGGAGCAGGAACCATTCCTTGTTATTTCCTGGCCTTCTTTTACGATGCTCAGCCCCATGCTTTTGCATGCTGTGAGTGTTGTATAAATGTTGACTTAATCCTCAACAAAAGAAAAATGTACTGTTGAAATCCAACATCAAGAGTGTGCGGTATTGGTATAAGCAATATTGATGCCCTTAGTATTCCCAGCAAGCCAAGGCATATGCTATGGATAAACAATCTGCATGGCCCTGTTCATGGGAAGGAAGGAAAAAGTAGGGAACCTTTTCTCGAAAAACTACACAATCCATTCTCCTACAGTGGCTTCCTTTGTGTTTGCAATCACTTCATGACTTCTAAATCACCCAGAAAGACTCCAAGGAATAGAAATCAGATTGCCACCTGTCAAACTATTATAGGCTGCTAAGTTAGATAAAAGTTAATATACAGCGAGAAAAGGATTGGGATCTCAAGGAAGTCAGTCAAAGGTGGAGACATCAGAACTGTGGCTGGAGGAGCATCTGAAGAAGACAAAGCCTGGAGATTAAAATCCTAATGGCCAGATTTACATACTGTCTTAATGTTATAGGACTCTCATGCAGAGAGATGGAACATTGAGGCTTTTTACAGCTTTATTTATGCTGGAACTGGCTCAATAGATTCACATCCAAAGGCTGAGCTCCAACCATAGTGGGGTTTCACTTTTCATACAATTTTTGTTTCTTTGTCTCCCTTATATGGTAAATGGTAACATACTACAGCCTGATTGGGTACAGTTTATGTTACAGAGCCATGTCAGAACTACACGTGTCCATAGGAACCTGATTATACTGCAGCCTGATTATGTGCTTTAGCATGTAAATGGGAGTGCAGGAGCCCCAGGACCCATCCTCTTCCCAGGTGGCAGGGCCGTAATATTGGATTATACCTGTGGGAGGCCATTCATCATCTTTCCAATTGCCAATTTGTAGGGCACATCATTTTCTTTGGGTCTCCCTATCCCCATGCACTTGGACTCAGAGGGAAAATGTTCCCCTCTGGTGAGTGGGAGCAGGAACAAAGATAGACAAATAGTTCCCAGCACACATAACCCTGTCCAGCCAAACTCCAGTAGTAAAACTGGGGTACCCAGTTCCATTATAAGGTTCACAGGAATCTAATTCTCTAGGCTCTTGTGGTCATTAATCTCCCATGTTGATTTCCCTGCATACATAGCAAGAAGAGATCTTTTGAATCTGGGTTATAATCTCTGCTAGGGTTAGAAATGAGTTTCTTGTCATGGCTGAGATGGGAGTTGGGCTACTTTCAATTTCCCAGTTAAAGGAATGAAAGGCCTGATAAGATGTGCTTATATGGGTGGTAGTGAGCCTTGTAAAATACAGTAGGGCTCCAGGGTCTGCACCTCACCCATGGATGAGAACTCTAACCTTGTGCCCTTTTTCCATTTGGGATCTTCCAAATTAAGGATAATAAAGTTAATCTGACCATCCGGGTGTTAGTTGGCCAGTATTACCCCTTGTATTCTATTAATGTCAGTACTGAATGTGGCACTCAGATGGTTAATTCTTGTCCCATGGTCAGTTTGTCAGCCTCTGTCACCAAGAAGTCTGTAGATACAAGTGCTCAAAAACAGGGTGACCAGTCCTGAGTGACTGAGTCAAGTTGTTGGGAGAAGTATCCCACTGGTTGATGCCATGGCCTTAAATGCCCACTGCTATGCCAGTTGCTCACAGACATGCAAAAAGAAAGGCTTAGTCATGTCTGGAAGTCCCAGGCCTGGTGCATTCGTGAGGGCCTGCTTGATCTGTTCAAAGGCTTTTTGCTGTGCTTGCTTCCATAACAGAGGTTCCCATTCTCCCTTCTTTGTTGCCTCATAAAGGGGTTTTGCCAAGACTGAGAAGTTATGTATCCAGATTCTACAAAATCCTGTGCCCCTGCAACTTTTGAACCTGGGATTGGGTCAATAAGACTGGGATCAAACAAACAACCTGCTTTGGGCACTGCCCCTGGGAGAGGCGAAAGCCAAGGAGCTTGACTTTCTTTTGTCAAATTTCAGATTTTTTTACTTGAGACATTATAGCTGGTTTCCCATAGAAGGGTAAGGAGCTGCTGAGTTCCTTCCATGCAATTCTCCTGAGACCTTTTAGCCAGCAAGAAGTCATCTACATACTTAAGAAAGACACAGCCATGTTGATCTGCTGGGAAGGCTCTTCACTCAGAGGCTAATGCAGTGCCAAAAATAGTTGAAGAGTTTTTGAACCCTAAGGCAATTTTTTCCAAGTCAATTGGCCCTTGTCGCCATTTTCGGGATTCTCTGAAAGTGAATGTTGGTTGACTTTAGGGGGTCAGGCAGATGCAGAAGAAAATATCCTAGAAGTCTAGGCATTTGAAGAAGGTAGCTTTGGTGGGGATAAGACTCAAGAGTGTGTATGGGTTTGGAACAACCAGGTACAGGGTGACAGTGGCCTGGTTTACTGCATCCAGGTCTTGGACCAGCCAATAGTCATTGGTGCCCAGCTTATGGACTGGGAGGAAAGGCATATTCCAGGATGACTGACAGGGTCCAAGGATTCCATGTTTTAGAAGCCTCTCCAGGTGGTTCTGTATCCCCATCTGTGCCTTATGAAGGATGAAATATTGCTTTTGGTGGATGGGCCCTGCCCTAGCTTTAGTTCTGCAATTATTGGAAATATATTTTGGGCCAGTCCTGGTGGGTTGTCCTCAGCCCACACACCTGGTACTTTGAAGGGCACCTCAGGTCCCCACTGCAGCCTCTCTATGAGATTGTTGAGGCATCACTCTTCCCCTTATGGAATCATGAGAGTCATCATCTTTGTCTCTGTCTTTGTCTCTGGGTTAGGGCAGCCTAACCATGGGAGTTGAAAGTTATGAGGGCCTGCAGCCCCAATATCTGCACTCAACAGGTCCCAGCCCATTTGAGCCATGGGCAGTTGGGGAGGTACAGGAATTTATGAATGACTTCATGGCCACCTAAATTGCATCTTCGGGACAACAGGAAAGAGTGGCATGTTTGGTTGTCCATGGCCCTATGATAGTGGCCTGTCTCTGTAAAAGGGACCCACAGGTTTGGTCATCACAGAGTGCTCTGCTCCAGTATCTACTATGAAGTCAGTGGGCCAGCCTCCCACATTCATTTGCATTATAGTCTCCTGGTGGCTTAACAAAATTAAGCCCAGGCTGTCCTGGTCCTCCTCACATTCCCAGATGGTGGCTAACCCTTCAAAATCATCCTCTAGTGCTGCAGGTGGCCTCTGAGCTGGCTGGTATTGGCCCTGAACTACCTGACCTGTGTTCTTTTGTTCAGGGGAAAGGGGAGATTTTTGTAGCTGGTAGGGACATTCATCCTTCCAGTGTCTGTTCCTGCAACAGTGGGCATAACTGGTTCCAATCTAACTTCATTCCAGGACAGGGTGGCCCCTTCTATTGGCTTCCCTTTGGGCCTCACCTCTTGCCCCTGGATGTGTCCTTGTGGGGATGTCCTGATTGTTCCCCTGAGGCAGCTGCCAGCAAGTCTGCCTTTTTCTTTATCTTGTGACCCTCCCCCCACCAAGCTTCCTGGTCTCAGTTGACAAACAACTTTGTTGTGACCTCCAAAAGTTGGCTGGTGTTCATTCCAGGGAAACCCTCCAGTTTCAGCAGTTTATGCCAGATATCTCCCTGAGTTTGGCTGATGAACACCACATTCACCATCCTCCAATTCTCAGCCACTTCTGGATCAAAGTGGGTGTACAGATGGAATGCTTCACACAGCAACTCGTAGAATGGGCTTGGACTTTCTTTCAGCCCCTGGCATACTTTGGAGGTCTTGCTCATGTTGTGGCCCTTTTTCCTCTGGCTTTTATGCCATTCCAAAGGACTTCCTGATATCTTCCTATCAGGTAATACTCTGTGTTTGGGTCCCACTGGGGATTCTACCCTGGGAAATGACCTTAGACATATGTCCAGTGTCCCAGCCCAGGGAATGATCTCCTAACCATTTCAGCAGTGCTTGGCTGATGGAGTGGCAATCTTCAGTATTGAATAGGGTCAGGAGGAGTGGCCAGCAATCAGTCTGTGTGGGTCAGTGGGGCTGAATAATGGGCTGCACCAAGTTAATCATGCCTGGGGTTTCTCTGTATATGAAGGGGTGTGCTTCTTCTAATTCAGGAGGTCAGTGGTGGTGAGTGGTTGATACACTAACATTCATTCACCTCCCCAGATATTCCCCTGTTGATTATAGTACAAGGGTCCTGGTGTCTCTTGAAGAGGCATCTGCATGGCATCTTGACAGTGTCAGAGAGCCAGGCTTCCAGAGGAGTCCCTTCAGCAGGTGCCCACAGGCACATGAGGAGTTGGAAGCAGCAGCTTGGGGGGAGGCTGTTGTTGGAGGGGTCTCCAGGGAAGCCTCAAATGACTCTGGGGAAGAGGTGATCTCTGGGGAGCTGATAGGCTCTGGTAGGGCCTCTGTCATGGAGGCTTCAAGTGGAGATGGCAGTGGGGGATACCGTGGTGTTCATGGAGGTAGGGTGTCTTCTAACTCCCCAGACAGAACCCAGAATGGGTGTGTTTGACTTTGACGTTTGTAGGTGGCTGTTACTGTAACCATCATCATCCTGTAGTTCTCCTCAATGCAGGCTTTCAGGCAAGGTGGCCGAGACAGGACCAAGTCTTGCCAACAATGTAAGGAAATTGGTCAGGGTGACCTGGATCCCTCAAAATGATACTGAATATTGAGCTAACTAGTTCCTTATCAAGTGAGCCCTTGCAGGCCCAACCCACCCGAAATGATGGCTAATCAATCTCAAAGAATCTGCAGAGCTTTCTGGGAGTCAGCTTAATACCACAGTCACCACAATACCCCTTTTTAATCCATATGTCTTTAACATATATTCCAAGGGGGCAGGGTTGCTCTGTTTTCCACCCATTTTCTCCCCCTAACAGACGGTACTCATGCACGAGTGAGGGAGGAGGAGAAAGGGAGAAATGCAACTGGAAAAACACACACTCAGTCCTTCTCCAGCCACTTTCCTCTTGGAGATATTTCAGGTGCCTCTGAGCATTGGTGGGCTCAGTAACACCCCTGGCCTGGATTGGATCAGCCATTTACGGAAGTCTGATGTTGCCCTAAGCCTTATGAGGTTGCCACAGAAGCACAGATCAGAACTCAACACTTGTTTTGGTCCTTTGGTCAAGTTGGAGTCTTTCCATTGCCTGTCTCACTCACATACAGTCACACAGCAACTCCAACCCTCCAACCAGCACCCAGCACCTTGGAGTTGAGGTTTCATTCCTTATGGAATTACTTGGGCAACTCTGGGAGGTAATCAGGCTCCCCTCCTGCCTCTTAGGTGCTGGTCTACCAAAAGGAACCCAGGTTCTTACCAGTCTCATGGGTGGTGCTCCCTGAGCTGGTTCCTGGGCCTCAGTGGGTTCTGTTGTGCAGCCAGGGTCCTCAGCCCAGCATGCTGGGAGGGGCCAGTCTCCTCTATGGATCAAATGGTCTGTTGGTGCCAGGCCAGGTTGCTTCTCTCAACTTTCTGAGGCTCATACCCCTGCAACAAAGGAAGTAGAAAGGCACTGTCTCCAAATCGCAGATATGAGCCCCCAAGAAATATTATAGGTTCTTGCACAGAGAGACAGGACACCAAGGCTTTTTCCAGGAAGCATCTTTTTCATGCTGGGACTGACTCAGCATATTTACATCCAAAGGCTGAGCCTCAATCATAGCAGGGTTTTACCTTTTATACAATTTTTGTTTCTTTGTCTCCCTTGTATGGTCACATGCTACAGCCTGATTGGGTACAGTTTATGTTACAGAACTGTGTCAGAACTACGCATGCAACTGAAAGTGTAAATAAGGATTAAAATGAATAATTTAAAATGTGAAATAGGAAGAAAAGGTCCAAAGGGGTAAGGGAAGTGGGAAGGGTAGGGGAAAGGAAAGAAGAGAAAGGAAAAATTATGAGATAAGAAATAAATGGAAACAAGCCCTTTGCAAATAGGGAAGGGTGAAGGGGTTGAAGGGAGGGCAGGGGAATGGGGAAAAAATAAGAACCAAGATACATCATGTAAAGGTACAAGTTCCCAATGATGAATGTAAATGTATTGTATACCTAAAATGCACCAATAAAAGAATTTAAGAGAGAGAGAAAAAAAGGAACTACACATGCATACATAGGAACTGGTTTTGCCATGGTTGCCTTCCTTCATCCTGACAAAGCCCTCACCACATTCCTTTGGGAGAGATCCTGCCACACTCAGGTATAAATAAAAATTTGAGATTATAGTGTAATTGGTACCACCCAGTCCATTATACCCAGATATGTATCAGACACCCAGGTGGGTCACCAGAACACCACTTGGACCCATCCCTTCACCAAAAGGTTCTTGTTTTAGAAGCCAAGGTTAATTATCTCATCCATATGTCCTTACTATGTGCCCTCCTTCCCTATTGGATCAATATTTGCTAAGAGGCTATACTTGTAATCTTATTGGTTGATTAGAGTTTGACACACATTGTACCAACCCATGATTTTGCTGTATGAAACATTCTTGGAGAAATAACCTCAGTGGCAACCCAGTAAGGACTCCTCCCGTCTCTTAGGAGTTATTCCTATTCCACATTCTTATTCCCCAAATAAACCTTTCCTACTCTTAACCTTCTTTGTCCTTTAGAATTCATTGTTTGATTTCAGGTTACACAAACTCAGCACATCCTACATCTAGCAGATTGGGAGTTATATTTCTCCTATATCAAAACCAGATCAGTGAAAATGAAGGAAGTGGAGGTCCAGAGACTTTTAGGCTATTCCATGTAAAGGATTAAATTTCATTTTTAAAAAAGAGTATAAGAATGATGAAGGGAGAAGGAGGCAAAGAATAGCTAGTGCAGCCTGGGCAAAGGCTCACTGGAGAAAGCATTGACAGAGTTCTGCATCTTGATCAAGGGAAACAAAAACAAAAAAAAGCATGTTAATCTCTAAGGCAACTTTACTAAGGCACATAACTTTCCTCTCTATAAATATTGGAAACTAGGTTACAAAGCCACAACCTGGGCTATTTTTCAGTCCAATCTTCAGAATTCAAACATAAGTAATGTAAATCTACTTTTAAAAAGTTTACTTACACTTGGCCAATCTAGCCTGAAGTAGACATGGGGCTGGATGAAAATCATCCTGACCCTGGAACAATCAAAATTGTTTTTTCATGCAACTGATTCAAAGCTTGGGCTCCCCATAAACCTTCAGAGAGGGCCTGACCTGACCTTGGGAGGCCTCAAGATTTTTCCATTCCCATTTCCAAAAGCAATGCCATTGACCTTAGTAAACAATAAGCAATCTGGATTCCAAGTTTAAAAAGAAACATTGAAACATCCTGGTACAAGCACTGAACCTCTTACTTCTTGGGAAATCAACCTGAAACTTAAATATAACCTGGAATTGGCACAGAGTGTGTTTATAGTTTTTAAATTGATTGAACCACTTGGAGTCCCACAGGCTCTTATCTACCAAGCAGTAAGCTCCACTTTCTGTAGCTCTGTAAGCATTATTTCCTGTAGTTAGATTTCCTCCAGTGAATATGTTACACCAGTGAGACCAACTGCTTTGTTTATAGTTATAGGGCTGTCATTTAACCTAAGACTACACATGTGGATCTGGATGAAGTGAAATACTTTCTTTTCCATAATGTTTGATGATTTTAGAAAAATAAATAAGCTCATTGAAAATGGATTGAAACCTGATGGAACACTGTCAATCTAAAAAATCAAAGTAAAAATTAAGATCCAGAAAAATGAAATAGGTGTTAGCTGTTTCATGGGAAGGGCATGACTGTTTAGTATAAACCAATCTATTGTACTGATTTAACTTATTCATTTAACTCAAAAAGAAATGTTAGATTTAGGATTTATGGAGATGTATACAGATCTATATTGCCTCGATGCCAAAGTTAAAAAGAGTTAAACATTCAGTTACTATTAGCAATGTATTTAGAAGAATACCAGTGTGTATTTTGACCAGTATCACTGTAATCCCAGAGCATGGCATCAAATGTGGCATGATCCTATTCTAGCAGAAGTATACATACAGCCTCTGAGAGTGTTGACAAGTTTGATTTGAAAATGTAAATAAAGAGAAACAAATCTCAAGCATGAAAGTTAATCTGGGGTTGTTTATGATGAGACACATTATAGCTTGTATTTGGACATCTATTTGTAGTAGAACAGGGGCTGGGGATTTAGTTCAGTGGTTTCACCACCTGCTGCACAAGTGCAAGGACCCAAGTTTGATCACTGGTACCAAAAAAAAAAAAGAAACAAGCAAAAAAAATTTTTTTGCTCACTTTGGCAGCACATACATTTGTAGTAGAACAAAGAACAACAGTTGTAAGGAAGGAGAAGTCAAAGGAGGAATTGCTTAGATTGGGGAAATTTGTTTTTCCTTCTTTTTTTTCCTGCTTCACACCCTGCACGTACAGAATGCTTTTTTCTTGCTTCACACCCTTAACCCCAGAATCACATACCCTAGATCCAACCAGCTCTGAAAAGCCCCACCTATGAGTGCCTCCCTACAGCTGTTGTTCTTTGCTCTATTACAAACAACATTAGTAACTTTGCTCCTGTAAGTAAGGTTTCACAGCCTCCTCTTCTCATAAGATCCTGTTTTTACCCTACTGAGGCCACCAAGATATGCTAAGTTACAAAACTGTCACAGCTTGACTAATTGCCTTTGTTCTGCTCCTTTCCATAAGTTTCATGCTGTAATGAAAACCAACCCCCTCTGCAACATGTACAAAACTAGAGCCCTTCCTTTGTTCTAGGCTCAGCCTTTGGACACAAGTCCACTGAGCCGATGCACACAAAATAAATCCTCCTGTTTCACCCACTGGTCTCTCTGATCTCTTAAATTTTGCAACAAGTGTGTGGAAGGGGATTAGTCTGTTGACTGGAATTAGTCCAGTTCTGGGTGTGGATAATGGAAGCACCACCTTGGGTGTGAGTGGCCCCACCCTGGGCCTGGTTGAAATATAAATGGATAGAAAGAAGGCAGGCTGATTCTGCTTCCTGCTTTCCTGTCTCCTGCTGCTTTTCTGGGGACAGTTTTTCCTCTGTGATGTCCCCCTGCCATGTCACCATGTCTTGGAACCTGCCAACTGTGGACTGAAACCTCTACAAACTGTGAGTTGAAATAAACGTTTCCTCCTTTACGTTTGGGTGCCAAGTATTTTGCTCAGCAACAAAAAAAGAAACTAAGACAGGACATAAATCCAAAGGTGAAGTGTTGGGCCAAAGCAAAAATGATGATTAGCAGACTGAACAAAGCAGATAGTTCCAATATTGCTACTGCACATGGAGCTGGAAGATCATATTTTTATCAGTGTTATCATTGTCCACCAGTACAATGGTGAATACGCCAATATTTTGTCTGATTGTGCTCCACCATCCTCTATGCAATGCCATAAGGGTCCCAGACAAGGAAACAGGGTTCACTAGCACCTAAAACATTGAGGGAGAATAGCCTTGCTCTCCAATGGCAGGAGATACTGTCTCAAAAGGATAAGATCCTCTTGCTCAAGGAGAAGGTAAGAGAGCCAAATTCTGCCCTTTAGGTCCCCCTAGTATCTTAGACCACAGGTCAGTCACAGGGAGTGTGAAGTTATGTGGGGTAATTAAAGCCCTAGATTTTTGGTAAAAAGGGACATACTAAGGAAACACAGTACCAGAGAGATCACTTGAAGCAAGAGCTCCAAAAAGCAATTCATGTAATTGTGACTTCTGGACTCAACTCCAATATTTACATTCATGGGTATGATATTAATTAGCAAACCACAGACAAAGAAGTGAACTATAAAATAGACCATTGCCAAAGCCTCACACTAGCCTCTGATTATTGCACATAAAGAACAGATCTAAGTAAAAGTATGGGATCATATCAATCAACACAGAAAAAGCATTAGAAGAATTCAACACCCATATATGATAAGTACTCTCAGCACACTAGGAACAGAAGGGAATTAATCTAATAAAGAGAGCATTTAACAAAACTATAGCTCACATCACACTTAACAAAAAGCCTGAAATCCTTTATGTATGATCAGTACTATGGTTTGGATTGGTGCCTTCCAAAGATCCATGTGTTAAAAGTTGGTCCCCAGTGTGATGCTATCAGGAGACAGTGGACCCTTTAAGAGGTGAGACGTTATGCTAGGTCCTTAGTTCATTAGGAGTATGCTTTCAAAAGGAACAATGAGACTCACTTCTCATTCTCTCTCTTTGCTTTCTAGTTCATGTTGTCAGTGATTTGTTCCACCACACACTCACACCATGGTATGTTACCCTCACCAAATTCCCAAAGCAATGGAGCTATTTGATCTTGGACCAGAACTTCACCAGAGCCATGAGCCAAAACATTTGTTTTCTCTTTATAAATTAATTACCTCAGAGTACCAAAAAAAGAAAAAAAGAGGCTCCTAGGTCAGTGAAGCTCAGCTGGTCCCAGTATCTGGAAGGAAGTTCCCCGCCTCCATCCCAAGCTCCTAGGGCACTGAAGCTCAGCCTATCCCAGCACCCAGAAGGAAGCTCCCCTGCCTCCATCCCAGGCTCCTAGGGCAGTGAAGCTCAGCTGGTCCCAGCACCCAGAAGGAAGCTCCCCACCTCCATCCCAGGCTCCTAGGGCAGTGAAGCTCAGCTGGTCCCAGCACCCAGAAGGAAGCTCCCCAGCTGCCATCCCAGGCTCCTAGGGCCAAGAAGGTGAGCCGGT
>NW_004624738.1:15551627-15564397 GCF_000247695.1 Heterocephalus glaber | reverse complement strand
GACAAAATTTTAGCCTCCATGATCCTTCCTGCCCAAGGAAGTACTGTTCACTAATGGCCCTATTCCAACATTCTGCACATCATGTTTCAGTGTACTCAGCACAGCCACAAGTTTCAAAAGTCATTTTAGCCACAGAAGATGGTCACAACTTATTCTGGTATTGTCTTCTCACAGAGACAGAAAAGGGGGAAATTGTGTTGTTTTTATTCATGTTCTGCTCTTTTAATGCCAAAGTATAGAATGACGCTTTCAAAGGAGAAGCACACAAAGAAAAAAGAATCAATAGTAAAAAACCAACTAATAGCTAACTACTGTAAATATTTGCTGAACATAATACACAGCTGCAGGAAAGGAGGGGGTTTGTAAAATGCTGATCAGAAGAGTTCTGTTCAAAAAATCAAAAGTGAGATGACAAAGAGAATATCCATTCGAGTCCATAACCTATGCTCACCTCTGCCATTCTCATCTCCTGATTCCCCTCTGAAAAACATCTTTCTGAACTTCCCTTGGAGGAGGAGGGAAAGGTTGCTGGCTTTCTCCTATCTTCTTGAAATGCAAGAATACTGGGGAAACATATTTTCATGATGTACACGTTCAGTAATTCAGGTTTGGGTGCAATTTGGATCCTAAGAATTTCCTTTCTGTGACTTGGATATGGTTCATATACTGAAGGCTTGGAGCCTGATATTAATAAAGCAGTAATACACAATAGGGCAAGCCTTTCCCCACCCCCGTGTTTATTTTTCCATAAAATGTTTTGTTCTACAAATGTAACCCTTTGTGCTGCACAGTGTTCCTGCCTAATGTATCAAAGTGTTTTGTAACTGAGCCACACAATGCTCCTTCCAGATGGATCAAGAGAGTTCTGTTAACTCCACCTCTCTTCTTCTGTGAGCATGCTAATCTGGTGTACTTTTCAGGAATGTTCTATAACTCTACCCTCCTGCTTTTGTGAGCATGCTTACCTAGCACCTGTGCCCACCCTACTACCCTGTGGAACTGTATATAAGCCCACTCCTACTGAAACTCAGCACTCAGAATTCAGAGGGGGAAAACTCCTCTGAGCCAGCTGGCAATAATGCTTTTTCTCTATCTTTTCAAGTAACTTGGATTCTCATGTCTTCAAATTGCTAGAGCTGTAGCACTTGAACTGTAACACTCCACTGTAACACTGAGCTGCTCCACTTTACCACAACAATATAAGAGTATTGATAGGTACTCTTTAAGAGCTGGGCCTCATGGAAGATAATTAGGTCATGGGGGAAATGTGCTCTGGAAGAGATTAATGTAGCTCTCACAGGACCAGGTTACTTCTCAGCAGAGGCCTTTGTTACAAAGTGAGGCTATTGCACATGCTCGCCCCCACTTCCTACATATGACCATTTTCCTTTCCATGCTACCATATTGTGATCACCAGGAGAGCACAAACCAGAGAAAAGCATCATGCTGTTAGGTTTTCCAGCCACAAAACTGTGAGGCAAATAAAGCCTCTTTTCTTCATACATCACCCAGCTTCAAATACTTTGTTATAACAACACAAAACAGATTAAGACACCGTTTTTGGAGGGGGCGGGGGGAGTTACTGAGGATTGAACCCAGAACCTTTGCTTGCAAGGCAGGTGGTGGATAAGACACCTTTCTTTCTCAACAGGTGTATACTCTGGCTTTGAGCTTCTGTCTGCAGCTCTATGAACAAAGCAATGCCATGTAATTTTGCACCTCTCAATTGCGAGAAGCACAGAATCAGTAAGAAAGCAGTTCCAGCATGATCCACGTGAAAAACAAGAAAAATTGAGTAGCATGTCAAGTGTTGGAGTTAGTTACAGATAGAGAAAGGGATGTAGCAAAAGATCCATGGGAAAGGGATGGAATCTGGAAGAGAAAGATCTTAGATAAAGTCATAGCTTGGCCCTTAGTCCTAATTCTGTGGCCTTGGGCAAGTTTTCTACTTTCTAAATTCTTCAGACCCTTCCCTGGAAAATAAGGATAACAAAGCCAGGCATGGTGGTACATACTTTTAATCCTCACACTCTGGGAGGCTGAGGTAGGAGAATTGTGAATTCTCGCAAGAACTTGTCTCAAAATATAAAATTTTAAAGGGGAGAGGATACTGAGAATATAGTTCAATGTGAAGGCTCTGAGTTCAGTCCCTGATAACACACACACACACACACACACACACACACACACACAAAGCCCAACCTCAAAAGCCATGCGTGGTGGTGTATGCCTGTAATCCGAGCACTCTGGAGGCTGAAGTAGGAAGATCATTGCAAGCCCAAGGCCAGCTGGGGCTACATAGTGAGTTCAAGGCCCATGTGGACTACATAGTAAGACCTTATTTTTTAAAAATAAGCAGACCATGGGGATTTAGCTCAGTGGTTCCGCTGCCTGCCTCACACAAGCAAGGTCCTGAGTTCAATCCCCAGTACCAAAAAAATTAAAATAAAAAATAAGCAGACCAAAAATAAAACAAAACAAAAAAATCTTCAAATAACAGGATTTATCACATGCAGAAGCATCTTCTAACTTATAGTCTTACTATAATGCATTGTTTTTCTCTTTGAGGGAAACAGTCCAGCCAAGAGAATAACAAAGTTATCACTATAATTTGTTCAAAGACAGTTTCATTGTCATATAAAGTAGAACAGCAGAGAACACATATATGACCTTCACAGAGCATTTTTAAATATAAAACCTAACTTATCAACATTTAAAAGTAGGACTATTTTACACATGCATTTAGGATCCTGTCTTCTCTAGCAGCTGTGGGTCAACCTTCCTGCATAACAGAAGTCACCAGAACTAAGCAGGAGCTTTTCCATGAGATTGGACAAGTGCTCCTCTTCCACACAGACAAAGAATTTCATGTTACCTCCAAGGAACACCTGCCTGGGCACCTCTTGCAGAGGGCTTTCCTGCTTTTCTCAGTATGGCAAGTTGAGTAAAGTCTCCCCAAAGATGTACATGTCAAATTCCTGAAGCCTATGAATGTGTTGCCTTACATGACAAAGAGATTTTGTAGGTGTAATTAAGTTAAGTATCTTGAAATGAACAGATTATTGTGGGTTATCTAAGTGGGATGAATGTAATCAAAAGGTTCCTTATAAGAGGGAGATACATAACCATTGGTCATGGTCCAATTCCCCAGGTATACACAGTCGCTCTGACCAGGCAGGATGTTACAGGGTATAGAAATTATCTCCCAGAAGTTGGTCAAGGGTCAGCCCTGTCGTTGAAATGTGGAGAGTTTGAGTCCAGGTCCTTTACTACATAGATTACCTTGGCTCTTGACTGAGGTTTTCTTACAGCAAAATCTTCGTGTTTCAGCATCTACATTTAGAATGACATTTATATAACTGATGCAGCAATAGTATCAGTATTAATATGCCAAATATTTCAACAAGCCAGTATGAACTAAAGATATGTTTGAAGAAAAAATTAAATCATACTATAAAGCCTTTACATACACTTTTATATTTTGTGTTAGTTTAATTACTAGTTTTCGGCCTTAACTTTCTGTTACTTATACCTTATGATAAACTAATACAGACCTATTTTGCACAAAAATTACCAAATGGTTAGAAAACTCCAGTTTTTCTTTGGGTCAGTCATTTTCCATTAGTTTAATATCCTAAACAGGCTTTAATTCAACTCCCTAATATATTTGATTATCAATATTAGTATTATGATTTATATACACAAGAAGTTACTTTACCAGTAAGGCTAGTATTGTCATGTGTTGTAGTATGGTCATGGTATGACTCCATTTCATTACAAAACAAATTAGTGATGCCTGATCAACAGTATTTGCCATGTCCCACATACCAGGTGTTACGAGGCAGGTATATTTATAATTCGCTACAATGGGCTATTTCTAGAGAGAAAACTAGTCATATTGTTTAGCTCATAGGTCTTGTTTTGGTTACTTTTCTCATTGCTGAGACAAAATACTCAACACTCATAATTAAGAGATAAAGGTTTATTTTAGTTTACAGTGTGTAGAGGTTTCAGTTCATAATTGGCTGGCTCCAAGGCTGGGTGGTATGACAGAGGGGCATCACAAAGGAGAAACAGTTTGTGGTGGGCAGAAGGCAGGAAAGCAGCAAAGTATTAAGGAGGCAAGCAGCAAGCGGCAACCTCTTTCTATCCTTTTTATTATATCCAGTCTACATGCCCACAGTGCAGGTAGCACTCACACTCAGGGTGGGCCTTCCCATTATCCACACTTAGAACCATGCCAAATCAATCAATGAACTAATTTAGTAATTACACACCCTTAATCCCATCATCACACACTCTAGATCCAGCCACCTCTGAAAAAGCGCCACATGTGACTGCATAAGGCTTTGGGAGGACATCTAGACATAAGCCATAATAGGTCTGTCATGAAATATTTCTATTGTGTGTAGCTGCACAGAAAGACTCCCATAAGGAGGACATAGATAGTACTTGGAATAGTTTATGTCCTATCCCTCCTAAATGTAGTGCAATATATATTTACTCTGATTTATTTATGGAATGTCATAGTGTACTGTGCAAATTACAAATGTCCTCAGAGAATTTCCATAGGTTTGAAGATCTGTAAGATTCCCTTAGGTATCCCTTTCAATAATTAGAATGGATGAACATATCCATGGGTCCTTTGGCCTTTCTCTACATGAAAATGGTCAAGAGGTCATGACTATTTCATACAGAGTACAGGTTCTTTGCCAGTATTGAATCCTAGCATCACCCAATATTGTTTAGGAATCTTCACTAAATTTCACCATCTTTTCAGGCTGGCTCCCACTCCTTACTTTCCTCCTAGAATAAAAATTCTTCAAACTTGCTTATTCTAGTGAATAAATCTACTTCTCTGAATGCTTCTTCTTAACAAAAGCAAACGCAGCTTGTTTTATAATGCCTGGACAGACATCTCTCACCTCAAAAGGCTTTCCTTATCTTGTAGACTAATGTTAAATCTGCCATGCTTTTTTTTTCCATTGTGTACTGGTGCATAAGTGCAATTAGGATACCTGTTTCTCCCTTATACTACAGTCATATGAGCAGTAATCACATCTAGATTTGATTTATTTTATTATGCCACGAAGCCTCCCATAGCTTTCTTCCTCTCTGGGAGGGGCTGCCCCTCAGGGGAATAAACACCTGGGCATGATGTCTACTGCTTTAATCCTATCAGAAGCCTATTATCTTTTCTTATTTTGTTTAATAGCTCCCATCACAAAAAAAAGGAGTTATGTATTTGTGAACTGTACACTGTGGCAGGTCCTGAACAACACCACTATAATGTTTTCCATTATAACAAAGGAGGATTCTAAGCATTTCATCATCAAGATTTATAGTTTCACTGCAATCAGCCTGCCAAGAGTAGTATCACACGGTTGCATGGCCCAAAAGGGAGTAATTCCTGGAATTTCCTTTCTAAATGATATCCTTTGTAGTAGATGGAACCTGAAATAAGAATTCATAGACACTGGTACATTACTAGAGTTCCAGTCAGTAATTAACAATCTGTCAAGTTCATCATATGATTTGACCAAAGTAGCTCCCAGAGTGATATCACTCAGGTCTTCAGGCTACCATTTGACAGTGTCCAATTCTAAAAGTGGAAGCAATCTTAGCAAGTATAGGGCTCCATTCTTTTAGATATCTTGTATAATAATACTAAGAAAAATTATTCATTTGCTCTAATCCCCTATAAAAGGACCAATATAATAAATTGGATTTTTTTGTTTGTAGCCCATTCATTTATTCCCTTAACCTTAGCTATCATTTCTCCTCTTCCCATTTGTCATTTCTTTTGATCTAAACTTTTCTACCTTTGAAACTGATGTTAGGTTCAGCTACTGTGTTTGGCCAGACTGCTGGCAGCAATAACCAGTCTATCAAGTGTCTGTCCCTCAGTATATTCCCCTGCATATAGGGTAGAAATACATAGGTAAAGAACTAGTGGGATAGCTCAATTCACTCTCAACTCCAAATTTCCAGATGGGAATGCACAGTCCATTCCCTCAGGCCCTTAAGAATTAGGTCTAAAGGTATAAATGATATAACTATGTTTTCTTACTGAAGGGTCATTACTGCTTCTGGAATCTACAACTGCAATCCTGGTACAATGACTGCTGCATCATGTAAAAAAAGAAAACCAAAAGAAAACTAAGATGATATGGGGAAGAATTGTACAGTTGTATAAGCATATTCCTCAACCTGCTTCCACAAGTCCCACAGGAAAGTGGAGAAATCTGTCTAGGGGTGAACTTGAATGCTTCTGTCTTATTGTACTAGGTGGGGGAGTGTTGTCCAATCAGACATAATATCCATCCTTCCCTTTCTCCCCATAATGTTGAATGTAAGCAAGTGCTCATAAAAGCAAGCAATCCATGGCCGGGCATTTAGCTCAGTGTTTCCACTGCCTGCCTTGCAAGTGCAAGGTCCTGAGTTCAATCCCTGGTGCCCACCCCCCACCCCCCTCAAAAGCAAGCAATCCAGCCCTTCAGGCCTTTATGTTCTGAACTTTAAATAAGATTTCCAATTGAATTATCTCTCAAACCACTACTCAAAAGATAATGTACAACATGATATGGTCAGTTGATGTGATACCCATTTGCCCATTTTTTGGACACCATGGGCTAGAAAGTGTGTCCCTCAGTGTAAAAGAATGTAACTTGGTTGTCCAGGTTACAATTCTTTGATAGTACTTTGAGCATTTTCATCTATCTTTAGATAAGCAAAGTGCAAAACAGTCAAGATACATTTATAGCTCCCAGAGTTACTGGCATCAGCCCAATGTAGTCTTTGTTGTTCTTGGTGGAAGATAAGATAGTTCTTGTTGGAATCTTATGCTTCAGTGTGTGCAAGAGGCATATGTTGACAACCAGCCCACTTTTGCATTGCTGCATATTATCCATGTCCATCCACTTGATGAATACTGGTGACCACCTCAAGTGAGCACATCAGGTTTGGAATATCCAATCGCTTTCCAATCCTGAAAGGAGGTCATTCTGATGGCGATAGGTATGTCCTACTTCATAATTCCTATGGTAATTTGCACAGGGCCAAGTGTCATACATCCCATATATGTCCCATATCTTTTTAATAGTCCAGTTTTTCATTGTCCATTAAACTGACCATATGGCCAAGCCATCAACTACAGGCCATGAGATAGAAAAATCCCAAATATGAGGACTTGTATTGTTGTTCAATTCTCCCATCACTTCAAGGAAAACAATATCAATTCAGTACACTGACCTTGGTTCTTACTTTCTTGAATCAGTTTTTTCATCAGTCAGTCATGGTATGGTAGCCCTCAAGCAAAGTATTGTCTGTTCACCTTAGAGTTGCCATCCAGAGACCAAGCAGTGTCTCATTGGTTAATAGTCAAGTGTTCATGTGGTTCTGCTAATGTAGCAGTAAGATCCAACAGCTCCTCAGGGACTTTCAAATTTCAAAAGAGGAAAGAGGTAACCTACTCCTGAGTATGATGAGTACTTCCTTGGATTTCCCCCAATAGCATGTTTCTGTATAAACCATTTTGTTATGGAACTCTTCTGAGACCTCCTTCCAGATTAGTGTTTCACTGATGTCATCTAAGACATTTGGGGTATTTCAGGTTTCCACATTATTTTTGGACCTCTGTCATAGAGCCACTTTCAATTAATATGAATGCAAACTAATAATTGTCTTTCAAAGGGTAGAAATTCTCTAGTCCAAATTCTCTAGTTCAGTAGTCATTACTGCTGTATTCAAAGGATTGGTCTTAAGATCTAGTCAGAATAAGTACATGTTGCAGATACTTATCAAATTATTGGCAATGGGTGTAACTACTGCATTTAAGTCAGTCCCAAGTTGCTCTTTAGTTTTTGATATTTTCATATCATCACTAATATGATATATTACAATACTTAAGACCCAAATTAAGTTCAAATCTCTTTTAACCAAATTATGAAAATAAGACAGTGAGTTCAAATACCCTGTGGGTAATACAGTAAATGTAAATTGGAACCATTCCTATATAAAGACAAATTATAGTTCTTGAGATAAAGAAAAAATAATATACAAGATGAGTCACTGAGTACCATTCTCCTTTAACCTGCTATACTTTTGCACTCTTGAAATCCTATCAGGGATAGCTGACGCTATAGGTAGCACAACTTTATTCAAAACTTGATAGTTATTGTGAATCTCAAAGTGGTTCATGCACCTTTTCCAAGGGCCACACAGGGCTGTTTTACAGAGAATGGTTGGTACCAACACTCTAGCTTCTAACATTGTCTGTAACTAAAGTAATAATAATCTCTTTTATCCACCATGTATTCTACATTGCTTCCATTTAACTTGGGTAAGCTTGAACAATTCTATAGATTCCCCTGTAGAATGTCCAATTCTCACTGGCTGAAAGATAAACTTACATACTTTCTGTTTTACAATACTAGGAAGGAAAGTGTTCCCCAGCATATCCATTCCAGTAGTGCACTCAGGTAAAGTAGACAATTTCACATAGTCTTCTTGAATATTCTAATTTTCATCAAAACTTTGACTTAAATACTATCCACAATTACATCCCAGTATCCTCCATTCTAAATGTAGCTTCTGTTAGGAATTTGCCAAAAGCTTTTGGAATCACAGTGCATTCAACTCCCAAATCAAGCAGTTCCAGGATGTAGTTTCATCACTATGTGTTGGCTATTTTAGCCATATATGTGCATATGGCTTTGTTCTCATCCAGGAAGTGAGCCAGAAGTCCTTAGTTCCTTTATGAATTCTCATCCTGATTAAGTTGCCAGACCATCATCCCCAGAAATTAAAAGTCAGGTTTCTTATTGTCACCTTTGCCTGTCACATTTTTAAATTATTTCAAACTATAGTAAATAGTACAGCAGATTTGTTCAAGGCCTTTCAAGTCTGGGGATGAGTAAGGTTTTCATTAGTTCACTTGGCTTTCTATAGTGCTCCACTAAGACCTTGTTTCAATTCCATCAAGGTTTGCTTTGTTTGTGCCATTTAAAAATAACTGTTTAAGGATATCCACCCAAGGACTAAAATGTATAATAGATAATGTAAAATAGGAAGAAAAGGTCCAAAAGGGAAGGAGAAGTAGGGAAGGGGTAGGGTAAAGGAAATAAGGTAAGGAAAAATATGAGAAAATAAGTAAAAAACAAAACAAAGACTTTTTAATAAGGAGGGGTGGAAGGGTGGAAGAGAAGAAAGGGAAATGAGGGAAATGCAAGAACCTAGATATATCATGTACAGGTACAAATTCCTAATGATGAATGATATCATAATGTATACCTAAAATGTACCAATAAACTTAATGGAATAATAAAAAAGAGATAGACATTTGAATATATGAATCATTCAAAAGAGATAAATGGAGTCAAATTTAATTCATGACATAAATTTAGCCATATCACAGGAGTTAGGCTTACATTGTATCTATATCTGATTTGAGTAAAATCTGTCATTTGACCTAGGAGCCATTTTTACTCTAACGTTGAACAAGATTTTAAAATTTAACAGGTTTATTTATATTAATTTTCATTATTTTTACACATGCTTATTTTGGACATCTATATATCAGCCCATCCCCAACACTTCCTTTTTTAAAAAATGTAATTTTTAGTGAAAGATATGAAATAAACCATGATTGTATCATTTTCCACCTTCAACAGCAAAAAAAAAGATATCCACCCTGTTGGAATAAGTCCTATGAATCTCCTCTCTCTTTCCCTCATTATCTTGTGAATCACTCTAATTTTCTTAGGATATATAGATTAATAAAGGGAAACTGAAACAAATCCAATAAGGACTCCCAGACTATTGATTTTGTGTCAATAAAGTTACATGCAAGTCCGTGCAAAAGTGGATCCCTTAATCATAGCACTGATTACTACTTGCTTAAGGGGCATACTAAAGTGTCTCAATCATCAGAGGTTGTAGAAGTTCTATCTGTCCTCAAATAACTTATCCCTTTAGTGGTAGCCTTGAAACGTGTAGCTGTACCTTGATCTGGCTGGAATCTGAGCTTGCTATAATGTCTATATCTGCCCCAATTTTACTTTCAGTTTAGCTATTAAGGATCACAAAAACTATGTGACTGTACATTTAATTTGTTTATCAATATTTTGCATTCCATTATGTATCTAGTGAATCAACTCCATAAGAGTTGCATTGATAATTTCTAAATTTCATTGGTAACTTTGACTTGGAACAGATGATCACAACACAGCATAACTACTTTTTCATATTATGGGTTACTGAGTAGCCATTTATGAACTAAGTATACCCACCCACATCCTCACATTTTTTTCTTTTAACAAACTCTGTTTTCACCATATTTTAGTGAGTCAGGGTGATCCTAGTGAATCACACTTTAAATGTCAACTGTATCATTGTCCCACAAGGCCATTTTTAGCTCAAGGGTTCACTAGAATGATTCAGAGATATCAGAAAAGCTGATATACTCATGGTTTTGCTTATTGTAACAAAAAAGTTACCAAATAAAATTAGCAAAAGAAAAAGACACTAGGAGAGACCAGGCATAAGTTTCTAGTTGTCTTCTTCTATGCAGGGAGTCACACAGACAGACCTTGATTCTATCAGCAGTGATATGTGACAACAGATGCAACGTGTTGACAGCCAGGGAGGCTTGCCTGCACCTTGCTGTTCAGAGTTTTTAATTGAAGATCAGTCAATAGGAATGGAGTGTCAGGGTGGCTAACCTTCACTACTCAATCTTCCAGCCTCAAACAATGCATGGCCCACAGCTCTATGTGAACAAAAGCAAGAATTCATGATAAATCACATTGTAAGGGTAAACATTCTGGTGTGCACCAAAGTCTCAGACATACAAAGATATCCTTATCACATAGGATATTACAAAGTTTTATAGGTTATCTCTTGGGAGATATGTAGAGTTTTTGTTGCAGAATTCAAGATACAGGAGAGACCACTGGAAAACAGGAGGATTTTATTCCAGGATTTTAGGTGCATGAAATACAGCTGGACTCATGTTAAAAGGGCTGAGCCTAGTACAAAGGAAGGACTCCAGTTTTCTACATTTAGTCAAAGGGGTTGGTCTTTCTAGTGACAGCAAGTGAGTTTACAGAAGCAGAACAAGAGCAGACAGTTTTATAACTTAGCTTTGAAAGAAGACAGAGCCTTGTGAATCTTGCAAGAACAAGATGACATAAACTTTATTTACAGGACACAGTTGCCAATTTTATCTGTACAAGAGCAAGGAGTTACAGCTATGGGGGGTGGGGGGTGCTCAAGATGGGTGGGGACTTCCCAAGGCTGGGAAAACTTGTTTAAATCCTGTTTCATCTTAACAAACTAACCCTACTGAGCTAACACTTTGCTGAACAGTTTTAACTTCCACTGAAGATTTTCTTGAAATCAAACATATATACATACACATATATATATATATATATATATATAACAAATATCCATTTATCAAAGGTTAAAAAATGGTATGAATTATGTTTCCTCTCAGATATCATACTGCATGTGAAAAAGTTATCTTTGGAGCTTCAAAGAAAAGAGAAATTTACTTGAGAACTAGCTGGACGAATATAAGAATTATGTTGAAATTGAAACTTCTCATAATAAAAATTAATAGTACTGATTTTGCATATTTTTCTAGCATGAATCAACAGAGATTTTTAAATGTTATTGACATTATGTAAAATGAAGAAAACCTTGTTACCAAGAAAATTAAAATTGCTTGGCAATTTATACAATATCTATCCAATTAAATGTTCATAATACTAAGTAAAAATAGTGAAATTATCTTATAAGACATCATTTGAAAATTATATGCTTTTGCATAAAAATCAAATTAGATCTTTTTAAAAGTTGCACTAATTTTCTTAATGTAGGTATAAATATTCAAAGAAAGATATTCGATACTTAATTCTTTTAAGTATATTTGAACAACTGAGTATGTGGATTTCTCAAATGTAAATTTTGTGAAATTTAAATATAAAAGAAGTGGAGGTCCTGAGTCCCTCTGAAGATGCTTAATCACCCAGCTGCAGATAGGCAGGTCTGCCCACGCCCTACCGAGGTCCTGAGTGGCACAGAACACACCAAATCAGCCCTATGCAGACAGGCAGGTCTGTGCATGCCCTACCGAGGTCCCAAGTCACACAGAAGATGCCAAATCACCCCGCTGTAGACAGGCAGCCACGTAGTTCCACACTACAAAGACGCAGACGACATCAGACCACCAGACCATGGTACTGAGTCCTGCTGCTGCGGCCCAGAGGTAGGGTCTTCTGAACTTCCATCCCACTGCTCCTGGTCCAGAGGAAGGGGCTTCCCAGTCACCATCCCTCCAGCTGCTCCCAGCCCAGAGGAAAGGGCTTTTGGTCCACCTTCTGTCCCGCTGCTCCTGGCCCAGAGGAAGGGGCTTCTGGAAGACCATCCCTCCCACCACTCCCAGCCCAGAGGTAGGGGGTTCTGAGGTACCATCCCACTGCTCCTGGTCCAGAGGAAGGGGATTCCTGGTCATCATCCCTCCTGCAGCTACCAGCACACAGGAAAGGGCTTTTGGGTCACCATCCCTAGCACTGCTCCTGGCCCCTGTCCCACCTCTCCCAGCTCAGAGGAGGTAATCCGTGCAGGTGCTAACAGCACCCTGTCCCAGTCAAAATGAGAAAACACATAAATAAGTATCAAAACCAGACTTCCAGATTACCTACAGCAACCCCAAAGGGAAATGAGATGGAACACTCTGATACTCAACCACCTGGACCCACTGAACT
>NW_004624738.1:15528711-15546181 GCF_000247695.1 Heterocephalus glaber | reverse complement strand
TATACATGTTAAAATTATAATGTCCTGAATATATAAGGATAAATAAAATGTGTTTCTGAAATTAATTTAATTGTTTTAATTTTTATTGCCATGGTTAAAATTTTTTAAATTACACCTTTGTTCGTATTATATTTCTACTAGATATCACTGTTCCAGATAACTATTAAGTTAAATAAATCATACTAAATATTAAAAAATATATAACTTCAAAATGATAAAAATACTACATATCAAATTAGTTCCTCACAAGGATATTTATTAACTTTAAATGTTTATATTACAAAAGAAATGATGATGAGTAAGGAGTTAAGCATCCAAACCAAAGCAACTGAAAGTAGAAACACAAAACACAAAAATTCTGGATAACAATGGAAATTGATGGAACATAAGAAATAATTTAGAAAAGCAAAAGCAAGTTCCATGAAAGGACTAATTAAATAGAAAACTTTGTGAGAAGGTTGATTCCCAAAAAAATAAAAACATAAAAATAATATCAAGAGTGAAAAGCTTCAGAGAAAAAACTTTTAAAAGAATTTTTCCTGTTAAACAAATCAACATGAAACTTTAACTATGAAGTACAATTTCTTTCAGAAAAAATGTAACTTTACAAACTGACAAAATAGAACATGAGATTTTCTCATATCCTTAGTGAAATTGAACCACTGTTAAAACCCATTTATGAATCAATTCTTCTTTCCTTGATATTTTAAAAGTTATTTCTAGTCAGTTTTCAAAAAAGAGATAATTTCAACATTTTGCTAATTCTCCAAGGACGAGGGAAAAAAAAGTAAATGAGTCCTAAATTACAGCATGAGGTTAGCACTACTGAAATAAAACCTAGGCAAGGACTGTGGGATGAAAATAGAATATTATAGGCTAAATCCTTAATGAACATAGGCTCAAATATAATAAAATATTAACATCCAACAATTTATATTAAATCCAACAGTGAATTTTTTAAAAATAATAATCATGAATAAATTGAGTTTATTACAGCAATGCAACAATAACTCAACCTTAGAAATTCTAGAGATAAAATCATCAATTTAAAAGATTTAACATTTTAAAATATATGACAGTCTTACTAGTCATAAAAAAATAATTTAGCAATGAGTCATAATTCTTAAAAACTTACAAACTAGGAAGAGAGAACTCCTTTCACATGACAAAGGCTATTATAAATTGATAATTAAAATTATAGTTAATGATTACACCTTGAAATCATACTCTTTAAAATTAGGAATAAGGCAAGTTTCTCATTGTTATTTCTGCTTTCCAAAATGATTGTGTTGCATATACATAAATTCATTCCTAAAGTTAAAGGTAAATATTAGAAGAAAAGCAACAAAACTCTCATTATTTCAAGATGACATTTTTACATGGGAAACCATAGAACTCAGAAAATTTTGTAGAACAATGAATAATTTAGACAAGCTATTAAATAAAAGATCTATGTACAAACTTCAAACTCTTTCCTATATAGCAACAACACAGAGTTAGGAAATGCAATTTTTTTAAAAAAAATTCCATTTAATAGCAAAACATTCTGAAAGAGTCCTATGAATAATTCTAAGAAACAATATGAAACCTTTGCATTTAAAACATATCTATCAGGCACCTACTGAAGAAACTGCAGGAAACAAAAGACAGAAACTTTGCCTCTCATGAATCTTATATTATAGTTGAGGAAGACAGGCAATAAATAAAATTAGCAAATAAGATATATGGTGCAAAGAAGATGATAAATGTTATGGAGAAAATAAAGCAAAATAAGTGGCATAGTGAAAGCTGAGGACAGAAATCAGTATTTTGTCTGAGTACTCAGAGAGATATTCACTTAAAAATATTTAAATTAAAGCTTGAAGGTGAAGAAGAAAGTCATGTGGATATATGAGGGAAGAGAATTCCAAGGAAATGGAAAATCTAGTGCAAAATACCTGAGGTTGGGAAATGCCTGGCATGATTAGGTACAGCAGGAACAGAGTGAGCAAGGGTAGAAGTTTGGATATGAAAAATGATAAGCAGCTAAATTATTCAGTCTTATAAAATGTTGAAGGGCTTTGGCTTTCACTCTAAGTGTTAAAGAGTTCTGATTTAAATTTCCAGTGGGCTCTCTTGTTGCTATAAAGACACAGCAGAAGTGTAAGCATGGAATCCTTGAGAGAGGATGGAGGCTTGAACCAAGTGGAAGCCAAGAATGGGAGAGTAGATGGAGGGATGAGTGAAAAGAAGAGAGGGGAGATTCTGGTTGATGTGCACATATGTGCATGCAAGTTTATTTTGTTCTAACAACAGGAATGGGGGAAATGTCTGCATATTTTTATGCTGAAGTAAATGAGAAAGGATGGCAAGTGTACGGTTCTGGTTTATACAGGAGCCCGGGTAGTCATCTTCTAGCACTCAGTAAGGCATCCGCCAAGAGTGAGGATGGTGTGTGAAGTGTTGGAGTTGGGAGGAAAGGAAAGTACAAAAAGCTGTGTAGGGGGGCAGAAAAGTAAACAAGGGGAAAAGATTATCAAGCAGCACTGAGGAATATTGAGATTAATATTGATGAATTTGGGTCAGGGATTTAGCTCAGTGGTTTCGCCACCTGCTACTCAAGTGCAAGGACCCGAGTTCGATCCCTGGCACCAAAAAAAAAAAAAAAATATTGATGAACTTGGAATGTGGGTTTATTTTTTTTTCTTAGTGACACAAAGTAAGAGGAAAGATGGATCTCATCAGGGTGAAAAAGAAGTAATCACACCCAAAAGGAGGCAAGGGGATTGAGGGTACCTGCAAGGAAACGACTATAATGATTGATGGTGGAATCTGAACTGCAGGAAGAAGAGTCAAAAGAACATGAATGGGAATTAGAGGTAGTGGAAAATCATATCAATTAATGGATTGTAAATCGTGGGGCTGAAAGGAGTGTTCAGGTGGTGGCATTAGAAAGAACAAGCTGAAAGATTGGATAGGATGAAAAGAGAGCTAAATGCTGAAACCTGAGATCACAGAATGAGAATAGAAACTGTAATATGACTATACAAGTATGTGGATCTAATAGGATGAAGAAGAGGAATTGAAGTAATTCAAGAATCATTTGCATGAGTATTGAAATCATTCATGACAAAGACAGCAGTAAAGACTGCCCTTCTGTAAAGACTGGCAAGAATCAGAACAAAAAATAATTGAAGAAAAAAGAGAGAGTGGAGTGGAAGACAGCAGACAGCAACAACAACCAGATGCTGGGTGTGACTGGCTGAAAAGACAGTCAGATCTTAGGGAGGGTGACAGGTCTCACAGCATCAGCAAAAGACTGAGAAGGATACACACCTCCCCTGTATGATATGACAAATGGAGGGAATTAAAATTGCCTCCAAGAAGGGGAGAACAATGTTCTGTGTACATAGCAATTTCACAAGAACATGGATTCTAGAATTATATGTAACAGTAATTTTTTAAAGAAAACAAGGAAAAAGTTAATTTTCCAACAAGGAGAGAAGGAATAAGTATATGGGTTATCTGTATGAGATTACTGTACAGCACTAAAAATCAATGAGCTCATGTGATCATGTATGAGTATAGACAAAACTTGTAAAACTTGGGTGGGGGATTTAGCTCAGTGGTTCTGCCACCTGCCTCACAAGTGCAAGGTCCCAAGTTCGATCCCCCGTACCAAAACAATAATAATAATAATAATAATAATAATAATAATAGTAATAATCTGAGTGGATAAGGCCAGTGGTAGAAGGATTTTCCCAACATGATATGAATTCTATAGTGTTTCAAATACTGTATATGCATACATTACTCATACACAGCATACAAAAACATGTATACTGTATTAGTCACTTTTTCATTGCTGGAACAGAATACCTGAAACCTGCAACTTAAAGGAAGAGAGGTTTATTTTGGCTCATGGTTTCAGCAGGTTCCAACCATGGTCAGCAGGCTCCAAGGCAGATATGGGATGATAGAAGGTTGTGTTGAAGAAAAGCTGCTCAACCCATGGCATCCATAAAGTAGTGGCAAGGGAGTGGCAGAGACAGAAAGTCCCAAAGTGCCAGAGAGATAGATGAATACCTCCAAAGGTACACTTCCAATGACCCAACTCCTCCAATCAGGCTTCACCTCCTAATAGTGCTTTCAGCTATGACCTCATTAATGTATCAATCCACTGAGGAATACAGCATCCTGTGATCCAATTACCATCCAAAATATCCACCTATGAACACATGAGGCTTTTAGTGGACATTTTAGATCTAAACCATGCATACATGTTAAAAAATTATTAATAAATGCTTTTGAATGTGTAAAAAATTCAAGGTCATTAATTCTGTAGATGAAAGATGAGTAATTATATCAGAGAAAGATACACAAGATGGATAGAAGGGACTTCAAATTATCAGTACTCTGTTATTCTTCACCTGTGTGGTAGATATGGGAGTGCTCATTTTATAGTTCTCTATTATTTCTTGAATTTCTAAAATAAATATTAATTATAAAAGATAAGAATTATATACTTTTAGTGTCTATAGGGTGTTTTTATTGACAAAATTATCTCATCTGATAAACCAGTGAGAGAGTGAAAATAATTGTTGTTAACATTTTCATTTCATAATTGAGAAAACCAAGGGTCAATTTAAAAAACGCTACAGGTATTAAAAAGAAGATAAGCAAGACTAGAACTAAGCTCTTTGGGATCTGGCTCCCTTTTATTTGCTTAGGTAAGATTTGGTCAATAAGACTATAGTTGGATCAGGGTCAAGAGTACAAACATCGCATTTTATCCTTCTCTCACCCTTCTGTTAAATCAAATTGTGTTAAATCAAATTGAAATAAGAAATATTTAGTGAGATGCTGCTGCTATGTTCAAGGTTGTAAAAGGCCTTCTTTCTTTTTGGTTTTCTGAAATTTTATATATTATCAAATTTTCTCCAGCATCATAAAACAATGTAGAGGGGGGAGTCAATTTTTTGTCCCTAGAAATAAAACTCTCTTTATCTACTCAACTGAAACACAGTAGGAACATCAGAAAAGCTGAGCAATCTAGAACCTAAACTGTTAGACTGTCTGTTGGTCACTGTATTATCTATGTCTCACTTTATACAATTAGGACAGAGATATTGCATGATCACAAATCATATAATGTATCTCACCTATTCTGTTGCATTATTGCAACTATGTAGACTGCTGATCACAAAAGACTGACCCAGTTTCGAAATTTTTAAAAATTTTAAAGGGCATGGATGTAGCTCAGAGTGAAGGCCCTGGGTTCAGTCCCCAGTCCAAAAAAAAAAAAAGTTAGATTGCACTAGTACTGAACAAATCTTATCAGACATCTCATGTTCTACTTCTTTAAAGATTGGCCAATCATCATTCAAGAGAGCATAGTATGGTAGTTAGTGATGCAGGCTATACTGAACTTGGTTCCTGACCTATGAAATAAAAATAATCCTGCCTAGTTTTCAGAGTTATGATCAGAGTATGTGTATATATATATATATATATATATATGAGCAGTACTGGTTGAGATCAATGAAAGTGGGCTGTTTTCATCATTATGAATAAAGACCATATTAATTGATACTATCACTGAACCTTTGGCCTGTTCCTATCAGATTCTAGATTTTGAAGTAACTAAGAAATTGCTCTCTGCACTGATTGAGAAATTACCATCCCCATACCATCCACATGATGTCAGCAAAACCTGCCATGTTTCTACAATGCACCTCTGTTCCTGGCCACTGTTTACTGATCCTGGACCCTAACACTGCACCCAGGCCAGCTTAATTACTCTTGGAAATTATGGAACTTGAAAGAGTAGGGGAGAAAGTAGAAGAAAGAAAATATAGAAGAATAATGATCAAAAAGCTGGTCTGTTTCATAGTTAGTGAACCTCTAACATGTAAGACTAAAACCATGTTGGTGCCTATGCTTCCTGTCCTGTGGCCCCAAAGCAGAAGAGGAAGAAAATAAGGAGAGAACTAGAAAAAACACAACAGAGAGATGTAGAGAACAGCAGTACCTTTCAGGTCCCTGGCTCCAGATTATTCCCTGTGTTCCTGTCTTCAGACACTGGGTAACAATCAAGAATTATGCTCTTTCACTTAGCTTAGCCAGAGTTTGAGTATGGAACTTGCAACCAAGAAGACTCCTTGCTAATATCCTTTTGTCATCCTCCTCATCAACCTGTAATGGGAACACAATCTATTCCCATGTATTCTCCCAAAATCTTCCATCTTCACATCAGATCGATTACTTGCCACCTACCACTTAAATCCCTGTCATATTACCCCTACTCCTATTATTCTGAGCAACAATTCTTCCTTCTAATCATCTGGACTTCACTGTTGGGGAGAATAAATAAGAATTGGCTACAATCACAAATCTAACAAGTTGGAGAAAGCTAGCAAAGACCAATCATCTCTTGGCAAATACATGTTAGTTCACAAAGCAGGTCAGGGCATGCAGATACATTCAATCCAGCTAGTGAAGCTGATCTCATAACCTGGGCAGAGTCTGAGTAGTTTAGTATCAAGAAGAGCAAACAGAAAAGAATGGCTTGGGAAATGAAGTGAAAGACCACACTGACAGTTGCTCTAGTGTTTCAGAGACAAGATTTTCCTGCAGGTTTCTGACTTTCTCCTAGATGGCATGGACACTAGTGGAACACTTCCAGCTCACAAGAAATAGAAATACAAGGCAGAAACAAGAGTCAGAGTTTGCCACCCCAATTCCTGGTGAGCCCTGGCCATCTGTGCCATGTGCCTGTGCATACTGCATTTACAGACTAATCTCTGCTGACCTCTTGGATATAAGTTTCTTGAACACCATACTACTTACTATTTAACTAGAGCTAACTCAAAAACCCCATTGTATACTCTGATGATGGGGACTGGATACAAAGTGACAATACAAAAACAAATCAGGAAATCTCTGGAGATGTATAAAGGGAATAGAATTTTAATCCAACCTCATTGATCAGCCCCACTTGCTCTCTAATGGTCTTACCTAAGGCAAAGGGCTTAAATTCTTTGAACTTTAGTGGTCTCTGTAAAACGAAGATCATACTCTTGACTTGTCTCTGAGGATTGTAATAATGAACATAAGCCATCTGGAATGTAGTAGAGGTCCGGTTAATGGTACTTATTACTAGCATATCTACTGTTAACCCCTGCAAATGCTCCAGAGCAACAAAATCAAACTAAAAACTTATAGGTTGAATTTATCAATGTCATCTCCATAGTCTCAGTCCGTTTGAAAGGTATAAAAAAGGTACAGATACTTGTGTATTTTTAGGAGCAAATGTTTTTTATTTTAATCTATTACCATAGTAGCCTAGCTCTTCCTACAGCAATCAGTACTCAGTGCTCATATTGCCAGAAACTTGCTACAGATGTTCCTTGTGTTCATCAGTGCAAGGTGCCTGAAATTTGAATTTTAATGCCTAATAGAATTTAGCCTCAGGGAATCAGAAATTGGCTGGACCTGAGTCCCTAAAAAACACGATTGCATTGAAATAGACTCACTGCTCTGCATTACCTCAGCTTTCAATAAAATGAATCTTTTAAAACACTCATTGTACACAGGAGATTAACCACATTCTGAAGTCACCGAGTGAGGTACATACCTTAACTTCCTCATATCAGCTCACCATAAAGACCCCAGAAATGTACTACAGTCATGGAAACTAATCAGTCAGTCAACAAGCTCCAGAATGTGCTCCACACAATGTTATTTTCCAGCTGTAAGTTCATAGGAAGCAGTTTGTGTGGAAGAGCAGAAATAATTTTAGACTAGAAACTAGAAACAAAAGATCTGGTCCCAGCTGAGCTGCATTAACTCATTGCATGTCCTCAGACATGTTCTTCTGATCCCCAACCACCAACTCCACTTCCCTCAAATGAAGGTGTCAGACTCTCATGCATGACCAGTGGGGTCTCATCTCATTAACTCTAATCAGCCACTCATGAAAACTAAAGTTAACTGCTAGGAGGACAGCATGGAGTTCCCAAGTTGGGTGATCTTCTTTTCAGGCATGCATGCATTTATTCTTCCTTTTTAAAATATTTTGACCACGGCTAGGGTTTGACTATGACCCAAAAGAAAGCATTCATTTGAAAGTTAGTCACTAATGCAAATGTAATGGGAGGTGAGGCCTAACTAAAGATGTTTAGGTCAGAAGTGTTCCACCCTCATAAATGCATTAGTGCAGATCCTAATAAGGCTTGAGGCTACAAGTTGAATCTCTCATCATCTTACTCTCTTGCTCTCCACCATGGGATAGGGCAACAGGAAGGCCCTCACTGGAGTCCTACCCTTTGGCCTTGGACTTCTAACACTTGGAGCTGAGAGAAATAATCTCTGTGCATTATACTCAGTCCATGGTATTCTGTTATAGCAGCATAAAAAGGACTAACACAGCCACTTTCCCACATCTTCTTCATCCAATATTATTTTTATAATCATATGTACATGCCAAAAAGTATTGAGAGACAGCAACTTCAGTTTTAATAACTTTAATTTATTCTTAAAGATATTTATTTCTCCCACAAGAAGCCTTTTTGCTACAATAAACACTCCCAATATTTTTTATCTCTTAGAAAAACTCTTTCCAAATTCTCTCCCAGAACATTGCATTCAGATTGTTTAGTGTATTTTCTCTGTCACTAAGGGTCCATATTACATATTCCACTATAGGATAAGAACAAGGTTTATATCATAACGCTCTTGACCTTTATCCCAGACTGCACCATAGTGTGTGGGAATAAGGAATAAGGATAGAAATATTTAGGTAGAGGCATAGATGAACAGATAAGTGAATATAATATTTTCTGCTCTTTCCTGACTGGACATCCAAGTACCAAGTCAGCTTGATCCATTATATTGATCATAAGGCCCTTTTCTGCCCCTCAGAATTCTATTGTTCTTCAGGACAAATATTTGGAAAATATTGGGTTATCAAGACTTCTTTAAGTAGCTAATAATACACAACTCAGTTTCTTCATATCTCCAAATCTACCAAAGGATGTTTGCACATCGGACATCAAGACATGATAACTTGAATTTTCTGGTGTTAAAAGAAGTTAAATGGCAGTGGTGGGCAATAGACAATGTTATGACAAAGCACTGTCATTTAAATGTTGTCACACAGAGGCACAGTCAGCTCACTGTGTGATGTAGGGCAGACAATGGTAGAGATGAACTTCATTAAGATGAGCTAGCTGATGAGAAGATGGAGGTCCATGGTACTAAAAAGACCATCTTCCTGGGAGGCTGATTTAGGGGAAGTTTATCTACGAGATTAGTGGTGGCAAACAGTTTCTCACAGGTGGTGTGTGGTCAAATGACAGACATCTGAACCTAAGCACCTAGTCACAATATAGTTCTCAGTTCTGCACATTCCAAGAACAAAGATTATTATTTTCTCAAGTTATTCATGTTCCTGATTAGTTTGTCTGCGTTCCTGACACAAAGGACACATTACACAAAGGACACATTACACAAAGGACAAACTCAAGAGGGCAGCTGACACAAATCCTCTAGCTCATCACCAAATTCATCATAATAAAAGAAAACATAATTCTCCTGTTTATAGTGGAAGACAAGGGTGAGGCAAAGTGAAACAGGGAGCTGGGCATGAGATATGGTCTCTATATTTCACCTCATAAACACCAATTATGTAATGAACATTTCATTCCAATATCCTTTCTTTTCTTCTTTCCAAAATTCACCTATTTTTGACAGCTTTTTCCAGCGTACAATGGTCATTATTCATCACAGAGAGCACATTCACTTAAATGGCTAAAAGGGCAAGAAACACACTTCTGGTAGTGCTCACCCTAATGAGGGAAATAGTCCTGCACTCGATTATCCTGAGCATTCCACTCCCTTTTATACACTGCTTGGTCTTTGATTCTGGCTAGGTGGAGTCCTATATGCTTCACTTATGTGTATGTCAAAAAATATTCCCCTGCTTGGGAAGCTTTCTGCCATTACTTCTGTGAACGGGTTTTTTTTTTTAATGTCATTTGCACTACCTCTCATTTCTTCATTGACTCCGAACAGTCTTATGTTATTCTTCTTTGCATCATCTAGCAGCTGCTGGATTGATTTCTCATGGTCCCTTGCTACTTTTAAGAAATCTTTCTTTTCCTGGTCACTAATTGCAATCCTATTTTCTATATGTGATATTCTGTCCTCACATGGGCTCATTATGCTGCATAAACTTTCAATAGAGTTTTCAATCTCCTGGCTATCTGTTTGTATCTGTTGTATGGATTCCATTTGTTTCCTAGGCTGGGATTCCATCATGTTCCTCAGCTCCTTTATTTTTTGATCTGTATCTGCTCTAGAATTAGTATGTCTTTTACTACGGACACAATCTCTTTTGTTAGAAGAGAAATAATTTCTGATTTTATTTTTCCCAGATCCTCTTTCATTGCCAGTTCAGGGAGTCCAGGTGGTTGAGTTTCAGAGGGTTCCATCCTGTTGCCCCTTGGGATTGCATTTGGTGATCTGGAAGTCTGGTTTTGAGACTTGTTTAGATGTCTTCTCATTTCAACCAATGCAGTCTGTTGCACCTTTATTTAGGCGACTCTTTGCTCTCCCAGTGGGCTTCAATTCTCAACAAGCTTCAAAGAGGCCTCCTCTCTGCTGCTCCCCACTGCACCAATACCTGGATTCAAAATGATGGCCTTCTGGATCCCCACACTGGGCTGTTGTCCAGGAAGGCTTCTGGCTGATGTCTGAGTGCACTTACCAATGGTACGTGGGCAGGCCTTGCATACTCAAGCTGTTGGTGTGTGGTCAGGCCCTTAGCTGGGGTCTGTGCACCCACACTGCTGCTGTCTGGGTGGGCTTCTCACTACTTGGTCTTTGAACTGCAGAGATTTCTGTTTCTTTTCCTACTCAAGAAACAGCAAAAGAGGTGCAAAACAGCCAAGCTTCTTTCTTACTTTCTTGAAGCAAGGTTTTTAATGTTTCATTTGCTGAAAGATGGCTTTGCTGTTAGCTTTTGTTGGAATTTGTTTGATTGATTTCTTCAGCTTTCAGTACAGCTAAAGGATCATAGATATTTATGTGAAAGATCTCAAAGAAATTTTCATTGTGGCTAATGAGGGCTAGAGTGAGAGATAGGCCAAATGGGCATCAGACCAAAGCATCACTCAATAAGAGGCATTAAAACATCACTAGAAATGTAATTAAATGGAGACACCAGCACTTACCAGAAGTCCTCTCAGAAAGACTACCTAGTTGGAAAAAGCTTCCAATAAGCCACTTGGGATGAACTAGAGACCTCCAGGAGGCACACCCCTGAAACCTAACGAGTCAGTATCCCTGCTGCACTTGGCCCTGTGTTTGTGTTTTGCACAGTGTAATGTGAATGTCTAAGCACAGAAGGGAGGTTGAGAATCATCAAAGAGCTCATCTCCTCCTTTCCTCACATGTTCTCTGACTCCCTTCTATATAAATAACAAATGATTTCTTGAAGCATTTCATTTTCAAGGCACCTCAATTATTGCCCTACAAGTGTCCTGCTGTGGAAAGCATCCGTGGAGCAAATGATGCTAAGCCTCAAAGTATTAGCACTTTGTAGACAGATGGGCCAAAGAATAGTATCCTTCAGAATCTCAAAAAGCTGGAAGAATGTTTCCCAGATACAGGTGAAGATTCCTAGGACTTCTAGGAATTAGGCTCCTTAAGGGGCCAAAGGCAACACAGAAATGTGTCTTGCACAGAGAAACAGCTTGGTGGCCTCAGAAACTTTGGTACTAAATTGTTTTCATTATTTGAAATACATATAGCAATAGATAGATAAACTAATGAGAGAGACAGAGAGACAGAGAGACAGAGACAGAGAGAGATAATATAGCAAGTAAAGAGAAGTCCCAAAGAGCTATCTCACCACACAGGCTAATAGCTAAAGCTGTCCTTCCAACAGGAAGCAGTGAAGGTTAAGCAACACAAATCTAATCCAATCTCTGGTGTTTGCTGATTCTTTTGTTCACAGCATCCATGAGGTTTTTCACCATAAGAAGATTAATCAATCTAACAAGATAATTTTAAAGAAAAACACCTTTAACTGGATGGGTTTTATTTTTCTTCCCAGTGAAAATTATGAAAACCCAAGAGCTATGTGATGAGTCTTTAATTCTTCTGAGAAGTCCTAATTCTATCCCTGTACCCAGTGATTTCATCAGGGAGCAATACATTCTTGTTTCATTAGTTAAATCCTCAAAGAAACAACTTAGCTGATTAAATCTTTAATGTGGTAACCCCATAATTCCTTGTCCCATGCCTCTCCTTTTGTTTTCACTTGGCTGCCAGGAAGACCTAAGCCAAATTATTTATTGTTGTTGTTGCCTTTTTCCTGTTTGAAAACAATATTGTAATTTTAATTTTTATTTTTAAACTTCTTAAATCTTTTATGGAAGCAAATAAAGAATACATCATAAACCATCAATAGAAAAAGTATATTTTGTCATTCATTGAAATTTAATGTATAGTCCCTTCTGAATTTCTCATTAGGACTTTACCATTATTGATATGGTAGAATGAAGAATTGCTATGGTGGAATGAAGAAATTTTGAATACTAAAGATTTTTTAAAACTTACCCCATTTGTTGATTTAGTGATGAATCCATATTTGATACTCTGTAATAGTAGAGAATCCTAGAATATTCAGGAAGGCACAAATTGACATCTGAGAACAAACTTGTAGATAAATAAGGAGGGCTATATTTTTAAAATATTTTTTAATTTTTTAATTATATTTCTTCTATCACATAATCACAGATTCATAATTCATAACAAAAACATTGTATACACTCAAGAATAACTGGTTTCTCTGTCTTTCTTGCATCTATTGGATAAAAGAAATTTCTAAATGGGTTAATAGAATCATAATAGATGAAAAAAGAAAATCGGAGTTATTTTTCTGAGCCATTACAGAGATTAATATCTCAGAACAATCATGATTCCATAATGCCTGCTCTGTGTCACCTCAGAAGGGAAAATGTTGAGTCATAAGATACAAGGATGAAATAGAATTTGTTCCATGTCCTGACCCAAAATGAAGTCACAGACACACACTAAATGGATTTGCAAGCTGTGTTCAGTGAAGCACCATCGTTCAGGATGATAGTAATAGTGATACCCATAAAAGGTCTTCCCTGGTCTAATAAATTTGGAAAATACAGTACAACATGACCTCATGATTTAACATTCAAAATATTAACATATTAAAGTCTTTGAGAAATCCAGTAGTCAAGAAAGTTGTTTCTCTTTGCTTAAGCTAACATTTCTCAAAAGTTGTTGAGCAAGAAAAGCTGTTTTCATGGAATCTCTGTAAAAATTCTGCACTCAAATTTGTGGCTAGATCCAGAGTATGTGACACTGGGATTGATTCATGGTGCAATGCTAGGCTCAAGGGCACTAGGATAAAGGGTGTGAGTGATATCTAGTCTAAGTAGCCTGGATAAAATATAAGGGACAGAAAGAGCTGTGGTCATCCCTTGTTGCTTTACTACCTTCTGCCTGCCATGCTATCATGGAGCCAGCTGACTATGAACTGAAACCCTGACAAACTGTAAGCTAAATAAACCTTTACTCCCTTAACTTGTGGGTGTTGGGTATTTTGTCTCAGGAATGAGAAAAGTAACTAGGACAAAACCCCTCTACTAATTCCTATAATGATATACCATATATATGTATACATACACCATATATACATAGGTATCTGTTTAGCCAATTCTAACAGTTATCATTCAAGCATATGATTAAATCCAATGAAAATCTTAGTAGGCTCATTTTCCATCCTAAACTAAAGCACAATTTTTTATTGTCACAAGGTGTGATTACTCATTACTCCAAAAACCAACTATGTGTGTCTACACTTAGAATGTTTACTGAGCACTTATTTTATGCCATACTTTGTGAGGGTTGCTGCAGACATTGAGATGAACAAGACACAGTTCTTGGCCTAAAGTAATTGCTATCCATACATTATGCATTACTGTTCTTGCACAGTTTATAGCTTTTAAATGTATTTGACAGACCACATAAACAGTATCATTTGGACTTACAAATGGAAATTAGCTATTTGCTTTGATTTGGTTGGGTTGAATGGTCCCATAATTATGTCTTTTACATTTTTATTATGATTACTTTTCTGACCTGGGTTGAACAGAGTTTACAGTCAGTAGAATAGCAATGAGTCCAAAATATGATTCAAATTGATTAAACAAATGTAATTGCCACTTACAGGAAGACAGAGGTCTTTGTAACTACAAATATCGGTAAGTATGTGGCCACTGCTCACTCACCATTATCCAAATTATGAAAGATACAGACAGGGAAATGTACAAGACAGGCTAAAACACTTGATCTGCTGCAAAATCAGTAAAAGAGAAGCTAATCTAATAAATGTATCCAGGAATATAAGGACGGATTGTTTTTCCTCATTTCAGAATTTTGTAGTCTATGAGTCAGTAGCACATTAATGTTAAACATTTTCCTGTAAACTAGTAACTGAACATTGATGACCACTACCTCTTATTTCAAAAAGTCTTTGGGTAAATACTTTACAAAATGCCTCCAGATATAATGGCCAAAAATAAACATAAAAGTTGTGATAGAAAAATACAATGAATATTTTTTAAATGTTTTTAAAATTTATTACAGTAAAAGACACATTGATATTAATCATCCTCAAAATACTCCCTCTCACTTTGAACATACTTTTCCCATGATTCTTGCCATTTTTTGAAGCAGTTCTGGACTTTTTAATATCTTTGGCTATGGTTTTATGGCTGTCTTGATGTCCTGAATTGATTCCAAATGTTTACCTTAGAACTTCACAAGCAGCCTGAAGTCTTTCATTGTTCTTATTCACAATGCATTAAGTAATGAATCATGCTGCCAATACAACTGGAATTTAGAGTCAGAGAAACCCTGAAGAAGTTCATACCAGTGCCATGATATTGGAAACAATTTATATCCACTGTAAATCTGAGCTTCCCAATCTATAAATGGGACTTGTTAAGGCTTATGTGTAGATGTCCCCTCAAAGCCTCATGTAATCATAGCTGAAGCTTTTCTGAGGTGGCTCAATCTACAGTGTGAGATACTGGGATTAAGGATGTGATGCTGGGAATGATTCATGGTGTGATGTTAGGACTAAGGGTACTCCGCTCTGGATGTGAGCACTACCCACCCTAAAAATTGGGAGACTGGATGTCACTTGCTGTTTCACTACTTCATGGTTTGCTGCCTTACTTCCTTCTGCCCACCATGAACTATTTGTCCTCTGCCATGCTACTCTGCCTTGGAGAGAGCCAGCTATGAACTGAAACCTCTACAAATTGTGAGCTACAATATATCTTTTCTCTTTTAACTTTGGGTTTGGGTATTTTGCCTCAGAAACAAGAAAAGTAAGACAAGGATAATATTACTACTGTTTCACAGAACTGCTGTAAAAATTAAGTGGGGGATATCATGTAGAGTACTAAATAATGAATGAAATATAATAATCATTTATTAGGTATCTTATTGATAATAATCCCTGTTTGTCATTTTTGCTGTTGTCTTTACCTTATATGACAGTTCTGAGTCATTATTTCTCTTCACCACACCCTCCTTCTTCAAACTCTCTCACTATATTTTCTACAATATTGCTCTCTCCCGGTTTCCCACCTATGCCCATGAGACTGCTAATTTTCTGTCCTTTGTTAATCTCTTTCTTTAGCTGTTACACAAATGGCAAACAATTGACCATGAAAAAAGTGAAAGATATATGTCAGTCACCACTCCATCCCTATTCTTTTAGAAAGTGAGGATTCTTAATTGCTAGGTCAGTTGTCTCCTGCTCTTTCCTTTTATATGCAGAAACAAAATTAAGGACAAAGAAATCTATGGAATTTAGAAAGTATAAATTAATATCCCAAATAAAGAACTGACCTCGAGCCCACACCAAGTACACCAGCAGGGCACCGGATAGAGGTCCCAGGTCACATGGAGCCCTGCCCCATCCAGCCCATGCCAAGCACACCAGTGGGCACCAACCAGAAGGTGAGAACACATTGCCACTGGGCACACCCATGGTGGTGATCCACTTAGCTCCACGAGTGCCTGCAGGACACCCCCACAACCCCCACACCCCACCCCCAATCCTCCAGCCTCTTGGCTGTACCGCAACCTGGTTCCACACTACAAAGACACAGGACACCAGACTACCAGAACACCATACTGGGTAAGTTGGAAGGATCATCACCTCCCATCAGAATGTGGACTATCTTCAGGGGAAGGGCAGCTGGAAGCTGCAGTACAACCTTGCAGAGTTCAAGCCTACAGGAGGACAGGGAGGTCAACTTGGGACTTGCAGCCAGAAATCTGCCTGAATCTCATGGGTCTGTGACTGGCTTGCTGAGACTCATTGACATATTTGCACACTGCTGCCCACATTGTCTATTGTGACAACAAAGACATACCCTAAAGGAGGCCCTTCATTTTCATTTTGACTTTATTTCCAAAATTGTAACTATTGGGGGTTTTTTGCTCTTATTCTTAATTTTATTCCTACTCTTAGCAAATTTTTGTTTTTCTCTTCTTTTTTTTTCTTCTTTCTTTTCTCTTTCCTTTCTCTCACACTCACTCTCTTGCTATTCCACATTGCTCTTCATCTCACTTTGTGTTCCTGTTCTGTCCCTAATTCAAATTTCTTCTTTATCTTTCTTTTATTCTCTTTTTCCTTCTCTGGTCTCTATCCTCTGGACTCACTGCGAACCTCCCCCTATCCTTCTACCTATCTAGCCATCCCTCCCAAACTCCTTTTAACTCCCCTCCCGAAGTGTAAAGTTGCTATATTGAAGAGTTTATTCACTATACACATATTTGGGTTGGTCCTCGATTTTTATTTAATTCACACAGTTAAAGGTAATAGATTAATAACTGCCACAAATTTTCATTTTCTAAGATGTACTTGATTAAAGATCTAAATATTAAAACAGAAACACTAAACTTGCTGCAAGATAAGTTAGGTAGAACTCTTGAAGATACTGGCATAGGAAAAGACTTTATGAACAAAACCTCAGTAGCATGGGAACTAGCACAAAGAATCAACAACTGGGATCTCATCTTATTGAAAAACATTTGCACTGCAAGAGAAACCACCAACAGAGCTAAGAGACAATCTACAATGTTGCAAAAAAATTTTAGCAGCTGTAACTCAGACAAAGGGCTACTATCTAGAATATATAATGAACTGAAAAAAATCAGACCCCTCAAATTCAAAGACCCAATTCAAAAATGGGCATCTGAACTGAACACACATTTCACAGATAAGGAAGTAAAAGCAGCAAATAAACATATGAAAAAATGTTCAACATCACTGGTCATTCAAGAGATGCAGATGAAAACAACACTGAGATTCCACCTCACCCCACAAAGAATGCCTGCTATCAAGAAATCAACCAATAACAAATGC
>NW_004624738.1:15493015-15508751 GCF_000247695.1 Heterocephalus glaber | reverse complement strand
CCTTTTGTTGCCAGTTCAGTGGGTCCAGGTGGTTGAGTATCAGAGTGTTCCATCTCATTTCCCTTTGAGGTTCCTGTAGGTGATCTGGAAGTCTGGTTTTGAGACTTATTTATGTGTTTTCTCATTTCAACTGGGTTGGGGGCTGTTGGCGGCTGCATGGATTACCTCCTCTGAGCTGGGAGAGGTGGGACAGGGGCCAGGAGCAGCAGGAGGGATGGTGGCCCAAAAGCCCTATCCTCTGGGCCGGGAGCAGCGGGACTCAGTACCGTGGTCTGGTGGTCTGGTGTTCTGGTGTCCTCTGCGTTTTTGTAGTGTGGAACCAGGTGGCTGTACGATGTCGGGGGGGGCAGTTCCAGTGGATTTTTGCTGGGGTGCAGGCTGATTCTGCGTGTTCCACATGACTCAGGACCTCTGTAGGGCGTGTGCAGACCTGCCTGTCTGCAGCGGGCTGATTCGGCGTTTTCCGTGCAACCGTAACTGTATTTTATACCTAAAATGTACCAATAAACTTAATGGAAAAAATAAACTAATTTATTAAGATGTATTATATACATGTACCAACCCCAAAAATCAATGTAAATATTATGTACTCACTGGACATTATATTATCACTAGTACATTTTGCTGTTTTGCCTGTTTTACAATCTAAGCAATACATGCACAATTAATAACTTTTGCCTGGTTGTATAGTACTGCAAACAGGTACTAATAAAAATAATAAAATAAATTAAATTAAATATATAATGAGAAAAAAGTGTCAGTATTTCTGACTTCTGACATATCCATAAATGGCAACTGCATCTCTAATAAAGTACTATTATAAAGGAATCTGAAATAATGCAAGAAAATGTCATTACTTTTAAAACATGTTTCCAAACCATGCATCTTAGATGTGGGAAATTTTTGTTTATTAAATGTAGATTCACATTTTTAAAACGATCTGAAGAAATACCATGAATGTTAGCAGTAATTGAGATCCATGGAGGGTTGGCACTATTTTTCCTTTCTCTTTTTTACATTTATTTACATTCTATCTTTTATAAATGTATGTATAATTTTAATGGTCAGAATATCATTTTTTGGGAAAACAGCTGAGTCTCCTTTTCCCGGGGTTCCCATCTTTTCCACACTATGCTTGTCAGTGCTGGGTTAATGCCAGGCCCTGAACAACCTTCCCTTGTTGTTCCCTCTGCCCTTTGAAAGCTGAAATTGTAAAATATTAATCCGATGTTCCTGCTTTTAGCACAATAAAGTTCTGAGAAACTATCCAGAGTTGAATCATGTTATCACTAGTACATTTTGCTGTTTTGCCTGTTTTATAATCTAAGCAATGCACAATTAATAACTTTTGCCTTGCTGTATAGTCTATTGACTATTCCACAATAATATCACTCTGCTTCTCCCACCTGTCTCTCACCCTCATCTCTCTAGCGAGCTCCACTTTCAGATATTTGCATATTCATCTACATGCTTTCTTTACTTACTTCGTTACTGTGCCACTTTACTATCAACCCAACAACTATTGATTCAATCATTTATTCAGTTATTGAGTTGTAATACATTTTTATTTTTTTGTAATACATTTTTAATTAAGGAGTATCATGTGCAAGGAACAGGAGGAAAATAAATACAAAATAAAGAAACCCTTTCTGCCTTAAATGAGTATACAATTTGGTGGGCACTCAAAGAAAAACTAACAGTCATAGAATCCTAACATACTTGCTTGAATGAAAGACTGTGTAAGCTCCAGTTTGAGCCCTGAACCCTTTCCTAGTGAAGAACTGGGCAGCGGGGGAGGATTTTGCATCAGCCTCCAAACAAAATAAACAGCATGTTTGAAAGAAAGCACACTGGTGACTGAATCAGGAGCACAGAAGGAGGTGAGGAGGGATGGAAGGAGATGAAATTCTGGGAAGTAAGAATTGACCGGTAGGAAGAGACCATCTCATAAAAGCATATCTTATATTTTCCTACTGATATTTTTCTAATCTTTAATCCCAGCAGTGGTAAGGAGCAACCAAAATGCCACTTTAAGCTAGTCTATCCTAATACAAAAGAAATGAGGCTCAGCAGTGCAGAGCAGACTGCTAAAAGTTCATTGTCCTTAGACAGACAGCAACCCCACCTGTACAGGACAGTGGTGCCCATAGCACCACTTCCGGTCTCCCTCATCCCCCTCAATGTACCTGCCAAGCAAACAACTGTTATCCCAACTGTATTCTGTGCTCTAGTCCTGAAATACATTCCTCTAAATTCCACTGATTCCTAACCTAGTAATTTTAAAAGTATCTTTCTAAAAATCCTGGCTCTTGTCATTGGTTACTTATTATTTATTACCACCTGAACACATTACATAGCATCTATGGACTTCAATTCCTTCATCTGTATTTCACATCATCTATTATACATTTTGCTCCTCATTTACACTTTCAGTTTCTCATGCCAGAGAAATAATTCGTTATTTATATATAATGTAAAATAGAAAGAAAATGCCCATAGGGGAAGGGGGAGGGAAAGTGAGGGTGTGGGAGAAAGGAAAGAGGGAAAGAAAAAATATGAGAAAAGAAGGAAAAAATGAAAACAAAGTCTTTGTAAATAGGGAGGGGTGGAGGGGTTGAAGGAAGGGCAGGGGAATGGGGGAAAAATAACCAAGATATGTCATGTACAGGTACAAATTCCCAATGTTGAATGTTATCATAATGTATACCTAAAATGTACCAATAAACTTAATGAACAAAAAAAATTTCTTCATCTGTAAAACACAAATGATAACAATAGTACCTAAAATGGGTGGTTATTACAAGGAATGAAAAAGATAGTGACGATGAGGAGAACAAGTTCTGAACAAGTAACTATTATTATAATTATTATTACTATTAATGTTATTATCACTACTCAATACACTCTGCACAAAAAACAGATGCTCAAAAGTTATAACACTAGAAACAATTGAAAACTGTACCAACCTGTTTTTGTTGTGTAAACCTTGGCTAGCTTAATTTCTTGTCCACAATACACATAAACCATTTTCCTGGAATCCAGGTTTGCTCTACACACCTGAGAATCACTGAGTTACTTCTTATCTTCTTGCTGTCTTCACACCACATATATTGTTTCCTATGGACATGATGTTACATCTCAGAATTTCTCCTGTATCTCAGGATTTAGTTTTAAATTTTCTAGATTGGCAGTTCTACCAAATATACACGTGTGTGTGTGTGTGTGTGTGTGTGTGTGTGTGTGTGTTCTATCTTCCAGGTGTTGGACTCATACCTTCATAACCGTACTTTCTCAGGAAACACATAAAATCTGGGGTTAGAGATTATAGTTCAAACAATCAAACCAAATTAAACTAGATACTGTAAATGCTTAAGAGGTTCTTTTTGCTATATCAAATACCTGTTTATATCAGAGAAATAAAGGGATAATTGAAATGGATATGACCTGGCCACTTATTATTGCTATGTTTTTCAATCTCAATCTCTGAGAACAATTCAACAACCTCTTGGGAAATTGAAAATCATGTTAAATTGCCCCTTAAATTTAAATTGTGCCAAGACTTTATCCATAGGGGTGACATTTTCAGGCAATTTAAGGGTTCTTATGTTCAAAGCTCTTCTCTAAATTTGATATGCCACCTACAATTGCTTATTTCCCAGATCAGTGGATAGTGATAGAGACCCAAATCATTATAAAAAGTGAGGATCCTTACACCTCTGTGTCTAGCACAGCAAATAGAAAACCTAATCATCATGTTCAGCAACCAGATGTCAAAAAGAAGCAGCTGGTAGACTTTTCTGTACTGAAGAGATTACAGACTTGGTTACTGAACCAAAAATATTTTAACATAAATAGCCATTTTAAATTTACATAATCATTCCCCCACTGTTCAGTCATTGGCAAAGACACAGAATAAATTAAATAGCTTTGGAATAATATACTCTCCATCACTTATTTGACTAAACTCAACATATACTATCTGGTTGAATGACTTCCTAGAGGTAATATAAATTAGGCCTCATTCAAATATATGCCTTTCCAGTTAGCCACTCACTATAACTAATGCATGGTAGGATAGTGGTCATCATATTTTATGTACAAATGAAATGAAAGGCTGAATATTTCAGTCAAGATTTTCATAATCTATAAAACTTGATTTCTAGAATGTGGCATATCTGGGTTTGAATCCCTTTGTAGTATAACATATGGGAAGAATTTCTTAGAAAAGACCACCATGAAAACATACCAGAGTGAATCCATTAATAAGGTTTTTGTTGACATTAAAGATGCATAGAGATTCAGATAACAATGAATTTAAATGTGCTGTCCTGTTCAAAGGGGCATAGGAGATGCGCTACAAGGAATAGCCCCACAGGAAGTGAATTAGATGAACCTGATCTGTAGCCTAATGTGCTTCTCTGTCCATGGTCAGGTGCTACCTCTAGCCATGCTCAAGAATTACTTATTACTGGAACCTCAGTTCTACTCTTTCTATGATCAGTACCTATCTATTGGTCAATCATTGAGATAATTCTCTTCTAATCTTTTTATCCACCCCAGAAAACCTTCTGTCTTACTTTGCACCAATATCTGGGGCAAGTTGACATTTCACTCTGACATTTTAATGGCCTTAAAATTCTATTCTAGTCTCTCACAAGTATCATAGTCCATCCTACTTGGAGCAGAAGTAGCTAGAATTCAGGCAAAACATTTCCAAATAAAATAACCAGACTTTAGGAAGGAGTCCTTGAAAATTCAATGTATTTCAATGACAGCAAATACTAAAACCTGTTCAGCTCTTGGTGGAAAAAAGAACAGTATGGCTTGATAAATAGCTGACCCTTATATTTACATCAATTCTACCTTTCCAAATAATACTGCACTGTTGATGCCTAGGATAGGATTTATGCTAGAAATTCAATTTGGTGGCTGAAGTGAGGCAAGCATTTACAACATTTCATGAAAACTTCTTTTTCACCCCTACCCTGTTGTCAGGTCTGTGGATGCCCCTGAAGGTGCATAAGGCCAGGCATAAACCTGACTCATTCAACTGAAAGTTATCCTGTGCACATGAGCTGGGATGAACTATCAAACAATACACATTCATTTGTTCATTCATTGCTCATCCACTTAATTAATATTTACAGAAGGCTTATTTATCATATGAGAGTCACTTCAAATAAATGTTTAGAAGAAATAGTAACACAATTCTTGAAATTTATTTGGATCATGAAACCTAATTTAATCTTTTTTCAATTTTTTTTTTTTTTACTTAATGTTTCACCAACTCAGCCAGGAAGCTGAAAAATCATCTGTAACCAAATAAAACATCTACGACACTCTATTTGCAGCCATAGTTACATGAAGTTATATCATTAAGTAGCAAAAGGCCTCTTATGCATGATTCTATGAAGAGAATAAACAGACACATTGAAATCTACCCCACTGATATATATGAATGTATGCATATTCATATTTATGTGAATTCATAAAAAGCAAAATGGTCCATGGATCATAATATGAAGACGAAGAGACCATGGAGAACTGTATTCCAGAAGTATGGTGGTTAGAACCCAAACACTGCCTTCAAAAACAACTAAAAGGCTAAATGAATTACTAAAAGTTTCTTTTAAGATGTATCAAATGGATAACCAAAATGACAAACATCCAGAGGCCAAAAATTAAAATGGAAACAGGAATTGAGAAATGAGCAACTCACTAAAGCCAGATTTTGTTCCAAGACAGCCAAAACCAGTGAATTTGAGCTTCATTAGTCATGACCTCCTTAAGGATTAGGGATGGGAGATGAAGTTAAAACCTTCAAAGGCAGATAATTCTATCACAGGAAGCTGACCTCTCTATGGCTCTGGTATTGCTCAAGGAAAGGATGAACTTGAAATTTCCTCTCAATCTAAGGAATGAAAGAAAACACTGCCTGAAGACCTTCTTCACTGAGTAGTAAAAGAAGAATTCTCCCCTAAAAGTCCTTAACTAAAAGCCTCATGGAGTCACGCAGCCTAAATCGACTTTCCCTGAATGGTCTAAGAAACCTCAACAGAGAGTTTCATGTAAGGTGGTATTTGGTTAGCAGTTCCCAGAGTTGCTTGACAAACTGTAAGGGACTAGCTTAAAGTACCAAGAAACTTGAATTCATAATCAGAAACCATAAAACATATAGAGAAATAATTAGACCCCAAATGATCAGATGTTGAAAATTTTAAAGACATATTAATAAGGAGTATAAGCTAACTTTACTGTGTATTATGAAATAAATGTAATATAGCATGGGTAAAAAGTAACAATAATTTTAAATATCCAAGTGGATCAGATAAAGAGTGAAACAGAATTTGTATCTATTTTTTAAATGATAATGACAAATGTAGAAGGAATGTTATGGCTAAAACATAACTGATTAGAAGGCATACTAGAAAATATTCTAATAAAATCATCATCAATGGATTTTTAAACTATTAGAGAATAATTTGATAGAACCCAAGACATTTACATAGTCTAAAAGTTTCTCTTCACTAATTACTTATTAATTATATGGGAAAAGAATAAAAATTTTATAGTAGAGAATCCTGGCTGACAGATACCACTATCTCATCCAGGTGATGAAAATTGATAACCTCAATAATGAAAGTGAAATTTTAGTATCAGTCATCACTTATATAATATTCCTTCTAAAAAGACAACTGGACCCACATTGAGAGACATTCCACAAAACAACTTCTCAGTATTTTAAAAAAATATCATTATTTCCAGGCATGGTGCTACATGCCCATAATCCTAGCATTCTGGGAGGCTGAGATAGGATCACAAGTCTGAGCCTAGTGTGGGCAACTCAGGGACACTTTGGCTCACAGTAACAATTTTTTTTTAAATGAGGATTATAGCTGAGTGAGAAGGCCCTAAATTCAGTCCCCATTACAGGATGAGGGGGGTCATTTTCGTGGAAGATAAAGAAAAACTGAGGAAATGCTCCAGATTAAAGGAAACTAGAGAGATATAGGGCAACTAAATATAATTTGTGACCCTAGACTGTGTCTGAAACCAGAGAAAGAAAATTGCTAGGAAAACAATACTGGGGCAATTGTTGAAATTTGAGTATTGGTTGTATGGTAAATAATAGTATTATCAATATAATATTTCATGACTATGGTAATTATATATCTTGAAGTATTTAGGGGTAAAAGGTCATAATATCTATGACTTACTCAGGAATGGCTCAAAATACAATAGATATGCAAAAAAAGAAAATAAAATGAGAAATGTCATAGAAAATAACAAGAATTTTTTTTTAATTTATAGCAGTAACATAGTATGCTTCTGGTGGAATGGAAAAATATACCAATGGTACAGAATTAAGAGACCCCCAAAAGATCATCACATATATTTAATCTAGATGTTTGACAAAGATGGCTTTTCCAGTCATTGTAGAAAGAATACCTTTTAATTCAAAGGCTTTGCAATAATTTGTATGCATATGAGGGAGAGGAAATTGGATTCTCATATGATGAAAAGTCAATTCTGGGGGAATTAATGTGAAATAAGGCAAAACAATAAAACTTGTATAAAGAATAGAATGCCTGTGTGATCAGCCAAGTACAGAAAGATTTCTTACATAAGACAAAAAGTTCGCAGTATAAAGGAAAATATGAATAAATTTAAGAACATTACAGTTACAATCTCCCATTCATCAAAAGACAAGTATCACACTTCCTATCATATGTGGAGTATAGAAAAAAAAGATGACATAAGAGTAGAAGGGAGACCATTAGAAAAGAGGAAGGAGTCAAAGGAAAGGGTAGAAACAGGGTAGGGATATGGAAGTGTGGCTATGATAAAAGTATGTTCTTCCCATGTATGAAAAGGTCACAGTGAAGCCCACTATTCTGTATATTTAATATGTGCCATAAAAATAATGGTGTTAAGCAGAAATTAAAGCTGAAAGTGTAAATAAGGACTAAAAGGTATAATAGATAATGTGAAGTAGGAAGAAAAGGGGCAAAGCAGAAGGAGGGAGGGGTAAGGGAAGAGAAATAAGGGACTGGAATTAATATGAGTAAAAGAAAAAATGGAAACAAAGTCTTTGTAGTTGGGGAGAGGTGGAGGGGTTGAAGGGAGGGCATGGGAAGGGGAAAAATAAGAACCAAGATGAATTATGTAAAGGTGCAAATTTCCAATGATGAGTGTCATTATATTGTATACCTTAACTGTGCCAACATAATTAATTAAACAAACACATAGAAGAAAAATAAAATGTAAGTTTTATTCTTTTCATGTTAATTTAAAAACATGGAGGATTAAATAATTTTTATCTAAAAACAAAGGGAAAAAATTAGAGAAGAAAAGTAAAGAACCTTCAGGATTCTTTTTTTCAACTTGTCAAAAAAGGTGGTAAGTACTTTGCTTTCACTGTATTTGTTAGGCTATTCACATGTATATTTAAAAATACTCTTCTACTGACTCAATAATTTAGAAAGAAGAACTTGTGTTCAAATGAACAATTCAAGTCAGAAGAACAGGCAATGTTTCCTACATTGATATTCTTGACCAGGATACCTACACTATTCCAGTGATACATTTATACATTTTTCTTTCTTAATCTTCCCTAGCAGATCCTCAAAGCACTTCCACACCACTATGTTCCATCCCAGAAAAAAACGTTTAAATGCAAGTAGTAACGCACATACTTGTATCAAATCAGGTTAGAGAGGTTAGAGTTTTATTTAAACCCTGAAGAGACTGAAAAGGCAAACTGCATGACCTTGAGAAAGCCACTTCAATTTGGCACTTATGTGGAAGGTCAGATTAGACCTGGGGATGAATGGGGCTAAGAAATGTAAGAGACCATATTGTTTGGGATTATTAGTTAGAAAGATGTACATTATATCTTTAGATGTGTAGTATTTTTCATGTGAATGTCTTGGCATTCCAATGAGAATCCCAACTGAGTGCTGAATTTTTAAAAGGTGTTCTCTCCTAGATGACTTATACTCATTTTTATCTGTTACCTGATAGGTGTCATTGTCACATATGATCATCCCTCTTCCTGAAGGGCATGATCACTCTCAACTGTTCCCTCTATGGACAATCTCTGCACCCAAGAATCACAAACTCATATTTTATTAATCCTTTCAAAAGCTTCTGAATTCCCAGGTTTTCCAACCTTCCGCTCAAGTAATATGAAAATAGTTGGTGTCACTCATTGTCTCCTCTAACGAATGTCATTGTCACAGTTCATTCAGAGTTCCTGGTACACTACCCAAACCATTTTAAATACAAAGATTTTCATTGCATAAAAATATTACACATTTTTTCATTTTGTTTTTTGAGACAGGGGCTCACGATGTAGTTCAGACTGCTCTTGAACTCACTATGTAGCCCCAGCTCACCTCCATCTCATGATCCTTCTGCCTCAGCCTCTGGAATCCTGGGATTACAAGTGTGCATCACCATGCCCAGTGTTATTTTTTAATGCAATAAAATTATATAATTTATATTTTCTTTTCAGGTCTGATCTGAAATGCACAGTATTTGCAATATAACATTATAATGATTTTATCAAAGCCTTAACAGTCTCTCTTGACAACATTAAACATATGATTGAAAAAGTAGACTCAAAGATCATTGTTAACTGATTAATATACCTTAACATAGTATTTTCCACTTGAAGACTAGGACCCCTTAGGATAGTAACTAATCCCATTTATTTACCATGGTGGAAATACTAAACATACACTACATCATCAGTTGTAGAATCTTTATATCAGATACCATTTGTTTTCACTGCCAAATACTCATCTCTCCTTCTGGTGATGACACTGCTGATTATAGGGAACCATTCCTTCCATTCTCTTGTACACATGCTTCGGACTGGAATTTTCTCAAAGTCCCCACCTAGCTCCTGGTGTAGGGATATGAACTGGGCTGGTCACTTAGCTATGCTTCACCCTTCTGGGCATGCCAACTTATTCAGGAATGGACACATGACACAGTCCAGGGCAGAGAAACTCAAAATCAGAGCTTGGGAAGGAAAAGCACTCTCTCTGTACACCAAGAATCTGAACCCTATGGATATCACCAAACTGGAACTACCAGAAGTACCACCTGGAGAGAGCTCCCTGAGGATTCAGCCATTGTGTCAAAAAGAGCCAAAGTACAAGGAGGAAATCACAGTCAGCATCATCCTGACATTGCTGGATCACAGATTTACCAGTGACTATGGATGACCTATGCTTGGACCTTGCAAAAATATAAACTAATGTAATCTTTTCAAAAGTAGTTTGAGTTTGCTTTCTGACTCCTGAAATGAAAGCATGCTGATTGGTACTTTTAAGTGTCCTAGTCTGGAAGAAATAAAAACATTTTTATAAAACTCTTTGAAAGTTAATTTATATTGATTTACATAAGTGGATGAAGGGTTCCATAAAGCCCTGACAACTAGAAGGATGGATAAATTACCTAGCTCATTGAGCCTATTATCAGGATCTAAACACAAATGAAAGGCCTAGGAGCTGGATATGGTGGTGCACACCTGTAATACCAGAACGACAGGAAGCTGAGGCAAGAGGATCACAAGTTTGATCCTAGTCTGGAAAACTCAGCAACTTAGTGAGACTCCCACCCCCCACAAAAAAAATAAAATAAAAAGGACAGGATGTAGCTCAGTGTGAAGGCCTTGTATTCAGCATGCAGTACTGGCGGGGGTGGGGGGGGAGAGCAAAAAGAAAAGAAGAGGAGAGGAGGGAAGGGAAGGGAAGGGAAGAGGAGGACTTGTGGGGAGAGGATGAGAACAGGGATACACACATATAGGGAGAAGTGCCTAGCAATAGTCCCTAGCAGGAAATAAGCCAGGAAGTATCCTGGAACAAGTCTTGCAGTAGAAGATAAGAATATTGGTCAAAGACAGGGACAGTTGGAAGAAAGAAGAGTACATAATATGTGACCCTTTAAAGGAGGACTCGGTACATGGCTAATTACATGGCCTTTTTCTCCTCCAGGTTTTTCTCCTATAACTGTTCTCTCAAGCTCCCTAATTAAAGCTACTTCCAACTCTCAGAAGCTGCCTGCATTGACCTATGGAGCCTTTCGCTCTTCCACGCCAGTGATGATGAGCCTTTTAGAGCTTTCAATGATATAAACAGCCTGCTGCAGCGTGCATGCCTTAAGTCTACCACTACTGCCTTTCTTTTCTTCTCTCAGCCTTCAAGCCCAGCCTCTGCCTCCCTTTGAAAAGCCCTTGAGGACCCTCTTTCCACCTGCAGATGCCAGGAAGGCCTGGGCTTGGCCTCTAAAGAAATCATCTCCCTTGCCTTCATATTTTTTACTTGTCTATAATACAAACTCCCTTGGCAAAGGGACCTTGTCTAATTCACTTTAAAATCCCCAGGGCCCAGCACAATGTACAATTCTTAATACATATTTTAAAATTTGAATTGATTAAAATTAATTGAATTAATTAAAGATAACCAAAACCAAAACAGTACAGTACTATAGGTTCTGTACCTTCATCAACCCTAAACAAAAAATAAAACAAACATCATTGGGCTAAAAGAACAAATAAATATATTGAGGGACACAACACTGGAAAAGAAATTTGCCTCCATTCTCATCCAACCCACAACCAAGCCCAATGTGCAGCAGACCCTTCTGCAAGTCTTGAACCACTACCCTCCACCCAGAGAATCTTCTGTCTGCCAGGCCAACGCCTTCTTTGGGAACTGAGCTCACCTCAGCCTAGGCTCAGTTGTCAGAACTTCTGTTTTCTGTTGGGCTCAGTGTTGGTCTCCGCCACACTTTGAGCAACAACACAGTACTGACCACATATATGTGGATAAATGTCATTGTGTTATAATGCACTGTGTAGCTGAGTTGTTACTGAATATTTTATATTTTAGTGATTATGATTTGACATAAGAAAATAACAATTCCCCCAGCTTCTTTTAATTTTTCCTAAATAAAAAAGTAAATTTAGTCAGGTATGGTAGCACATGCCTATAATCCCAGCACTCTGGGAAGCTGAGACAGGAGGGTTGCAAGTTCAAGGCCAGCCTAGGCTACATGGTGAGTTCAAGGCCAGTCTGGACTCTTAGCAAGACCCTGTCTAAGAAAAAGGAGGGGAAATTTCATTTTAGACTAAATACTGTACAGAGACTTTTTTTTAGTCTTAGAAGGAAACATCAAGGCACTTATTTCACAAGGAATCCAATCATTATGTACTGCCAACATGGACTAATAAAAAATAAAAACTTCAAAAAAAGTACTAGCATATAAAACATGTGTGGTCATGCATGCTTATAATCCCAGACTTTGGGAGGCAAACTTGATTGCAAGTTTGAACCTGGCCTGAGCATGTTAGCAATTTATCAAGACCCTATCTCAAAATAAAAAATAAAAAGGACTGGTAATGTAGCTCAGTGGGAAATCTCTGGGTTCAATCCCCAGTACTAAAAAAATTAAAAATAAAATAAAAAATTTAAAAAGTACTAGCATGTGACAGAAAACAATGTATAGATTCACTGTATAAAACTACAATAAATGGTAGAAGTTAGCAGAAGGTACATTTTAGCTTAAGATAAGAAAATCTCTCCTTTAATGAAAGCTGTCCAGCAACTGAGCAGTCTGAATTGCAAAGTGGAGAATTTAGTAAGAGTCACTGAAAATTTCCCATAAATTTTATATTGGACACCTATTACTTTATTAATGTTCATGGCCTTTTGAAATTTGTAACAAAGCTCCGGGTCTCCTGTTGTAGATGAAGAAATTCACAAGCTTAAATGATTTGCTCAAGGTCACAAATTGACTGATAGAAGTCTGACACTGTTTCTTACATAACATTCTTTATTGTCTCAGGAAATAATAGGTTTCCTGCAATTGCAGATGATATAATTTATTGCTATTTAATTCTTGATGTTCTAAGCAAGACTCACATTTTTACACATTTTTCCTTCTTGAAACCTTTTGCAGATAAGGATTTTATACTTCTACAAATTCCTCGGTATGGCACTTTAATTAGTTTTAAACAATTCTGCATCAAAAAAGTTAGATCCAATTGATTAGTTTGCAAATTGCTAGATCATCTGTATCGAGCATTAACAACATAAAATGTCAATATGTCGTTACAAATACAGTGGCAGTTAGGGGAATAAATGTCAACTTTCTCATTATTTTTCTTGAGAGTTGTGATAGTAACCATCATGGTAGCTGCAGTTAATAACCCAGTGTTTGTGAAAGGAGACAATTACCTGCATTGAGCCTCAAAACAAAATGAGATACAAATTTCCTGCAACTATTTTCAAATTAAATTAGCATTATAAATCTATGAGGAGGTTGAGGTACTAAAATCTTAAAGGGAAAAAGAAGGAAACTAAGTGTAGTTAATTTAAAGAAAATTACAAGCAACCAAAAGACAATAAATAAATATTTTTCATTAGTGTTAAATGGAATACACAAGAGTCATAGTGAAATATGATCATGTTACACATCAAGCTGAAAAGGCTGTGAAAAAGAGACAGGCACAGTGCAATGACATGATAGCTGCATGGTGGGTGGCCACTCAGCTGGTCCCTGGGGATCCCTGCCTCCTGTTAGTCATGTTCTCCCTCAAATATGGGCTGTACTTAGTAACTCATTACTGATATGCTGATTAGGGCAAAAGTATGAGATGTCTTTTCCAAGGTTACTTACAAAAAACTGGGACTTGTCTAGTGCTTGCTCTCTCACCCTTCCTGCTCTCTGAGAGAGGGCATCTGACATACAGTGAGCTGCCATCTTGTGGGGCATGGACAGTTCTGGCTCTCACCTGGCAAGGACCTCAAGTCAGCTGATAGTGAAACAACTGAGCAAAAAGCAAACCCTCTTTGGAGGTAACTGCAACAGAGTGACATTTGACAGAAGCTCTGAGAGATCCCAAAAGGTGGAACCAAGGTGAAGCCACACCTAGATATGTAACCCTCAGAAATTGGGAGATATTAAATGCTTGTTATTATAAGCTGTTAAATTTTAGAGTAATCTTTTAATAGCAATAGACAGCTAATAGATATTCCCATATACTTCTAGCTTCTGGAAAGTTAGTGCCACAACTGTAGCAAGAGCCTTTTAAGAGAGTTTTTTCATTTTTACTCCATAATTCCACACCAAGGATTCTTCCATAAAGAAATGAAGAAGTGTGTAATTGATGATTAATTGTTAATTGATTCTAAACATTGCTCTTGAAAGAAAATCTTAAAATCATTATTTATGATGTTTAAAACCTGGAAATAAAGCCAGATGTGGTTGTTTATACCTGTAATCCAAGTGTGCTAGGGGCTGAGCTAGGAGGAGTGAAGGTTTGAGCCCAGCCTACAATTCAGCAAAACTCTGCCTCAAAATTAAAGGGGCGAGGGACTACTAAAGATATTTACAAAACACATGAGAATAAATCAAATAGAAGAGCAGAGACACACACACCCCCAGCACCAAGGAGGTGAGGCACACACTCGCCGCCCCCATTGAAATGAGAAGACACGTTAACAACTCTCAAAACCAGACTCACAGATCACCTAATGCAACACCAAAGGGAAACAAGATGGAACAACCTGATACTCAACCACCTGGACTCCCTGAACTGGCAATAAAAGAGGATCTGGGAAAAATGAAATCAGAAATAATTTCTCAGATAACAGCAGAGATTGGGACCATAGTGCAAGACATGATTAATAAAAGTAGACAGGACACAGATAAAAAAAATACAGGAGCTGAGGAACATGATGGAATACCAAAATAGGAAACAAATGGAATCCGTAAAACAAATGCAAACAGATTTCCAAGAGATTAAAGACTCCACTTAAAGTTCACAAAGCAGAATGAGCCAATGTGAGGGCAGAATTTCAGATATAGAAGATAAGATTGCAATTAGTGACCACGATAAGAAAAATCTCTTTAAAATAGTAAGGGACCATGAGAAATCGATCCAGCAGGTACTAGATGATGCAAAGAAGAATAACATAATACTGATTGGAGTCAATGAAGAAACAGGAGAGAGTGCAGATGACATAAAAAAAAAATTGTTCATGGAAGTGATGGCAGAAAACGTCCCAAGGAGCGGAAAACAATTTGACATACAGATAAGTGAAGCATGTATGACTTCAACTAGTCTTGATCAAAAAAAAATCTGCACATAGGCATATAATAGTTAAGATTACAGAAAACCAACAGAAGAACAAAGTTATACAAGCACTTAGAGAAAAGAAACAAAACACATACAAAGAAAAGTCCATCAGAATGACAGCAGATTTCTCAATGCAAACCCACAAGGCAAGAAGAGCTCGGAATGACATATTTAAAAGCTCTAAAGGAAAGCAGCCTCCATACTAGATAGATGTTCCCTGAAAAGCTATCTCTCAAAATTGATGGAGAAATAAGATACTTTCATGACAAAGAGCATGTTAGGAAATTCATAAATACCAAAACAGCACTCCAAAACACTTTAGATAATAACCTAGGAAAAGACAATGAGTATCACAACCCCAGGAAGCCCAGCAGAATGAATCCATTGGGCATGAAAAGAAACTAAATGAAAACAGGGAGAATCCAACAAAAAGAAAAAGTTATGACAATGACAAGTCAATACACATCAGTAATAACCATCAGTGTAAATGGTCTCAATTCACCAATCAAAAGAAATAGACTGGCAGAATGGGTCAAGAAGCAAAATCCAACAATATGCTGCATACAAGAAACACACTTAATT
>NW_004624738.1:15466746-15489848 GCF_000247695.1 Heterocephalus glaber | reverse complement strand
CTGAGATTCCACCTCACCCCAGAAAGAATGGCTGCTATGAAGAAATCAACCAATAATAAATGCTGGCAGGGTTTCGGGGAGAAGGGAACCCTTCTTCATTGTTGGTGGGAGTGTACACTGGTGCAACCACTGTGGAAGTCAGTATGGAGATATCTCAAAGAACTAGGACTGGAAGTCCCATTTGAGCCAGCTATTCCCCTGGTGGCTATCTTCCCAAAAGCATTAAAAGAATCATACCACAGCGATATATGTGTGCCCATGTTCATAGCGGCACAGTTTGTAATAGCTAAAACTCGGAAACAGCCCAATTTCCCATCAACTGGAGACTGGATAAAGAAAATGTGGTTTTTTAATAAAATGGAGTACTACTCAGCCATTAAAAATGAGGAATTACAGACATTTGTAGCTAAATGGATGCACATTGAGGTGATACTCTTAAGTGAAATAAATAGGACACGCATGTGTAAATACCGAATAGTTTCTCTAGTGTGAGAAATTGAAAGTATAAATAAGGACTAAAAGGTATAATAGATAATGTGAAACAGGAAGAAAAGGGGTGAAAGGGAAGTGGGAGGGGTAGGGGAAAGGAAAGAAGGGAATGGAATTAATATGAGAAAATGAAAAAAATGGAAACAAAGTCTTTGTAAATGGGAAGGGCTGGAGGGGTTGAATGGAGGGCGGGGGAATGGGGAAAAAATAAGAACCAGGAGAGATTATGTAAAGGTGCAAATTTCCAATGATGAGTGTCATTATATTGTATACCTAAAATGTACCGATAAAATTAATAAAAAAGAATAAACCAAATATACCAAAAATATGGCAATACATAAATATACTAAGAAGACTTTTTAAAAGAGTAATTCTAGAAAAGGAAAGTAGTCCTATCAGATATTAACACACATTTTCATATTACAATAACTAAAGCATCAAGATACTGGCATATGCATGGATGAATAAATGAATAAATAAATGAACAGACATTTTAAAGATAGATACAAATATATATAGAAATTAAATCTGGGTAAAAATGGTATTCAAAACAAGATAGAAAAAAATTTTTTTTAACATATAGTGAAATGGCCATCTCAGGTAAAACTTACTTTATCCACTGTGTCCAATTTTAACCAAAGTTAAAATGAAACATAAAAGAGAAATGGTAGTTTTTATATACAACTTTCCACAGAAAATAAAAAGTGTAGAACCCATACAAGAAAATACTAGTAAATTTTCTGACATAAGTGAAAACATTCATGACAAAATGGAAAAAAAAAACCTTGCAAACATATTAGAGTTAAAAGGCTACTTTCTTTAACTTTTAAAGGAGTTTCAGAAATAAATTTTAAAAAGATGATAGAAAATACAGAAGACATATGAAGAGAGAATACAGAGAAAAGAAAATCAAAATAATTCTGAGACATAACAAAATAGGTGCAAACTATTCCCTAATGAGAAATGCAAAGTAAGTGACTGAGCAAGCATCACCAATTGGAATGAGCAGGTCCAGAATGTTTGATAGTCTGGGTTTATATCAAAGCAGGCACTGTTAAATATCACAGATGGAAGGTTTCATTGCTCCAACATCTCTAGAGAGTGATTTGGCAGTATGCTTCAAAATTACAAATGCTCCTTCTCTGACTCTACGTTCTACTCTAGAACTTTACCTTATAGATAAATTCACATTTTAATAAAATTATATACATGCAGACATATTCAGTACCACCATTTTGATTTTTTTAAAAATTTGAGACAAATAGGCATCAATAGATGACTTGTTAAATACATTAAATTACTTAATACAAAAGGAAAAATAATGAAGTATCTCTCTAAGTCACAAATGGAGAAACTATAAGATGTGCTGGGAAAATAAACATAGAATTGTGAGGATATGCTACCACTGAGTCCAGAAAGAGAATACATACTCTACATGGATACCAGTATATAATTTATCAATGATGGCAAATCACAAATGTATAGAAAGAATATATATATAGATCACTTCTGGATGATGAGATTGCAAATTGCTTTTGTTTCCTTCCTACTCCTTTTTTGCATTTCTACATTTTCAAAACTAACCATACATAGCATTCAAAGTATAAGAAAAAAACTATTAAAATATATGCATATACATTACATAAGCCTACTGGTTTATATTTTGTTCAATAGTGATTGAGGGTGGGGAGCCCCTAATTTTTTTAAGTTCTCATAGTCAAGTGTTTTCTTCATGTATTCATGAAAAATGAACAATATATTGACTTTCATAAATGTCATATAAAATTGATAAGGGCAGAGGAGTAGGAGAAAAGGTATAATCAATCTTCAGGTGCAATAGTTTGCTTTTCTGCTAAGTGTCTTTTCCAAAAGCAATTACTAAGGATGGAGTGAAGCCTGCACCAGAAGGAAAAAAAACAACTCAACATAAGACTTCCTATGCCTTTGTAAGTGAAAATAAGTTGGACTGGAGAAGCAATTGTCTCCTCCTTTGGAAGCAGAACACAGAATGGAAACAATGTATTTGGTAGTTTGCAGAAGGTCTATGACAAAATCACAAAATCTTTACTCATAAATTTCAGCCTGGCAGCAACAGATTGGCCAAAGTATAAAATGACATGATAGACTATCCTGCAGATTTATAAGGCTATTAAAGTGTACATAATGTTATAAACACTTCCCAATTTGGTATCATGCATTGGTAAACTGCTCTTTCTCTTCAAGATCCTGTCCACCATCTTAAGGCTCACTCACTCCTCAGGGTGGGCTCAGAGAAGAAGGTACGGCATGAGGAAAGGTCTGTGGTTTTGTTCCTGTCTGGACTGACTGGTTTCAGGGACGTATACAGAGAAGAGAAAGAACACCTGCAGAAGCAGGGTGAGATGTGCGTGTGGTTTACATGTTGAGGTACGGATGCTAGATAAACTAAAAGGAATGGAAAGGAAGTGAAGGGAGGAGAGATTGCCCCAAATCACACGTGGGACTTGGAGAGATGGTTGCTTCCCAGGATAACCCCAAGATTTCACTCCAAGGTTGGGCGGCTCAGTTGCACCAGCCACCACCCTGAGCCACCAGCCTCACCCTGAGGTGAGGGTGAATATCATGGAGTGGGCATGTGGTGGAGAAGCTGGTCATCTCCCAACAACCAAGAAACACAGAGAGATACAGAGAGAGGAAAAAAAAAGAATGTAAGGGACATGGACAAAATGTACTCTTCAAAGGGATGGCCCCAGTGACCCACTTCCTCCAACCCTACCCTGTAAGAGTCCACCACCTCCCACCAGTGCCACCAGCTGGGGACCAAGCCTTCAACACACAAGCCTGTGAGGGACATTTCAGATCCAAACTATAACAGTGCTAAACAGTGAAGTCATTATTATTAAAAGACAACTTTCAGTCATATATCACTAATTTAACCTAAACAAAATGCAAGATGTGTAAGCAATTAATTTTTATAAACACCTTTTCTATCCATTTTTAGTACTCTGGAAAAATCAGCATATAATTTTATGTGAGTCACCAAGGAAATAGAATAAATTTTTCATAACTGGAGGAGAGCTTAAAAGTCATTCACCTTAATGACTAAATTTCTATTACAGCATCTTTGACAAGTACTATTCTAGCATGGAACATCCAGAAAACAAGAATTTATTAGTTAACAGAGAAAGAAGAAAATATGAGCCTGCAAATGAGAAGCAAAATTATAGACATTTATTTGGAAGCAACTTCTTTCACCCAGAAAATTACAAGTGTGGAGATCTGCTTATGTTTTCCTGATGTTAATTTGCCACATAATTTGGGATTTGCTGCATCTAAGGAAAGACAGCATGAAAGCATGAGACTAGTCATGTAGGATGGGGCTCCCTGGAAAATGCCCTCGTAGCTACACAGAAATACCCTTGTCACTGTAAAATTAACAGGTTGTGAACAATTCAGAAGTTGCAAGCACTAAGAGGCCACATTTTTATTGTACTACATGTCTGTCCCTTGAAAAAGAGACACACAGAGGCAAGGAAAGGTCTCCACCAGCCACGACAAGGTAGGTTAAACTAAGTCCTTCTTTCACAACAGTGAGAATGGCTATGACCCTGCATGCAAACTCTACTGGTCAAAACCACAAAAAGCAGAACAGTAGTCCTTTACTACCATCCCAACCTGCAGAGAAAAACACCCTCAATACTTACTGAATGTTACATTTCTGGAGATTCACATATCAGAAAAGGCTGAGAGCAGTTCATCCAGGGCAGAGTCTATCAGCCATGTATCTCTGCCACTCACACGATTTTTAAGCAATCTACAAACAAAACACACACATAAAATTAGCCCTACAACCAGTTTTCAAATACAATTCTGAGTTGTTTAAAGTTGACTGCAGCTAGGGATTTAGCTCAGTGGTTCCATTGCCTGCCTTGCAAGCGCAAGGACCCTAGTTCAATCCCCAGTACCAAAAAAAAAAAAAAGTAAAATTGACTGCAAATATTTTATTCCTGTCTCCACTAAGAAAATGCAATATTGGGCACATTACTTTTCTCTCTGTCTCAAGCTTCTCTTACAGGAAATAGTGTTCTTCCAAAAACATAATTTGTAATGTTTTTTTCCTTGCAATGAGAAATTTTAATGAATTCACACTAATAACAGAGTCAAGTTCAAAGCTGGTTTCCCCTTCAAGTCATCCCCTACTCAGTCTCCTTTCCAGATATACTTACCATCCTCTAACAATGTTTGGAACCTCCATACCTCCCTTCCTTTGCTGAGGTCCTTTCACCTACCTGAAATCCATCCCTCTCCTGTACATACTCTGTGCACACTCCTGCTGAACCCTATGAATTTTTATATTCCTCAGCTCATTGTTAATGACATTCATCGGGCTCTTACAATGAGCTGCCCAATATGGCTGCAGCTTCACAGATTACTGTAAACACCCAGTGATGGTGTTAACTTTTTGAGTTAAGGCATCTTCCTTTGGGCTTAGGATTGTCAAAGAAAATACAGACTAGATACTTAAATTTGAATTTCAGATAAGCAATGTAAGTCTGTCTTATGAAATGGTTCGAGTTCATTAGCGGTAGAAGTTGTAGGCTGTGCTTGTGCCATTTAACACCCATAAGATCTCCATGCAATCTAGAAAAAGTTGCCATGCACTATCTGGAACATAAATGAAAACATTTTTATTTGAAATTCAAATTAACTGAGGGACTGGTATGTTTATTTGCTGAATTCAGCAACTTTATTGGGAACATCTATACCATAATAATCACTCAGCACACAGTTTAAGATAGTTGACTGCCCATGATATATGTTAATTAGTTGAGCTACATATTTTTATCTAGAAAAACCTGAGGATAGTAATTACAGAACTCAGTGTCTCTAGCACTTGGGTTTTTGTTCCTCCCTGTTCCAAGGGACCAACACACAATCCATCTGATCTCTGCTCTGAGTTAACAACCTCTGAGAGCAAGGTTGGGTTAGTTCCAAGCAATTGGAGGGAGGCATAAAAGTTGGAAGGGTTAATCCAATCCTGAGACCCAGGGAAACAAGTTCCAGTTCTTAGACAAGGGGTCACCAAAGGGCTAATTGTGAATGAGAGAGGAAAAGTCCAGGGGTGGTGCTGAAAAAATGAGTTCAGGACATGCCTCAAGACAAGTGCTGATTCAACAGCATGAGACCAAGAGAATCTCAGAGAGCAGCTACAGCAGGGAGGGGCTGTCCAGGTCAGAGTCCATTTGGACCAATTCCTTCCTTCAGGTTGACTAAAGTAATCTTTGACACACTTCCCATGACTTTTCTCCATGCCTTTCCTTAGGCTGTCTCCATTAGCTTTTTCCTGGGAAAGTAAAATCCATGCCCCACCAGAAACCGTGGTGGGAGAAGAGATCCATGATCTTTAAAAGAATAATATTATGTTCCAAGTGGTACTATTCTAAAGAGACTGAAAGCTCCCTACAGCAGATACAGAGAGCCAGGCATAGTCAGAGGAGCAAAGGTAACTTGTAGCAGAATAGTAAGTGGTCACAAAAGGAAGATGTAGCCACATGGGTGCTTTTTACACCAGCACTTCAGACCTTCCCCAAGAGATTCTTTCCCAGAGTACATTATAGCCACTTCATTCTCAGTGGTGTGCTGACTCCCTTCTTCACTGACACTTTTTCACAGCTTTCACAAGGTAAACTAACACCATTGCCAAAGAGCCAATAGATCAATAGCCAACTGCCTGGCTGATGGACTGACCCTCCAGAGTCAGGTGGTGCCATGGACACTCCCTGTGCCTGAGTTCAAGTCCCAGCTGTGTTACTTCTCTGCCGTGTGCCAAGAATATGATTATGTAACTTTAGCCTCAGATATACAAGACAGAGGTTATAAAATCTCATGTAGGGAGGGGTACTGCCTAGTGACTGACATAATATTAACATATTAAAATATGACTAGAACTGAATGAATGTTAATTCTTCACCCTCTACAATTTATGGCAATAAGGAAGGGAGTCCATCTTTAACATTGAAAGTCTCTTAACATAGAAAATGAATAGTGAGAATCTTATAAAAAGAACTTCTGACAGAAAAGTACAAGTGAAGGAAGAGTAAGAAAATCTAAGGAGTGTGTATAAATTAGTATATCCAGATGACATGCAAGGTAATATATTAATAGAACTGACAGACACACCTACAAGGTCCTTTCTCATTTTGCCTCAAGGCTGGTGTGAAGTTCACATGACTAGAAGGGTGCTGAAGGAATTGCTGATAGACCTTTATACCTTGATCAAGATCTGGGAGAAAGAATGATCAGCAAGCTAATGAGGTTTTCTGAATGTTATTAATCTGACAGATGCTGCAAACATGAGTAAGCAAAGATAAAAATAACAGCAAAAAAACCCCTACAAAATACAATCGGGGACAGAAAAAAAGATAATGCTGTACAAAACTCAATGTAAAAAATGCTAACTCATTCAACTGAGATACTCACCACACTCAAAGGACTGGAAGAAACAGGGAACTAATAATGATAAAAAGCACCAAGGGGCAAACAAAAATAGCAAATTGGAAAGAAGCTTATACTATAAGCTTATCCAGGGAAAAGAATGAGCATGACTGGGTAAATGTCTGAATTTCTATTATTCCACTTAGCAACAAAATGGCCCAAATGAACTGAGGTTCCTCTGAGGACAAAGGCACCAAGTTTGAGGCTTCAAAAGGTCACAAATTTATGTTTAAAAGGTAGGGAATGTGTGATGAAGAGTGAAAATGCTGTAATAGAAGAAATAGTAATTCCCAGAAGAAACAGGGACAACTGAGTGCTTCATAAGAAATGGGCAGAACATAAAATTGGTTCATAAATATACATGTGCAAATGATGTGGAAGGGGGGAATGGCATTGTTTCTGAACAGAAATTAAGAAGCAGGAAGCATTTTAGGAAGGAGAGACGAAGTACAGTAACCCATGAAATGAAGCCATGAATCCAAAGCTGCCTAGGGGCCCATAGCAGATCCATCTTCCTAGGCCTTTGGTACCAGCTGGGATAAAATGCCAGTGTCCTCCTTCCTGCAGCCTGCTTGGTATGACTCACAGGGCCCTTTAGGTCAGACTAGGAGGAAGGGTTATGATACAAAGACACATATGTCCTTCTCTCAGAAGGAACAGCTCTCAAATAAGCATAAGCAAAACCCTAGTTCCCTGCAGTTAATTTTGACCCCAGACCCAGTTTCAGCAATGATCCAAATCCCAAAGGATATTCAACTTCAATGTGACATTTCCATTAACAAAGAGGACATGCAGCTTCAACACATTTCTTCCACTTAGAAAGTTTCTGACAAAGGTCAAGAAATGTAAGAGAGTTAGTGATGTGTTCCAGAACTCCAGACTAAGGAAGAGTTACAGTACTGAAAAATGAATTAAGTGCTGACTATTATAATGTCAAAAGTGCCAGAATTCTAAAAGTTATGTCTGAGAGTCTTGGGGAATAGAGACAAAAGGGCAATGGTTGCATTAAGTTTTAGAAGTCCTCAGAGGCAGGGTCTTTCTGTGGTCAGGCAGAACAGACTGGGATAGATGGAACTCAACAAATATGTGAAGAAAGGAAATAAAATTGAAAAGAAGAATAAGGAGCAAGGGAAGAAAAGGGGGACTACACTAAGAGTCTCTTGATGACATTTACAAGGTGCTCCCAGAGACCACAATGAGTGAAGCCCAGGCCTTGCGGGAGTTCTAACCCAGAGAACCCCATCATACTTGAACTGTTTGCAGATCTTATAAATATCCCCAGTGGGAAATGTGACCCAAGGATTTTGTAGTAAAATAATGCACTCTTTGCTAAATAGCTACTATCAGTTCTTGACTTGCTACTGGGTTCCTGTAGAGACTGAACCTCTCTTTGTTGGAAACCAGCAGACACAGAAAGTAGGTACCTTTGGATTTCAACAATCCATACAGTGATGCATTCCTAAGTGGACATGGTATTTATGAAATCAGGCTTGTATATGTCCAGAAGGCATAGGAGGTGGCTCACATTCCTGGCTTGTTCGCTCCTAAACACTGTTACAAACTCTCTATGAACACACATAAAGTTGGGAAGGATGTTCTCTATAATGAGTTGACCAGGAGGGCATTTTAAGATTGACTTGCAAATAGTTTTATCCAATCTGCTGGCCCAAGAAGTGAATTGGTGCCGCTACATGGGGAGCCTCGAAGCAGTTCTCCCTGTGGGTCCCTTCGCCTGGAAACAAAGACCTAAATTAAGAATTTATACCAATTCATCTTTGTGAACAGTGGCTAAGGGTTCTTCCCGATTGTCAGGAACTTGAAAGGACTGAGTTCCTTCCACTCAGAAAGGAGACTGGGGAAAGAGCTCTGTAAATCAGCCTATTGGAATTAACTCATAGTGCTAGGTTATTTCTGATCCATATTAGTGATGCCCAGAAGAATCCTGCTGAGAAGGAGACATCATATAAACAGGCACTAAAGTCTCTTTCCTTTGTCAACCTATTCTTACTCATTGAGTTCACAAACAAGAGGTCCATGAAAAAGAAATAAAGGTTATGCAATAATGTAGACTTCTGCTTACCACATCTGACACTGCTGCATAGCTATGAGCCCTGCTTGTTGCTTCCAGAGATCAGCACTAAGTCCTCTGTATGGCACCATGCCCTAAGACACCAGCCAGCTTCCTGATGGCTTTAGTTCAATCCCATCTATCAGGGAAAGGCAGGTGTTTGTGATATCTTTCTGTCACTGATTTGGGGTTTAGGTTTACCAACATTGATCATAATGCCTCTGGTGGCTTCTTCATCCATGAGTTTGCTAAATTCTATAATGAACATCCTGACATGACACACACTACTGCTTGTGATAGAGGAAATCACTTTGCCATGAAATGAATATGACAGGGAGCCAATGCCCATTAGCCTCACCAGTTTTACTATCTATGCCATCAACCAGGAGCAGCTGATCTCATGAAAGAGTGGAATGAAAATGTATGAGACTGAAACGCTCACCAATGAGATGCAATATGTAGTATTCTGAACTTGAAATCAAAATATATTGCTGGTTTTGCCCTATTCAAAATATATGGATCTTCAAATGGCTCTGATGATTTACAGGCACCATCCACTGGGGAAAAGGGAATGGAACCACAAGTGGGTGGCTGCGATATGCCATTTGGGGCTCCTCCGGCAAAAAGGCAAAAAAGGGTGTTAGGGTACAATTATAATGAGTGGTCCTGATTATAGAAGGCAAGCAGGGCTGCTTTTCACACAGGGGATAGTTTTTGTTTCACAATGGGGGGAGAGTTGTCCTGAACCACCTTATTTTATGAGATGTGATCAAAACATACAGCAAGTGTTAAATTTTAAAAATTTGTTATAGTAAAAGACATATTCAATTAGTCCCCATCAAAATACTCTCCCTCACTTTGAACACATTTATCCCACAATTCTTGCCACTTTCTGAAGCAGTTCTGGAAGTCCTCTTTTGCAGGTATTTTTATGAGATTTGATAAAAAAAAAAAAAACACACTGTGAATGATACTGCCAAATGCCATCAAAAAAGAACATTGTGGTGTGTCCTAATCCAGTGTATTCACCAGATCTGACACTGTGTGAACTTCTTGCTCTTCCCCCGAATCAAAATGACCATGAAAGGTAAACATTTTTAGTAGATTCAGGACATGGAGGCAGCCATGGAGAAAAGAGAACTTCCAGAACTTGTGTTTGAAGCAAAGGAGAGTATTTTGAAGCAATGAGCCTTTTACTACGGTAATTTTTTTAAATATAAACATTTATTTTTTTCAATAAGACAGTGTATTTCCTTATCAAGTGGTAAAAAAACAAATTCCTACACAGATAGGTGTTAGATCTCTTAGAAATGGAAACACAGGATGCTGGTAAATAATTCTGAACAACTGAGGTGGCTAATTACAAAAGAATCATGAAGTGAAAAGTGGTAACAGAAAGATGAAAGAAATAACTATGGCCTCATAAGTTATAGAAATAAAGACTATAGCTGTATAATGTTTCAGCTGTATAATGTTTCTCACATATTTACTCATATGGTTTTTCTTTTCTTTCCTATGTTTCTCCTGCCCTTACACATGGTGCATTGGTAGTAGAAACAGTCAGGACATGATGGAACTAGAGAGGCTGGGCCTGGAGGTAGATCTAATATGTGTTGGGCCTTTAACACATATCCACCTGTATGAAGTACACTAACATCACTAGACAGGTACATTTTTTAATTTTTTTATTTAAGAGGAAAATAATAAAAATTAACATTGAGGAGCCAAGTGGGCCAGAGTAGACCATTATTTCTTGTTCTCCAGCCTCTGTACACTTAGTATGGCTGGGATTTCTCCAGTCTTATGAGACTGACCTCACCTCCCACTACTGAAGTGGAACGTGCTAGACAATCACTTCTCCAGATTCCACCTCAAACTTTGGAAAGGAAGCTGGTGAATCAAAGAAGCAGGAATTGCATAGACGCCATTCTGGTGAGGGTGGTGACAGGAATTGCAGCTGAGACTGGCTTCCAGAGATGGTAGTGGGTGTGATTTTATCAGCAGGCAGTGTCCATAACTGGTGTGGTAGCAGCAATAGTATCTCCACAGACCTTTCTTTGATACACAAGTATGAGCACTGAACTGGCTGCAGAGCCTCCAAGCCTGGTATTCCAACCTGATCCAGGATTCTGTGACTTAACTGCTCTGTTTTGCCAAATCCCTTTTGTGCTTCAATTAGCCACAGGTGGTTTCTTTCACTTGCGACTGAAAACCATGATCAGTGGTTTCAGTTTGCAAAGGAAGTAAGATTTTTGTAATCCCCTTATCTTACAAGGACCAGACTTCTGACATCTTTAACTGAACCAATCTCTGTTCATTCTTTTTATTAATTCATTGGTTTTGCGTATTCATTCACTCATTCATCTAGTTTTCAATCCATTCATTCAGCAACTAGTTATTTAACTCTCAATCTGTGGCAGCTAACAAAAGCAGACACAGTTCTTCCTCTCCTGAGCATGTAGTTTAAAAGGCAGCAATCACACAAATAAATATAATAGTGCAACTCTAATAACTCCTAAAGAAAGAGGCATATAACAAGGGGAGTTGGCCATCATGGAGGCTAGTGAAGAATGCCCTCAGTAACTCATGACCAAACTGAGATCTGAAGAAAGTGGGAAAATGAACTGTGTGATGGAGGAGGAGAGAAATATATTGCAGATAAAGGAAATAGTGTGTGCAATGCCCAAGCAGCAAGTAGGGCAAAGTGTCTTAGAGCAAGTGAAAGTGCACTATGCCTAGGAAGAAGGAAGCACAGGGAATTACGATGTGGAGAAATGAGTTTGAGGAGTTCGTAGAGTCCACAGGACAGCAGGCTTAGTAGTGCATATTAAGGATGTTGACTTTTATCTAAGAGAAATGAAAAGCAGGGAGCATTTTAAGTGGTGGTTGGAGAGGTAGAGCATGAAAATAGTAATGACCAAATAAGCCTGGCTAAATGCTATAGCTTAGTTATTCCCAATTTACACATATGCATTAATGTTTCCAAGAAGCCTTGCAGTAAAGAAGTCTATTCAAGTTGTTCAACCCAGAGTTTTCCCAACTTATTTGATATGCAACATTTTTCTTTCATTTGCAGAGCACCCGTTGACATCTGAAAAGCCATGATCTAAGGAGTATGCATATGGCATTGCTGAATTTGAATATAACAATTAGTAATCAGTAAGTAAAAATAGTTTGAGTTTCTGAATTTTTCTTAATTTTGGTGAGAATGAAGAAGAAATAAAAGGAAATATTGAACAATGAGAGCCAGGAGGGCAGAACAACTGGATCCAAGAGAGGAGGTTACGCTGGGGTGTGTGAGTAGAAGGCTAAGTAAGGTGCAGAAAGGTAACCACAGTGGCTCAAAAGAAATTTTGCTCAAAAAACCTGTTTATTCATCTCAAACTGTGAGGAAACAACACAAGCTGGGAAATGCGTTTTTGGTTGATTGCTTGGATTTATTTTTTTTCCAAGTCAAGCAAAAGCACGTACAGGCAACTTTGTGATTTATAATTGTTTTGTTTTGTATTTTCTCAAACACGGTGATTTCCTTGTAAAAGGGCATGTTTCCCATGGGTTTTATTAATCGAAGTGCCACTGTAACTGCATTGCTGTCACTATGATTTCTCCCTGTAGCTGTTGCTAAAAGCAGTAGTCTTTCTTCACTTAGTTTTTCTATTGCCAAATAAATATAACAGAGTAATGTCTTGATCAATGAGCATCCTAATTCTTTATAAGCTATAAATCTTCATATGAGCTACAAACATCCCTGCTTTTGGGCCACTGAGAGCAAGGAAGCCTCACTTACCTAAAGATCTGGTCACGCCCATCCAGAAGGCCATGGTTCTTGAGAAAATACCAGGCTCTCATCCACCATGGGTTCCTCCTTGGCCCATTTGATCCTTGCAGCTCATGCCATGTGATGGCTTCACCTCCTCTTAAGTCATTCATTAGCTAGAGGGAAAAAAGAGACACAGACGATCTCTGAACCTCTGGTATCACTTCTTCTTTGGCTATGCCAAAGCTGAGGCATACTTCCTCTTTCTGGACTTAATGTCCTCTTTCTGGAAATAAAAATGTGTATTCTGGGCCCCTTATTCAGTGAGCTTGTCTTAATTCTCAGTGGACTAGCAGACTGAGCCAGCAGTCCATGGACAGAGCTACAGGGCATGGGGGCTGCTCCATTATTCTCTGCTCAACTCTGGGTTTCAGCCAGTGTTGCTGAACATTAGGGTTTGTACCACAGCATGGTGTAAAGCCACTGTCCCAGGGTTTTCCAGTGGCAAGGTCCCATACTGTCAGAGAGACATAAGATATGAGAATAAGCACATTTTATGAGTTATTGATTTATTATATTGCTTTAATTGGGGAAAATGACTGCCACACAAAGCCTGTGATTCTGTGAATTGCTTAGAATAGATCTATGATTAAAAGTACTTTAAAGATTTTTTAATGAAAAACATTAGCAATAGCGGAAGTGGGACATATCTGTCGTAGATTTTGGCCAATGGAGAGTCAGGGATCACCACATTATCATATATTGGGCACCACCACAGAGGCTTGGATTGAGAGCAACTCTGGTACAGCTGGCTGAGTAGGGCTCCCTTCTCCAAGCTCACCTTGACTAATAGCTTCCACTCTGAGCTCGACCACTGTCAGTGCAGGAGAAATGCTAGGGGAGAGATTTTTCCATCACAGACAAGCTCTTATTAAAGGGCCACTTCACCAGTGTTTTCCTTTAAGAAAAATAAATAAATAAATCAATAAATAAGCTAAATTGCCCTAAAGCAGGAGCCAAGGTTGACAAATATTAGGTCTTAAAGGAAAATAGCAAAAAATTTCACTGGAGAGAGTAACAAAAACAATCCAGTTATTCAAATTCACAGTGTCTGCTTTTGAACTCTTCTGAGTAACAGAATATTCCAGTGCTCAGATGTCCATGGATAGAATAGTCCTTTCTCTTTGCTCTACCAAGCTCCACCTGTTTCCCCCTGAATCCATCTCCCTCCCTGCCTCTCACAGTGCTGTAGATACTGTTGCGCCTGTGCTGAAGAGAACAACTGGCTCCCTCTCGGATCCTCCTGGCAAGTGCACAGGCTCCAGGCTGTCCCAGCGTAGGTCCTTCCACCCTGTGTCAGTGTAAGCTTTTTTTAACCAAACCCTACACGGCTATACACCACTAGAAATTTTTTGATGGATTTTTGTTTCCTACAAGGAAAAATTATTCATATATTCTCTGAGCATTTTTAACATGCATGTCATTTGCCAGACACCGCTAAGCAGCATCGTCATGGCTAAGAAGCACTTGGTACAAGGTAAGCATCGGTATAGAAATCACAGAGTTGAATAGACTAAGAGGACACTAACTACTTGTTTTAGAGTGTTCATGCTCTTATTATCTTCTCAAATTCCTGTGCAATTTCCAAAAAACAATGTATAAATTCTATGATGCCTTTTGAACTCATAAAATTATGTGCTTATACATCTATCTTTCTCAGCAATACGTGAGCTCCTCAAAGATAAGAAAATTGAATTCTTATCTATTTATCGTCAGGGCCTAGAATAGGTAATGAATTTATTCCCCTCACATGTGAACTACCAAAAGAATACTATACTGTATAATGGAATCCAATGCTCAAGAAATAATTTAGTACCTTGTCATTGTGGGATTTCTCCTTCTGTTATATGATATGATCTTTTTGGTTTTGGTTTTGTATTGTTTTATTTTGTCTTTTGCATTATTGGGGATTGAACTCAGGGCCTTCACAGTATATTATATCTTTTTATTTTCTATTTTGAGACAGGGTCTTGCTAATTCATTAAATCTCTGAGACTGGGATCAAACTCAATCTCCTACCTCAGCCTCCCAGAGTGCTAGGATTACAGGTGTTTATCACCATACCCATCTGATCACATCAGTGTTTGAAGTAATTTTATCTTAGATACACCCAGGTAAAATAGGAAAAAGGAGGCCAGAGAAGGCACTCAAAATAGACTTAGAAAAGAGGTCAAAAGAAGAGCCATAAGTTTGGAAAAAGCAGACACTCTCAGTGACAGGGATTTATTAAAACCTACACCAGGGACCTTACAAAGAAGCAGATCTTTCCTGCGGATGTGGCTGTTCAGTGATTCAGACTCTCACTCGAACACTGACGCTTTATGGAACATTCACTCGTAATAATGACTTCAATATTATGTTCACTGGGATATTCGGAAGCATGTAATGCATTCCTTCATTGATTCACTTAATGTTTGCTGGTGTGGCTGATCTGGATCCTGTTTTGGATACTAGAAAGAGGGATGACTACCAAGGTCTCGGCTACTTAGAGTTTACCTGATCTTGTGAGAAGTTGGGGGCACACATCTAAACAAAGATAGATACCCAAAACTAGTCAGAGGCCAAAGGAGGAAAAGGGAAGGGAAGAGGAGGAGATGAAAGAAGAAAGGGGAAGGGAAAGGAAGGAAAATATTTAATAGCCACAAACACTACCCAGAGGATTGAAAGAAAAAGTGAAAGAGAATGATCAGTAGCTATTTTATAGGGATCATCAAAGAGAGTCTCAGATCTGAATGACAGTGGGGACCCAGCCAAATGTGATCTGGGATGAACACATCCCAGACAAGAAATATCTAGCACAAGACTGTAATTCCTAAAATAAAAATAAAAAGCACAATTTTAAAATAAAACATACACACAGAAAAAGTATTGGGTGTTTTCAACTTCTGATTACTATAATTTCAAATTTCATTTTAAACCCTAGAATAAGACTCTCACCATTGATATGAAAATTTTAAATGAAAAAATAATTCTGAAATGAGAATGTTAAAAAATCTTTCACTTTACAGAAAATAATGTAGTCTGGCTAAATTGAAAGGAAATCACAACTTACACTTTTAAATGACTACTTCACCTACCATTCTGACTCTGGAAGGACTTGAAAATTCCTTTTGGACTAACTACCTACAGGCTACAGAAACCTTGGTCCAAGACTAAGTAACAATCAGAATCCTAGCCAAGTATATAGAACCTTGGGCTTTCTTCCTTTGGATGAGGGCATCTGGTGAGCTTATAGCATCTCCTAAACCAACACAATATCCATTAGGCTACAAGAATCATGACAGATAAGGTTTTCAATTTCAAGAACAATCAGAGGCACCAGGAGGCCAAGTGAAACAGCTGACTTACAACTATGATTAAGCACCCCAGAAGAACACTCAGGCACTGAGCCTCAACCCTCTGTTTCATACCAGGTACCTACCCCTTTGTTGTAAATACAGTGCAGATTGCATTAGAGAAAAATCCAACGCTCTTCTGACTTTGTTCTAAGTGAGACTCTATACTAATGAGATAGGAATACAGAAAATGGGGTTTATGTTATTCTTTCACCATTCTGGACATTTTAGCGCAATAAGATCAGTTAAAACAAAATGTCACAAGGTCTCTATATCTCACTCAGTTCATCTGTTTTTCACAACTTCCATCCATAGAAGTCATTTTCCTAAAACTGTAGGAAAACAAGGATAACATCAAAGGAACTTGAAGTAGTATATACAAACTGCTGGGCCATTGTTATACATAAGCTCTACCCCCAGATGACGAGTGAGGGTGGACTTGTGACTGGCGGTCCTTAATACTGTCTTTTGCCCCTGCACCTTTGCCTTTCCTTAATCCTTTGTTTGAAGACAAGCTCCACCTTGATGGTTCTATGGAAAATACCACTGACTGTGTCATCAACAAACACAAGCACATGACTTAACTTGCAGAAGAGTAATATGTGTGTCTGAAGTGCAAGTCCAGGAGCCAGTCCCAGGAGATCATCCTAACGTTCTAGAGCAGACACACTCTGATGAAGGCCTTGCCCAGCCTGCAGCCTCACTATCTCCTTTCCCTCCTCATAAAAGCCTGTTGTGTCCCTGAGCCCCTCAAGATAGAGCAGCCCTAACAAGGACCTAGAGTTTGATTTCACTAAAGTACTGACCTTTACTAGGCCTGCAAGTAAATATCCAATGGGTAATTGTTAAGAGCAGGATGAAAACTTGGTATCTCTGCCTGCATTTTACATCTATCTCCTTCATTTTGTGTCATTCCCTCCTGCTTTCACTTTAGATTCTGGGAAAAATGAGTATAATCTATAAATATCTTGTGATTAGCTAGGTATAGCGGTTCATATGTGTAATCTCAGCACTCAGGAAGCCAAGGCAGGAGGATTGCTACAAGTTTGAGGCCAACTTTGACTGCAGAGTAGTGAAACTCTGTCTCAAAAACAAAAACAAAACAAAACAAAAAAGATCTGGATATGAAGCAGGAAAATGAAGCAAGAAATGAAAAATCAAAGAAAGTATCAATTTGGAAATTAGTGTAACTCAAATTTCAGAAGTTTGGGTAAAGATGGTGAGAGTATAGTCATGTATCCTCAGAAACATAGGTCCCAAAAGTCAAAATAAAAGCATGAGTCAAAATGTTACTGAATAGTCATGAACTGAGGATCACATGAATTCTGAAGCAGACCTAGCACCAGCAACAAGGAAACTCAGAAATGGAGGTGACAGCTGTCTCAAACAGTTTCTTTCATAGGAATAGTTGTCTCATTACTTTTATTTTCTTTTGAAATAACAACTGGAGAAGTTTTTTTGGCTAAAAGGTGAAAGAATGAATGCATATTTACTTAGTTCCTCTACCAGAAACTCACTGAAATGGATGAGAACTACCAAAAAGTAGAACCTGAAAATGTTCATCCAAGCTGAACTCAGAGAATGGAAATCCACCCAAAATTCTGTGCTTGTAAAAATGGGGCAGGAGTTGTGAGTGTTAAAGCAGGAGGAATATCCTACAAATATCAATTCAACAAATATTTATTGAGCAATTGCTATATGCTGAAGTGGGGTTGAAGGTGTGCTATTTCATACTTATTACATATTTTCTACCCCAAAAAATCATGAAAAAAATCTGGAGGTGAGAAAAGACAATAAATAGAAGCCAAAAATATGCTTGATTAAATTAAATGAACTCTAAGTCAGTGTCTTAGTGACTTCCCTTGTTGCTGGGACAAAAATACCCAACATCTGCAATTTAAAGGAGGGAGGATTATTTTGGCTCACAGTTTCTACAGGTTTCAGCCCACAGTTGGCTGGCTCTAAGCAGGACAGCAGGACAGCACAGCACAGGGGCTTGTGGAGGAAAGCTGCTCATAGCAAGGCTGCAGGAAAGCAGAGAGAGTGGTGGGAGGGCTGGAGAGATAAACCCTTCCAGGCCACACTCTCAGTGACCCACCTCTTGCAACCAGATCCCACCTCCTCCCAGCAAATCACCTATAAACTATGGACTGATCCCTTGATGATCATGAACAACTCCCCATGATGTAATCACCTCCCATAGAGTCCACCTATAAACGTAGGAAGCTTTAGGGAAACATCTAGAAATAAACCCTAACAGTCAGCAAGTGAAAGGCCTTGACAGGGAGTTTCAGCCTCCTCCACGTCTCCTCCTGCCAGATTGAAGAGCTGATCTGAAGAGCTGTATGGTCAGAAGCTGAGGGGATGGGCTCAGGACAGAGGGCTCACTGCACGAAACAGCAAAGAACGGAAAGACAATGCTTCCGAAGCAAGACTCCTTATTTTGTCCCCCCGGCCCTCAAGCAGAGGATTAAGAAAAGTTGACATCTAACTCTCAGACCCAGTAGCACAATTTTAAGGCTCTCAGATATATTGAAAGAAGAATTAATTAGAAGGGAAAAGCAATCCCACTGTCCATTTCCCGAGTAAATAACAAGTCCGAAAAATTTACCTCTATTCAGAGATTATTAAGAAAAATTTCCAAGCATGGCATCTGTGCAGAGTTTATAACAAAACCAACACCTAAAGTATTAGCTTTCTCATTGGTGGGACCAAATACTCAAAATCCACAACTTAAAGGTTTATTAGAGTCATAATTTCACAGTTAAGTCCAAGATCAACTGACTTCAAGGCAGAAACATCATGGTGGAAGGGCATGGTGGAGCAAATCGGCTCAGTTCATGGGGTCCTTGAGTCAGAGCACAGGAGATCGAGGCCAGAGACAGAGGGGCCAGAGACCAGATATAGAACTCACATTAGGCAGTTTTCCGATTGCTGAGGCACAATACCTGACACCCACAGTTTAAAGAAGAGGTTTATTTTGACTTACGGTTTCAAGGGATTCAGTTTATAATTGGCTGGCTCCAAAGCAGAAACTTCATGATGGAACAGAAGCTTAGTTCATGGCAACTGGGGTAGTAGAACTGGGGATGTAGATTTAAAGAGGGAGGAGCCTGGGACCAGACCCAGAGCCCAAGGGCACACTTCTATGAGCTACTCAGACACACTCAGAAGTGGTGCTTTCCTAATTCCCTACTGGCTCCCAAGCCAATCTAATTGATAATAAGCTTAAGATGGCGGGAGTGGGGACAAGAAGGGAAAATGGACTGTATAAACAAAAGGAATTAAGATAATAATAATGCACTACATATATCTAAAGAGCTAGCAAAAGGACTTTGAATGTTTTCACCTCAAAGAATGATAAATGTTTGAGGAGACATGCCTACCCTGATTGGAACATTAAACAATATATAAATGTGTCAAAACATCACATGGTATCCCATAGATATGTACAATTTTTTCATGTTAACTACAATTTAAAAAAAAATTACTTCTACAATAAAAAGGAGATGAATATGCTTTGAAAAAAGTTATTCCAGAAAATATTTCTTGTAGTACAGAAAACATTATTATATAAAATCTTCTCAAAGTCACAAAGAATTGAACAAGCTATGGACTTTACAGAAAAGGAAATCAAGAGGTGGGTGTGGTGGTGCCTGCCTGTAACCCCAATACTCGGGACACTGAGATGGTAGGATCAAGAGTTTGAGGACAGCCTGAACTATGCAATGAAAACCTGTCTCAGAAAGAAACAGGGAGGGAGAGGGAGAGGGAGAGGGAGAGAGAGAGGGAGAAAGAAAGTCATGAGATCAGCTGAGGGATAATAGAAGAAAATGAAAATGAAAACATTTCATAATGAAAACTGGAATGGTAGCAGGAAGAAGTAAAATAAATATTGGTAAACAGAGTCAGAGACATAGAGGACTACATAGAAGACCACAGAATGTAAAGGAAAATAAAAATGCATGAAGGTGACAGGTATGAAATAAATATAATGGCTATCTAACATCTTATAAGTATAGTCCTGAAGAAAAAAAACCAGTATAAGTGGAAAAGAAAAATAGAGCATGATAAGTAGAAAGCCATTTTCTGAAATAAAAGAGAATAGGAATGCACAAATTGAAAAGGCTTAATGCTACACAAGTAAAGCTTATTAGCAAACCGCTGAAACAGAAACATGGTGAAGCTATTGAGATTCAAAGACAAAAGCCCATAAGTAATTAGGCAAAATAAGCAGAATGCATGAAAGAAAAATCAGTCTAAATTCATAATTTTCAACAGTTTTAAATGCCAAAAGATACCTTGAGTGATGTCTACAGGAGGGAAAAATTTTTGTTCTTAATTTTTTTAATTGTATCATTAAGCTTTTGTGGTCTCTCCTGTAATCAGTATTTGGAAATGCTCCATGAGTTCTAAAAGAAAAAGTGCTTTCTGAAGTTACCCGTGGAACATTTTAAAACTGGTATAAGTATACGGGAAAGAAAATCTCAACATGATTTTTAATATGAATGGTACAAAAATTTCTGATCACAATGCAATAAAGTAGAAATCCACAATGGAGGTAAATATTAAAAACCCAAATACTTTAAAGCTTTCGAGATAGATTATAGATACAACTCTTGGGTCCAAGAGTACATCAATGGTTAACACCAAAGGTGTTAAAAATAACAAACATGAAGTTAACACTGACCACAACCCAAGGGAAAAAACTAACACTGGCAAAGTCTATAGTCTGAAACACAATACCAAGAGAAGGAGAAGGAGAAGAGGAGGAGGAGGAGGAAGAGAAAGAGGGGGAGGAGGAGAAAGGAGGAAGAGGGGGAGACAGGAAAGAAGAAGAGGAAGAACGGGAGGAAGAAGCCATTACATTTGAATTTGAAAAGTAATAAAAATACCTAAGAATCAATAAATTAAACATGAATACATATGCTCAATAATTTGAATAAATTTTGACAGAAGCCAGACCTCCATATACAATCTAACATCTACTTATTAGATGTTTAAGATTAGTTCATTGTAATTTATGGCAATAGAAGTTAGTAGAGTGACTGCCTCTTGGGATGGGGTAGAGTGGTATTCATAGAGAAATGGCAAGAAGCAATCTTCTGGGGTGATGAAAAGTTCTATAACTTAATCTGAATGATGATGTTACATGCAAATACACCAAAGTAAAAAGCCATTCAGTATACACTTAAGAATGTGTGAAAATTATGTGGGTAAATAATATTGAGCTTATGAAAACAAATTTTAATTTTAAAATAGTAAATACTGGATTAGAAAACAAAAGGTAAAACTCATTGCTCAGCACAAGAGCTAATCCTTTGGAGGAGAGTAAACAAACTAGGTGTCTTGGTCACTTTCTCATCACTAGGACACAAGACCGGACACCCATATCTAAAGGGGGAAGGGTTATTTTGACTCCACGTTGACTCACTCCAAGGCAGAAAGGCCAGGATGGAAGCGTTAGATGAAGGAAAGCTGCTCACATCATGGTGGTCAGGAAGCAGAGAGAAAAAGGAGGAGCCAAGGAAGGAGAAGCACCCTCCAGGTCACACCCTCAGTCTCTTCCAACCAGACCCCACCTCCTGAGAGCACATACAACTACAAATGCATCAGTGATTCAATCCACTGATAAGGAGAGCAAGCCATGGGTGCTTCCATCACCTTCCAAAAGCCCCGTCTCTGACCAAGAAATGGAGGCAAGAAATGGGGAGGCAGAGGAGTGCAAGGGGAAGTCAAAAGAATTAAGGTGTGCTGCATACATTTATCAACTCTCCACAATAAATGTAATCATTATGTACTGCACACATATCCTCATAAAAAATTTTAAAACAATTTTTGGGACAGGGTCTCATTAAGTGGTCTAGGCTGGTCTCAAACAAGTAATCCTCCTGGCTCAGCTTCCTGAGTAGCTGGGATGGCAGCCATGTACCACCATGCTTGGCTCACACCCTCATTTCTAGCACAGGGAGATTTGTATTTTCAACCTGAAATACTTAAGCCCAAAGAATAAACTTGAGAGTTCTGTATGTAATGATGTCCAGTGAACTAAAGGATACTTCTGATACATGGGAGTTTCAATTCTTCCCAAAACCAATAAGGATGAGAAGAAGAAATTGATTTAAATATAACAATCACTAGCCAGGCATGGTGGTGTGTGCCTGTGGTCCAGTTTGCAGGGTCGGGATGGGGGTGTGGGGGGAATCACTTGAGCCTAGGAATTTGAAGAGAGCATGAGAAAATCATGAGGACCCATTTCAAAAGTGGATAAATATGAGAAACACTAAAAAATAATTTTTTACAAAAGATCTACCTCTGACCACATGAGGCTTGGGGAGAGACATTCTAGACATAAAACACAATACTTGGTAAACCACTATACTACCAAAGATTTATGACAAAGAGAAATGGTAAGTGACATTAAACAAAGCCTAACACGATGTTAAAAACAGTATATATTTTATCGCTGAGAATATTGAAGCCTCCCAAAATAGAAAAACTAAACAAAGCAAAAATATAGGAGAAATTCCAGTTTTCAACATGAAAAATCAAATAAGCACTAATACAATAGTAATGGGGAACCTCAATACCCCACTATCACAGACAGATCAACTACACAGAAAATAAACAAGGAAGTACTAGAATACAATCAAACTCTTGAACAAATGAACTTAACAGATGTGTACAGAGTGTTCCACCCCATAAAATCAAAATACACATTCTTTCTTTTCCCTTAAATTCTTTTATTGGTACACTTTAGGTATACAATACATTTACATTTATCATTGGGAACTTGTACCTTTACATGATGCATCTTGGTTCTTATTTTTTCCCCTTTCCCTGTCCTCCCTTCACCCCCTCCACCCTTCCCTATTTACAAAGACTTTGTTTCCATTTTTTCCTTTTCTTATAATTTTTC
>NW_004624738.1:15445684-15463521 GCF_000247695.1 Heterocephalus glaber | reverse complement strand
GGAAGAAAAGGGGCAAAGGGGAAAGGGAAGTGGGAAGGGTAGGGGAAAGGAAAGAAGGGAATGGAATTAATATGAGAAAATGAAAAAATGGAAACAAAGTATTTGTAAATAGGAAGGAATGGAGGGTTTGAAGGGAGGGCAGCGGAATGGGACAAAAATAAGAACCAAGATGGATTATGTAAAGATGCAAATTTCCAATGATGAATGTCATTATACTGTGTACCTAAAATGTGCCAATAAAATTAATAAAAAAGGAAAGAAATTCCAGTTTTCAAAGAAATAATCCTCACAAAATCATTGATATCTGGATCAAATATTTCTAACTTTCAGAGTAATACAAATAGTACTAAAGGGTTCTAGATTTAGCAAGCAAAATTACAGAATGTCCATTTGTATTCGGACATACTTGTACTAAAAAAAGTATTCACAGTTTACTCCAAATTCCAATTTAACCAGTCACCATGCATTTTACCTGTCCACCCTAATAGGACCAAATGCAGAAAGATAGCCTTATTATTTCCCTTTGGGGACCAGACAGAGAGGCAACGGTTTAGGAGGAAAGATGGGTGAACAAAGATAAAGTACATACAGTGACTCCTTTCCACTCCCAAAAGCTCTATGGTATCATTAAAAAATGATGATGAAATGATATGAAACTGTGAAAAAAGAGGCTGGCATTTGCTGCCAGATGATATGAACAATACATGCAAAGTTCTGAGGGAACGTGAAAATCGAGGGTCTATCTGGGAAAGGGTTTAGGACATTGATTACAATGTTCCCACATGAGCACACTGAGGTATAAGGCACTCATGAGGCTTCCCTACAAATCCCACTGAGCACTGGAAACAGAGCAAAAGAGATGAATACAAAAAACATTAAAAGGATCACTGGTAAGAAATGAAAACATCAAATTATGATAATACAGTGAAAATTGGAAATTAAAAGTAAAAAAGAAAGTAAACAAAGTAAATTTGACCATTTTAAGTAGCATACATAAAATGAAGTGAAAAGAGAATTTATTAGAATGCTATCAATCAAATTCTAGAGAAAAGTAAGCAAATATAAGCATAATAAATCAAACCATTCTTTTTCACAGCATCTCTTTTCTTAAACTATACAGCCCTCTTTTAGTGACTCTTAGCTTATGATACAATTTTTATCCTAATTTCTGAATTGTCTCTAGTTTCATTGCTTCAATTATTTGTTTTCATTCTGGCTAAATTAATTTTATTCAAATATTTCTATTTAAAAATATTAATAAATTTTAATAAATGAAAAATTTAAACAAATTATGATCCCATGTTTGCAAAATTACGTCCATGTAATTTTTATTTGTTCAATAAATACATACCATCCATCAACTAAGCACCTACTATATTCCAGGCAAACTTTTTAATACCCACACACATATGTGCTTGCACACACACACATGTACACTCACACACCAAGAGATGTCTGGTATATCCATCAAATATTAATGATGTTTATTTTTTGAGTGATACAATTTGGCGTGAATCTGTTTTGTTTTATTATGTTTTTCTTTTCAAACTTGAATCTCTTATGAAGAACAAGAATCTTTTTAATAAAAGCAATAAATTATCAAAGAGCATGAAGAAGGGAAGATATGGCATTTAATTTTTAAAAGCCAGTATATCACAGGGCCAGGGATTTAGCTCAGTGGTTCCATTACCTGCCTCACAAGCGCAAGGTCCTGAGTTCAATCCCTGGTACCAAAAAAAAAAAAAAAGCCAGTATATCACATATCAAAGCCTAACAAAAATCCACAAAAAAATGAATAATAGATTACATTTATCAATATTGGACACAAACCCTAATGAAATTATAAGCTAATAGAGTGAGATAACAGAGTGAAAGAAAAGCATGCCACAACTAAATGGGTTCACTCCAAGAATGACAAAATAGTCACTACATATTAATGGATTCATAACTATAAAGTCTATAAATAATATAATCTTACTAGGTACTAACAGCATTTTGTAAAATGCATCCTTCCCACTAAATATTAATGCTAGTGATTTTTCAAATTAATAAAAGCAGAAGAAAATCAAGAAAGCTCTTCCAGAATCCAAGTGAATTAATTGTTTAGAGTGCAGAATGGTCCTCTCTGTGGAACATGAATAAAAAGTGAGAAATGATCATTGGAGTTGACGGGTGGTGTGACCCTGAAGAAAGCTGCTTCCTTATCGGGTGGGGATAAGTGTTGATTGATGTGTTTAGGGTAAGAATGGAAGAGGAAAAGGTGAGGCAACATGTGTGGACAGTCTTTTGAAAAGTTTCACTGCAAAGAGGAGAAAAATGAGGTCATTGCTAGAAGAGCGTGTAAACTCAAATATATGTGAATGGCAATTCCATGAAGAGGAGAAAAGCGACCCACTGCCGAGAGAGCCAGAGCAGTCCCACAACCAAGGCCTCCAGCAGCGGCAGGACAGCTGGCCTTAGGAAACAGCAGGCATGGTTCCTCCTCAGTAAAAACAGCAAGGGAAGAGCACAAAGGTGCAGGTGCCAAAGGGCTGGAAGATTTGATGTTGAAGACATGAGGAATTCTACATTCATTATTTTCTCAATGAAGCAAGGATCATGGGTGAAAGTGAGAAGAGGTGAAATGCATCAAATTTTGAGAAAGACAAGATAAAAACCTATCTTCTGGGATCAAGAAAGAGTGATGAAGGGAGGAGATTTCTGGGATCTGTCAAGGGCCCACTTGGAATGGGTGGTCATAAATTGAAAGTAAGATCAGTCACCAGTCACCATGGTTAGGAGTTTTGGCCCAGGTGAATTTATGCAGAATGGGTAAAAGTGGATTCCAGCAGGGCTGGCCCTTTTCTATGAGTACAACAGAGGAAGAAAGAGGCACAGGCATGAAGGTGCATGTGAGGAGTGACTACAGTCACACACACAGGGTCCACACTGAGTAGGGGGCCAGGTGAAGGTAACAAACGGTGAGAAATTCTGCATTCGAATTGTGTTATTAGAATAAGACAGGAAAGACTGGAAGTAGATGGTCAGAGAGTGGAACAATTAAAAGGAAGATAAGATAAATGAGTGGAGAAAAGGAGTACTTGAAATGAGGAAGAGAAGGTACTAAGAAGCAGTGATGATGGCTTTCTATCTCCATCTTACTCAGTACACACTGTGAAGCCTTGATTGAGATCAGTAAGGTTACTTGTTCTCTACACACCCTCCCCCCACTGACCCTATGACCACCTCACTCCTGTCTTCCCTTGCATCACTATAAACTAACTCACCTCTCTACTCTTCCTTAAACTTGCCAGGACATTCACGTCTCCCATTCCTTTGCATTTGCTACCTTCTCCCAAATGACTTTCTCATATCACCATGTCATTGCAAATGTCACCACACAACCTAAAATCACTTCACTCACCACACCCCAACATTTCCTGTCTCCTTCCCTGCTTTTCTTTACCCCATTGCCTTTATCACAATCTAAGGTACACATTTTACTTAGTTTTCTGGATTACTCTTCACTTCTTCCAGCAGCCCATGAGCTCCATGAGAGCAGTGATTTTTGTCTCTTGCTTATTGCTATTTGCCCAGCAATGAGAACAGTGCTTAACAAACTGTAGGTGGTTAGCAAACATTTGTTGAGTGATGAGAGGGAGGGAGGGAGGGAGGGAGAGAGAGAGACAGAGACAGAGACAGAGACAGAGAGAGACAGAGACAGAGAGAGAGGGAGAGAGAGAGAAGGAGAAGAAAGGAGAAGGGGGAGGAGGAGGAGAGGAGGAGGAGGAGGAGGAGGAGGAGGAGGAGGAGGAAGAAGGAGAAATAATATATGGAATTCTAAAGTCTTTGCTAAACTGGGGAAGACCTAGTTTAATTCCAAAGTAATATGATATCCTTTTAATGTATCATTTATTTCTATGTAAAAGTTCAGCATCTACCAAAATATTCTATTTTTGAGGAAAAAAATGTGTTCATTAAAAGTAAAGAAACTCCTACCTGAAATCCAAAACTCCCCAAGAATGTTTAATTTTAGCTTTTCTACTCTCAGTCCTTATCCACCTCTCTGAGATATGCCTTTAAAATAATTCTCCCAAGAGTCTTCTGTAGTTTTAAATGAAGTACATAAGTTCCAATGAGAATTAGAGCTGCAACCAAAATCTAAAATTGGAAATTTAGAAATTGGAAATTTTTGTTTCTGTTGCTGAAGAATACATCTAACACTATTTTTTAAAACTCAAAGTTTTATCTGAGCCATCCAGATTAATATGAGAAGTTATCCCAGAAACACTCAAATATATATTCATAAGGGTAACTAACAATGAATTTGTTCTTAAACGCAAGACTATTTCCAAGCTTGACAAAAAATGTAGTAGATTTCTACATAGAAAGTATGTAAGAGAGATCACGGGTTCAAAATGAAGTTTAAACTCCTTGTTTTTTAGGATTCTCATAACTGCATTATACTAAAGATGGATCCAGATCTTCATAGCAAACAGTACAACCAGGCTAACTCTTCTTCAGCTGAAAAACAGATGACCTGTGGACTTTTCTGGCAATACACTAATATCCACACCCTGATAAAAATGAAATAAATGAAAAGCTCAAACACAATTTCCCCTTCTCATTCTCTTGCCCTCAGTTCCTCTTCTCTAGTCAATTATTTGCCCTTCTGGACCTTGTATCCTCACAGAAGAGTCAGTGTACAGGACAGCCTCAGTAGTAGACTCTGGGTTACAGGGAAGCAGTTAATTCTGAATACAGGACATGGATATCACCTGAGCCCATTCTACTCCACTCACCTAGGAAGTCATCAGCTCCTCTGAAAGACGGAAGTTATACTTATCACCAAAATAGGCATAAAATTTAATCTTCTAACCTAAAGGCCATGTAACCTATTGCAACCAAACCTAAGTGACCAGGGAGGTACCTATCCCCTTCTGTTCTTGGTAATAGTTCATTGATTTTTAAGCAACCAAAACTGATTCTGGATTTCTTAGCCATAGGTGAAAACTACTCTATATAAACCCAGGGAAAACAGAAAGTAGAGTAGCCCCAGAAACTGCTGTCAAAACTTTCACACCTAGACTAAAGGCAAGACCCTTGGAATAACAGCTTCCTTCCTCATGATGTGTTCCCCCTATTCAAGGTGCAGATGTCCTGGGGACTAAGTCAGTTTCTTTCAGCTAGAGTCATGGGGACAACTGATGGTCATGTATGTACAAGTCATTGTGACTGACAGTTCCACTAGACCACATGAAAGAGAGAAGTATTGTTCCCTAAAGGAAAAATGGGATGAAAACAAGAAGCTGTTGAGAAAAACAGTGGTCTACTACTGCCCCTCTGTTTTAAGTATACTGCCAGGAAGTTACATAAGTATGTCAACCAAGAGGGTTTATGGCTACATGCTTGGGGGAAATCTACCACTAGGGAAGGGATTACATGCAGCATGGCAGCCCCAGGAGATCATCAGAGCAAAGTAGTACTGACTCATCCCATTCCAGGCGTCTTGACAACAATAGCGTGACATGGACTAGGTTAGTAGCACAAGGAAACAGTAGAAATTCCATGTGATAGAACACAGAAGACCTCATATGAGAACCCCAAAAAAGTGGAAAGCCTGAAAAAAATACACGGAGGTCCCATCCATCAGTTGGGGAAGAGCTTTTGTGTTCATACAATTCAGAACCAATGTTGAGGCACATTTCATTGGAAAATATCAAGTCACTCTTAGCTCTTTTGGGTTCTTCAAGAATAGGGAAGAAAGGTAACTTGTTTACAGGATCATGCCTACTTCTCTATGGCTCTTAAAATTGGGCATTGCTGCTACTAACAAGGTGGTAGCAGTTCTCCCCTCCTCAATAGATCCCGATGTTGAAGCCCAATGGGGCCATGAAAAGAGCTGCCGTGTACTGTGTCTCTTTTCTCAAGCAGAAAGAAAGAAAACTCAATTTTAAGTAATTTCCAAATTCAAAATTCTTCCTCATCCACACCTCCCATCATTATACTATTCAAAGGGAAGCTATGTCCCTCAGTTGGCTCAAAAGAATGAAGAGGTGGATGTTGTTAGCTTCAAATCCGTGTCTCCCTCCAACCATGTCACTACACATTTTCATATCTGTAAAACTTAGTCAAAATGAATGTCTAGAGGAAGATTAAGGAAGAAAAAATTTTAATTATAAACTAAGCAGATAGAAAGGAAGTAAAAAGGAAGAGGTTACACATAGGTGCACTCAGTTTGCCTAAATCATGGATGTGCTGGCCACTAGGTAATAATTAAAAACTGTAAATCTTCTTTTCTTTGTCCTTTTTAAATTGCATTTTCATTTTTGAGATAGAGTCTCACTAAGCTGCCCAGGCTAGCTTCAAATTCGGAATCCTCCTGCTTCAACCTCCCAAGCTTCTGGGATTTTATGTGTGTGCCAGCTCCTTGAGTCTTTTAAACATTAGTCAATTCAGCCTCCTTCACCTTGCCATCTAGAAAGAATTTTCTTTTCGAAATGTTTTTTATTAGCACATGTTTGCAGTATGTGATGTGTACATCCATCTTAGAGAAGAGGTAAATGTACTTATGCATAACCTGATTCTTTTTATTCCCTTCCCTCCCCATTCTGCCCCTCCCTTCATCTCTAGATCCCCTTCCCACATTTTCTTTTTTCTTTATTTTAATTCATGTTTGTGACATATAATGATTATGTTTCCTGTGGGTAGTTAGTACAAGTACATGGCACATCTTAAATCTTTTAACATTCCCTTCCCCTCCCTCCACCCTCAGTCCCTTGGTCCCTTTCCCATTTGCAAAAGATCTAACTCCCTGTTTCCTTTTATCATTCTTTAATTTTTCTCTTTACTGTATTCGTGCTTTGGATTTCTCACACAAGAAACCATATAGTATACAGTATTTAAGTTTGGGTGTCTGTTTAGTTCACTTAAACTTATCCATTCATTTTCCTACAAATGTCTCAAATTTATCCTTCTTTATAGCTGAGTAGCATTCCATTCTGTATAGGTAACACATTTTCTTTATCTATTCTTCTGCTGATGGACATATAGACTGCTTCCAAGATTTAGCTATTGTGAATTGTGCTGCTATGAACATTGGTATGCATCTATTGTTACAATATGATGTCTTTAACGCTTTGGGGGAGATACTTAGAAGGGGAATAGCTGGGTCAAATGGAATTTCAATTTTTATTTTCTTGAGAAATCTCCATACTGACTTCCATAATGGTTGTACTAGTTTACTTTCCCACCAGCAGTGCAGACGTTCTTTTTTTCCCCACAGACTCACCAGCATTTATTATTATTTCATTTCTTGATGATTATCATCCTTTCTGGAGTAAGATGAAATCTCTGTGTTGCTTGAATTTACATTTCTCTAATGGCCAGTGAAGTTGAACACTTTTTCATGTATTTTTTGACCATTTATATCTATTTTTTTGAGAAGTGTCTATTTCAGTTGCCCATTTTTGATAGGTCTTTTATTTGGTGGGTCTATTTCTTTTAGTTCTTTAGAAATTCTAGTCATTAGTCCTCTGTCCATAGGAAGCACTTTCTTGACTCTGCACTGTAACCAGCCCCTAGGAAAATAGCCTCCAAAAGATAAGCCAGGCACATTGCAATCTCTGGGAGAATATTGCCAGAAGAGGGATTCCTTCCATGGCTTTATACACAACCTGTCTCATTCTTAAAAGATATAGTAAATAAAATTCCCACACTGCAGGTGAGAGGTTATTCCAAAAGAGTCAATGGCAAATGAATGATCCATTGCTTCTTGTCTCTACAACATTTAGAGAACATTCTTAACTTGGCTATGTATATAACCAGTCATATACCAAAGACTTGTCAGAAGTAAGAGCATTTGAAAGCTTCTGAGCACTGTTTAACACTAGCTCCATGTTACTAAGAGGATTGCACTGACTTCTAAAAATAATCTGCTACTTCATCCTGACTTTACTTAATTAGGAATCTTTTGCTAAGGTGAAGACCTTAGACTCCAATTCATCTCTATCCAGGATTCACTGCTTATACAAACTTAGCTTCTGCATTTGGAGTAGCTAAATATTTGCCATAAGATTATCACTGCAGATCAGAATCTAATTTCTCCATACTTTAAAAAAATCTGGCTTCCAGTATGAATACTTACAAAAGTTCAGTTCTCAGGCCTTACAGATATCACCCTGTCGAATCTATGAGAGGCCAGGGAAAGTCAAGTTTAAAGATAAAAATTAGAATGTAAATCACATAAAAGCCTAAGGATTTCCTCATTCAGAGTTAAAAAAAACCAAAAACATCATGTTCAAAAGTTCTGGAAAGAAATGAAAGACATTCTACACATGTTTTATATTGTTTTGTATCTGTCTTATTGCTATAGATTTGAGTACTAAGCAACTTAGGATAATAACATCAATAAAAGTGTATTTAGCCCATGAGAGCACTAATAATATATGTATTAAAAAAGAAACATTTCCTAAGAAACACACAATTTCATTAGACATAGCACATTCTTTTGAGACCTTTATGTTTTCCAGCGGGACTGTGAAATGGCTTTATGATTGTGGGGTCATAACTGCTTATAGTTTCTGTAAATAAGGCTTCACCGACTCATAATTATCATTCAAAGGTTTGATGGATCCACATGGAATCTGAAGTATTCTAACACATACACAAGAATCTCATGTTAAATCGTCATACACAAAAATTTTGCATTGTACAATACAAAAATACCTTCTTACAAAAGAATAGAAAAGAAACAATGGTTGCTAAGCAACCACCTAGCACAAGCCTCAATATTCCAGGTAACAAAGAGACTGTGCTGCTGCCACCACCTGAAGAGTCTTGCTTAAAGAAAGCAACAAAAGAACACAAAGGAGGAGTTGAAACACAGATCAGAACCACCGCCATTCTCTCAGGATTGTATTCAAGCATATTTTATCAATTTTAACATGTTACTTTACAAACTAAGTAAAATAGACCTTTCTTGGAATGTATCCAGTGTTCAAAATTCACCCCGTTGTTGCTGCACAGCCCTGAATGTGCATCTTCTTTGTGGTCTGATGGACATATTATGCACAAGGTTTTCTACACACAGGGTCAATGACAGGGAAAACTGTCTCTGAGGGAAAGTTGCCTTTAGTGGCCTTCAAATTTGTCTCTTCTCTTCAGTGTGCCTCAGACTCCCAGGTGTCCATTTTCTGAGGCTGTTTCCAGGGAATTAAACGGATGCAAAGATATAGCTTGGTGAGGATTAGTTCAAATATCTGATATCCTTTAATACTTCTGTCTCTTAAAAGAGGACAACTGAGAGAATAGCCTGACGAAGAATCAAAGGTATGAACTTCAGACATAGAAGCCCTGGGTGAGAACAGAGTTGGCCAGACCATCACCCAGCACTCTATCAAGAGCCAACACTGCCTGTTTAAGGGTATAATGTTCTTCATCTGTGACACAAAATAGTGTATGGTTAAGTGCACAGTGTAGAGCCAAGCTACCTGGTTTACCCACTGGTTCTACCTACTAGCCCTGCAACCTTTGGCTAGATGCTTAATCTGCTATGCATCAGTTTTAAATCCTTATCTGTCAAAGGAAGATACAAAAGAAAACCTTAAAAAAAATCCCCCAACAATCTTGCCTAGCCTATGTCATTCACCCAGTAATTGAGATAATGTATGTAAAACCCTTTGGTTTTTGGGGGGGGTTTTGGTACCGGGGATTGAACTCGGGTCCCTGTACTTGCGCAGCAGGTGACGAAACCACTGAGCTAAATGCCCGGCCCTAAAACCCTTTGTATTATTAACATAATAATAAGGTCAATAAATGGTTCCATTTCATTTATTTACCTTCACTTTCAGGGTATTTATTAACTAAATAGTCATGTAGAATGTTTTGTTCCAGCATACAATATAAACACATGCACTATTTCAGAATAAATAACATTCTTTTTTTTATAGAAATAAACTTTATTTTTAATTTTCAGAAGTATAAAAGTTGTAACACTTTGTATAAATTGTTAACAATTTAGTTGATACCTAGTTAATCTCACACAGCATTATTTTTTCCTTTTCTTGAAAATTTATACTTGCATCCTTTAAAAGACAGACTAACAGATATTAGCATTTAGTAAATTATTTGAAGAGCAAAATTCTAGAATATCCATGTTTGTCATGGTACTTGAAATATGTTTATATATTAAGTTAAGTAATGTATCTCAGAAGTAACAATTATAATCATTAGTTCTCTAACCTTTAAGTCTGTATAAAACCTATCACTTTTCACAATGAGAAATATAATAATCAAATGGAGCTCACCTGAAATCATTTAATTCTCTTGGGCCTTTAAGAGACAGGGCTGGTGGGATGTCATTATGGGACCCTTCCATTTTCTGGCTTCCTGTCTTGCCATGTGATCTTTCCCTCTCTTGTGCCCTCCCACCACTGTGATAACCATGCACCATGATGTGTAGCAGCAAGAGCAGGCCTCACCAGGGCCAGCACTGTGCTGTCTAGACATTCAGCCTCCAAAACAATGAGCTAAATAAACCTCTTTTCTTTATGTTATCTAGCCTCTGGTATTTTGTTATAGTAATGAAAAACAGAACATATCTTCTATTTTAGCAACTTAATATAAATGAAATACAACTTTCATTTTTAAATAAAAATTACAATACCATATTTTAAACTGCAAATGTGATTTACATTATGAGAGAGAATGAGTTAAACAACAAATACTAGATAATTATTTCTCACGAGTAGTGACTGTGACTTAAAGTTCTCATATTACTTATTTTCAACTCAAGTAAGGACAATTAGGCCACAGGAGTCATTTCTTCAACTAAGTCACTTGATTTGCCTTTTAGTTCCAAATGCCCTAAATCTTTGTCTATAGTTAAATTCCGAGTTTTCTTCTTGTGCTTCTTAGCAACTGCATCATTTCCACAAAGTTTTCTCATTTTAATGTTTGGCAATTTCTTCAGATCCAAATCCCATTCCCTAAAGGTTTTCAGACTACTTGCATGTAAAATGTCTAGAATCTCAAGGCCATAGCCTTCATACTGCTGTCCTTCACGCTCCATCGTCTGTTTGATGACCATCTCCCAGGCTTGGTGGCACCTTCCCTGCCTGTCCTTGATGCTGTTGTGTAACTCAGTCTGTTCCAGCTCACTGCTGAATCGATTTAAATACCTTTCAATTAATTCACAAGCATCTTTTTTTGAATATCTTATTTTGGGGGGATCCAGCTCATTTTGAAACCACTGCAGTTTTTCACCAATAAAGTTGAGACATAAAGCCTTTTCATTCTTCAATTTTTCCTTCTTTTCTTATTTGTGGGCCTCTCTTGTAATTTGAGCAGCTTTTCTACTATATGAGTGAATGATTTTTTTTTCTGTGCTTTTTCCCTTTGGCGCTTTAGGCATGGTGACATCCTGGAGGCCACAGGGGACCTCTGTACTCCAGACCGCACAGACTCACAGCCCAGAGTGGCAGCTCTCACACCCGCTCTCCAGCCCAACACACGTGGGGCCCATAAATAACATTCTCGATGAATGGAGCTGGACTACCATACTAAGAGGTCTTTGAATACTGCCCTATGAATTTTATTGTCCTGCATCACCTGGGGCATGTTCTGATAGCAATAGGCACCCCCCAAAAACATAATGGTGCATCTTGATCGTATTTGAAGCAACATAGGATTATGTACACATAGGTCACCATATTTCAGGTCACATGGACACTCTCCAAAGAATATATGTCAAACCATCAGGAAAACTTCATAAACAGAAAATCAAGAACCACCCTGGATCTTGTGATGTCCCCACAGGCTCAACCAGGAGAGCTCATACAATTTGAATCCATACTTAGAGAACTGAAAAATTCTAAGACATAAAGGATGAAATTAGTTAAATTAGGGAATAAAAATAAAGAGAGAGACATTCAAGATAGGATTTGAAAAGAAAAAGTAATAAACAATCTTTTACAAAGGAAAAATCTTGACAAGAAGAAAAGTATAGTACTTTCGTGTTTAGTAAAAGAACTATATTGCTTTTACTGTCTTTTTAGTGAACTGAAAGATTCAGTAATTAACTGTGTTTCTGAAGTAATTTGAATATAATTTCCTTACCTCATTTTGAAAGACTTTGGAAACAGCATGCACAATCAATGGTTTCAGTAAGGACAGCTTATAAAATTTAAAAATTTCTCTTCTTAGCTTTCCTCTGTAACTAGCCACATACTACCTACAGATATTAACCAGATATTGAGCCCTAAACACTGATTCCAAAGTGTGAGTTTGCCTCAGACCTATCGATTGCCACAGCAGAGTCAAGACTAAAGCAATGCAGCCATAGACTCCCTAGGAGCTATGCTAGTCATATACACAATTACACAATTCAGGACCACTGACTGCACAAAGCAAATTCTTGAAAACAGAGTATTTTGTCAAAAATCCCACATTATGTTGGGGGTGGGGGGGCTGGAGAATAACTTGACTAAAAAACTAGTCATTGTTTTTTAAAGAAGTCATTTTACCTTCTGCATTTACCTTTCTATTCTGTAAACTAAGTGTAGTGACTATCACCTGCATCTTACAGAAATGCCAAGGCAAGCTAGTGAGAGAATTCAAGGGGCAGCAATGGTGAGGGTATTCAGGACACCGCCAGATGGTGTGAAGGAGAACAGCTACATCTTGCCACCTTTTAATTCCATTCAAATGCAAGTGCTCTTACTGTATGTATCTCCACTTTGGAAACTGCAAGTAGATGACATCTGATTCTTTCCTAGTGTCATTAGGGTGCTTGATGACACTTTATTCTCCCTGACATGTTGGAGTTGCTTCCTTGCATCCTTCCATTTCATAATACTGACTTGTATGTGCCTTGTGATAGCCTGCATGGCCCCTTCTTCACAACGACTTTGTCTTTCATGGGCAATGATAATGTATACTATGCTATCTACTTTAAATCCCCAAACAGAGAAACCTGAAGTTCAGCCAAAAGGTAAAAAGGCTGTAGTGGGTGGTGTGACATACTGCCAAACTCCTCTCAGAAGTGAAGCCTCCGCTGTCAGTCCCCTACACTGCCTCAGCTGAGGGAGCTGCCTCTCCCAAGGTCATGTCCCCTTCGTGGGCACCTGGGACTGTTGATAGAGAAGCTAAAGGCCAAGTCCTCATATCTCACCTGAGACATCTCTAAAGAGTCATCGCAGCTCAAGAATTCCCTGTGGTATCTGCTGGGCTCTGCATTGAGACTGTGTCACCATTTAACTTCTCCTCTGCCCTCTCCCCTCCTTTCCCTCCAGATGTTTATCTCAGCAGCATTTGGATAAACTTCCCCCATGCTGCTCTCTAATGCAGTGTTTGCTTCTTGGGAATCTGGTCAGTGACAGGAACATGACCCACAGGTAGCACTTCCTATCTCCATCCCATATGGATTGTCACAAACCAGCTGAATACTGACAACCCTCAATCAAGCTCCCATTCTTGGTCCGATAAGCTGTGCCTTGGAGGACAGTTATGGTTGTGTGGTGGAGAACATTTTCCAGGCAGCGGAAACTCCAGGCTATGCCTGTGGCTCCTGGGGGAATGATATATTTGACATGTTTGTACATTCTCCTTCTTTCTGTGATCCACAGCATGAAGTCTACATCCTTTTCCTCTTCAAAACCATCACCACCTCCTCTGCTTTGTGGAGATCCTTCCCTACACAAAACTTCAGAGTGAAAACATCTCAATTTGACTGCTATCTAAAAATACTCACTTTTGAGTTCAAAAAGTTTACTGCTAATCATGACAGAAAAACAGAAAGAAGATATATAAAATACCAAACATAATTAATACATTAAGAAGAGTTATTTAAAGGGATTTTTAGAAATTCAAGCTTTTTATTGCACTAATTAAAGACACTCCATAACATTTCTTACAAAGATGGTTTTAAAATCCCTTCCTCCTCACATTAGCATCAATTATATCTTTATTAAGAAGAGAACTTCATTATTTTTCTAAAAGTGATGTGAACCAATTATAAAAATTAAAGTGATATTTTTCAAAGTCTAACAAAATATTGTCAGAAATCCCACTGTCGAAAAATAGCCATAATCAATATCATGTGTTATTCTAGTTTTCTGTTTGTTCAGATTAGCCAGAAAGAGAGGGACTTTCATTAAAGTAGAATCATTATATACAAGCTCATTTAATATAAAATTTATTCTCAGTTTTTTTAGTTAAACAGAGAGAGAAAGAAAAAAGGAAGGGAGATAAAATTGAAGTAATTTCTGAATATTAAGTAAATGTCTCATATGAAGTATTTCCTACAAGATCACTCTTGGGTCAAAAGGTGAAAATGAGAAGCTAAAGAGGAAATAATTTTAAGAACATATTTCAAATCCAGGTGTAACCAGGGAAATGACTTCCTGCTTGCCAAAAGAATGTGAAGGAGGAAGCAGATCCTATCAACTCTCCCCCCCCCCCACCCAATGCTTGACTCAGGTTATAGGATTAGTTTTACATTATCAAATGTGGCAGAAATTGTTTCTTCTTTCCCAACCTCCATTTCCCCACTTTTTGATTATAATACAAGTTTTAGCTGAGCATAAGACATACTTGCTAAAGACTGCATGTCTGTGCTTCCTTAAGGCTACATTTTCCTGCTTCCTTTGCAGGTAGGTGTACCCATCTCACCAAATTCTGGGTAAGAAAACAGAGATATGATGAAAGCAATTTCTGGATTATGCCTTCACAGAGAAGGAACACTCCCTTGCCTATGTGCCATTCCACCTTTCCACAGTCTGCAATGCACACGTGGTGGTGGCAGCTGAAGCCTTCGTGGGGGAACAGGAGAGGCGACGAAGGCTGATGGTGGCAGGACAACGAGGTAGTAGAAGTCTGGTTACCCAATACCCTCAGCCACCTCACCACCAGTCCTGCTTATCTACCCAGACTTTCATGTGACAATGATATACCCTTCACTTCATTTATGCCAGGTTGTTTTTAGGTTTCTTTGAACAAAAGAAGCTGTGTGTTTCCTCATTTCCCCTTTATAACAGTCAGGCAAGGAGCAGCCCTAGAGTGGACCTCCCACGCCCTAAGGTGTGGAACTGCTGAGCCAATTTAGCTAAGCTTCTCTTAGCCAAACTTCTCAAGGCGACACAATCACTCAACCATCACAGAGGATATATTCCTAGGCTCCAGAGGATTTAGATGTGAACATTTTTGGGAGATGGTAAGGCATTATTCTGCTGATCATAAGTGATTTGGTTTTGGCTTTGTTCCAGTTCTCTAATTTCTTCAAGTATGGGTTTGTTTCTTCTGGAAATAATTCATGAGTACTTTATTGCCTGAGATATTTGATACAGCACTGAGAATGCATGTTTACTTAATGCTCAAAAAACAACTTGTCTGAATTTTATAAGGAATCACCTTGGTTTATTTGTTGTTGTTTTTTTCCAACTTGGCACTTAGTGCTATACTGAAAACACTTGAAGGCGGCATGTATTTTTCTTTTTGTGTGTGAGGCTCCTTTTCTACCTTTGTGCTTTCAGAATACTGTCTTTTTTCTGTTCAACCTAATCAGGATATGTCTCAAAGTTAATTTTGTTTTATTTTTTCCTAAGATGCAGTAGACTTATCCAATATAATCAGTTCCTTCATTTCAGGAAATTTTTCTTCTGTTATATCAATCTGTGAATAATTTTTCACTTTCATCTGTTGGATTATATATTTCAGGGTCATTTATTACAATGAATTACTTTCTATTTAATTGCTGAAATATCTTATTATTTATCCATCTTAAGCCTCTTCTCTCTGCCAGCATTTTTATTTTCACCAGTGCTATTCTGTTCCCTGTTTCTAATCATCTTAATCACTCTATAATGTGTTGGTTTGTTCTTCAATTTATTTTCTCAGCACCATCCTCATTATGTTATCCATTATCTCATTCCTGAGATATCATGTGATTGTCACCTTCATGAAGCTGCTACAAAGAACATTTATGAGGAATTTTCTTTCCTTCTGGGTCATGCTGTCTCCAAGGCAGGATTTGCTATTTGTTCCTTCCTTTTAATTTTTATTCATGATTGTTTTTTGTCACTAAAGTATAGTCTAATCACTGCGTTGCCATTTTTTCTCATGCTATTCACGCTCAATCTGAGCTGCTCTGTCTCAGAAACTTTTCTCTAATACAATGTGGGTTATTTCCTTTTCCCCGCTATGCCTAAGACCTGTGCATTTTCTTCTGGGCTGCAATTAGAGAACTGGATAACTTCTATTCAGCCATAGGATGAATCATAACAAGAAGTAAGTAAAAAAGAAGAAAAGACTCAACTGATGCAGTGTGCAGTCTCTTGAGAGATACAGGGGTCGCATTCTTTTTCCTGAGAGTATTCGCTACAGCTATGTGGGAGACTGAAGTGGTACATTCCATAGGATCGGGAGAGGAAATGATTTTTATGAGATCTAAGGTCCACACAATTGAAGAGACTCTCTTCAAAGAAAAGGACACAAAGCTATGGTACAAAATTAGGTATGCACATGAATTTTGTTTAGAATAAAAAGGAAACTAAAACATTATAAGTACTAAACTAATGGCAAACAAACAAAAGGAAAAAAGAAAGAGAAAAAGTTACTGTAATCCAGCATGGACAATATATCTACAAGTGTACTTTGATTTAGTATAATCGTCTTATGTGTTTTATATGTTTTTTGTAATGTTAGGCTATTAATCTCCATATGTGATAACTTCATAAAGATATATAAGATAAATAAATGAACCTGATGCTGGAAAAAAAGGAGGTGGAGGAAAAGAGAAAAAATAGAATTGAGATGTGTTACGTACATGTACCAATTCCCCACAGTGAATGTAATCCTTATGTACTGCAAACATATATTAATAAAAATAAAAAATTAAAGAAGAATGGCAAAACACACAAAATTATAATATCCAGGATGATAGTTAATAATTAACTGGTACCAATTCATCTCAGTGAATGTAATCATTACTGCATACATGTACTGGTAAAATTTTTTAAAATTAAATATTTTTTTAAAAGAAAAAAAAATTAACTGGTTGTGTGCTTTTGTAACACATTTTTCCCTATCTCTCCCATACTCTTTTCTTTTTTTTTCTTTTTTTTTTCCCATACTCTTTTCATCTCTTAGTAGGACAATTTTTTAGTGGAAAGATTTAGTCTTTGCAAATATTATTTCCAAAATTTGTTTTTCCTTTAGCGTGACTACTGAAAATTTCTTTTATCATCACAATTCATGCTTGGTAAGTCATATCAATTTTTTAAATTATCAAATTTGGGACTCTCTACTTTGCTTTCATTTTATTTGAAAGTTTTTCCAGTTCTAGCTTGTGGTTCCAAACTTTTCAAATTGTTTGTCCTCCTGCATCCATAGATGTCCAGTGCTTTGTACCATAGGACACTTTCATATCCAGAGGCTTCTGACTCTGGATGAGCTTGCACAGTGGAGGTAGGAGTGTTCCTGGAGGCAATTTCCAATGGGAGGTTAACAAAGTTAAATATTCATGGGTGGAACTGTGAACCACTTAAACATATCCTACTAAATCCAGCCTGAGCCTGATTATATCTCCAACTCATCTTTTCCTTAGTTCTCCAAAACAGTTATCAACAATTGCATTGCCACTTGACATAAGATGAAGCTATGGTGGAAAAACCAGCTCCCTAAACTGATTGAAGTTAAAATAACACCTTTGCAAATATGACCAAAACACATGATGATGTCAAGATATTTTTTTTGTATAAAATTCTTTTATTGATACATTGTAGGTATACAACCCAATTACATTTCTCATTGGGAATTGTACCTTTACATAATGCATCTTGGTTCTTATTTTTTCCCCATTC
>NW_004624738.1:15404892-15429638 GCF_000247695.1 Heterocephalus glaber | reverse complement strand
CTAAAATGTACCAATAAAAGAATTTAAGAAAAAAATAAAAGTAAAATAAATAATAAAAGTAAATAAAAAAAAATAAAGACAAACAATGCCCACATACTTTCCTTCATCATCCCACTAGCGCACAAACACCCTGTACATTATAAAACAAACATGAAGAAACCCTAAGAAATGGAGAGAAGTGGGCAGACTGGCTAGGGACCTTCCACTGACGAACATCTTAGTGGTGAGTTCCCAGAGCTACCTTTGGCCACATAAATACCCAGACTCGGTACTGAGAAGCTAACAACTCAGAAATGCCAATGGGCACAGACAAAAACTAGCCCCATGAAAGCTTGTTTTCTCTAATCCAAAAACCTGGAATGGGGCAGCCTAGCAACACAGAAAAGAGAATTTAACTGATCTATTACAGCCAAACACCCAGCGTGCACACACACACACACACACACACACACACACACACACACACACCTGGCCCCATCATCCTCATTGCCTCAAAGTCAGTGAGAAGGCTAGACTTCTGCCCTCGAGAATCTGCTAAGAGCCCATGCCCAGTAGATACCAGGGTGACATCAAAGAAAGCCAGGAGAGAAGTGGACTTTCATCCTCACCAGGCTGTAATGAGTCTCTTCCTTGATGGCCAGGGATCCCTGGACTTCCAACCCCTCTGGCAGTGTGAAGCACCCCTCACCGTCCCCACTGAGGTTGTACATATCATGGGAGGCTGCTATAGTTCTAGTATTCCCACCAAAATTCCTGTAGAAATTTGCTCCCATTCTGGGGAATTAAGAGGGCAGAAACTTAATCTAACAATATTATTTGAAGATGAGATCTTTAGGTGGTAATTAAGGTTAAGGCAGGTCACAGTCCCTATCTAATAGGACTGCAGAATTATAAGAGAGGGAAAGAACTGAGCTAGGACATTCTGTGTCGCTATGTGATGGCCTGTGCTACTTTGGGATGTTTACAGAGACTTCTCACCAGCAAGAAACTCTCACTAGATGTGGCCACATATCTCAAACTTCCCAGCCTTTAGAACCATTACCTGAATAAACCTTTATTCTTTATAAACCACACAATCTGTAGTATTAAGTTATAGTAACAGAAAACAGATTAAGACAGAAACAAACCTAGTGAAAAGTCAAGACAATTACTATTGCCCAGTGGCAGGGAAGCCACTTCCACCAAACTCTTTGAAGGTTTTGATGTCAATAGAGGTCATGTGAGGAGCAGTTGCAAGGTGCCAGTCTTTGTTTCTGGCAGAGAAGTAACAATAGTGCCCCGGTATAGAGCCAGAACTCCCACCTCAGCCCAGCAGTAATGATATTCCTCCCTCAAGTGTTAACAAAGGCTAAGGGAAGAATCAAAACTTCTGCTCTCACCTAGTGGTAATGAAATGACTCTCCTCACATCTCACCAAACAATGTGAGAAAATTCAACTTAAACAGATTTTAAAAGATCTAGGATTTTATATTACCTAAAATAACTATTTGAATTAAAAATGATATACTATACCATGCATCAGGTAAATATTAAACTTAATTTTAAAAACAATCAAAAATACCATGGTAATGGGATAAAAACAGGCAAAGAAACCAATGGAACTGAATTGAGAGCCTAGAACTAAACCCATATTAATAGCCCACTGGTATGTGATAAAGATGCTAAGAATATGCCCTGGAGAAAAAATAACCTTTTCAATAAATAGTCTTGGGAAGATGGCATATCCACATGCAGAAAAATGAAACTACACCCCTATGTCTCACCATATATAAAAAATCAACTCCAAATGAATTTCAGACCTAAATGTAAGACCTGAACCTATGGAACTAATGAAAGAATACATAGGGTGAGTACTCCAAGACATTGGAATAGGCAAGGATTTTATTGGATAAAACTCCAAAACCATAGGAAATTGTGGTAAAAGTAAACAAATGGAATTTCATCAAACTAAAAAACTTTTGCTCAAAAAAGAAAATGAGAGTGAAGACACAGTTTATAAAATGGGGAAAATATTTGCAAACTATGCATTAATAAGGGAATAATAAGTAGACTATATAAAGAACTCAAATAATCCAAAAGTGAAATAATAACAAATAATAATAGCAATATTTTTAAATGACCAATAGATGTAAGTAGATACTTTTCCAAGGAAAACATACAAATGACCAATAGGTACATGAAAAATGCTTAACATTACTAATCATTAGAGAAATGCAAATTTTAAAACCACAATGAGATATTGCCTCACTCCAGTAAAAATAGGCTACTATCAAAAAGTCTAAATATAACAAGCACTGGCAAGGATGTGCAGAAAAGTGAACTCTTCCACACTATTAGTGTAAATGTAAATTAGTACATTCATTATGAGAAACATTATGGAATATTCTCCAAAAATTAAAAGTAAAACTACTATATCCAATTTCTGGTAATCCCATATATACCCCATATATAAAAGGGAATAAAATCAGTGTATCAAAGAGACATCTGCAATCCCATATTTATTGCAGCACTATTCACAATAGCCAAGAAATGTAAAAGAAATCTAAATGCCCATCAACTGATGAGTGGATAAAAAATGTGCTATACAAATATAACAGAAACTACTCAGCCATAAAAAAGATGAAATCTTGTTATTTACAACATGGATGGAATTTAAGGTCATTATGTTATGTGAAAAAATCCAAGCACAGAAAGTCAACTACCACAATATTTCACTCATTTCACTCATATGTGGAGTATAATTAAAGTGACTTCATAAGACCTAAGAGTAGAGTGGTGGGGTGGTCATCATAGGCTGAGGAAATTAGAGGGGAGGAAATGATATAGAATACTTGATCAATAAGTAGTAATTAATAGATAGGAGTAAGAAATTCTGGTGTCACTGCACACAGGGTGATGATGGGTAATAATAATGCACTGTTTATTTTTACAAAACAGCCATGTTAAAGGATTTTGAATGTTTTTGCTATAAAGAAGTGATAAATGTTCAAAAAATTAGGTAGGTTTTCCCTGATTAGAACATTACAAAATGTACACTTGTACTGAAACATCACATGAAACCCCATAAATATGTACCATTTTTATATATCAGTCAAAAACTAAAAAGTAAAAAATAAACAATAGATGCTAATGCCAAGATGACAAAAGGGTTAAAATTATCTGTAAAGATTTTAAAGCAGTCATTTTTTAAATGCTTTAACAGCAATTATAACCACACTTTAAAAAATAGAAAGTCTTAAAAAAAAAAAAAAAAAGGAAGTCTCAGCAAAGGAATATATAAAAAAGAACCACTTAGAAATTTTAAAACTTGCTGGGGATTTAGCTCAGTGGTTCTGGTGCCTGCCTTGCAAAGGCAAAGTCCTGAGTTCAATCCCCGATACAAAAAAAAAAAAGAAATTTTAAAACTGAAAAATACAATAACTGAAAAAATCAGTGGGCTTAACAGCAAAATGAAGAGAAGAAAGAATCAGTAACCTTGAACACAGATGCCTTAGTTACTTCTCTCCTCACCGAGACACAATAACTGATACCCACAACTCTGAGGAAAGGTTTATTTTGGCTCACAGTTTGCAGAGGTTTCAGCCCAGAGTCAGCTGGCTCTAAGTCAGGCCCACATGGCAGAAGGGAAATAGTTCATTGCATGATGCTGGGAAGCAGAGAGAGAGAGATCAGGGGAGGAGGTAGGGAGGTAGATAGACCATTCCAGGCTCAAGCCTCAGTGAGGTACCTCCTGACCAGGCTTCACCTCCCAACATCACATTTAGCTATAAAGTCATCAGTGGACTAATCCACCAATGAGTATCATGCCCCCATGATCCAACCACCACCCAGAAGCCCCAGCTATTTGTGCATGAGGCTTTGGAGGGAGACCTAGATGTAAACCATAATATTCTGGCCCCCGAAAGACTAATGCATATCCCTTTATGCAAAATGCATTTAACCCACCTCTAAGAATTGCCAATGTCCTAACAGTTTCAGGACTGATGACAAGTCCACGTCCGAAGTCTTCTCTGAGACTTAAGGCAAATCTTAACTGTGAGTCCCGCTAAAAATCAAAGGACAGTTAAATAACAACATCATATAAAGGCACAGGGTAAACATTCCCATTCCAAAAGGGAGAAACTGGGAAATAGAAAGGAATAGGACCAAAGCCCAAAATCCAGCAGGGAAAACATTAAATCACATACTTCCATGTCCAGAACCTAGGGCAAGTTGTGGTGAGATGTGAATTTGCAAGGACACATGTGACTCTGCTCTTATAGCACTGCCAGTGGTTGCACACCTCATGGCTTCTCTCTTGGGCTGGCTTTGCTCACTCCTGAGTTTTTTCTCAGACATTCCACATTCCTGGTCTTTCCAATATCCTGGGGTCTCCACAGCACTTCTGGCTTTGCTCCCACAGCTTCATGCACTGCCCTCCTAGGAGCACACCACCTGGCCTCCTGGGCTTTCTGAAATCTCAGTGGAGATTTATCTGATATTCACAGCTCTTAAATTCTGCATACAAGTAAAACTAGTCCAGGGATTTAGCTCGGTGGTCCTGCCACCTGCCTTGCAAGCACAAGGTCCTGAGTTCAATCCCTGGTACCAGAAAACAAAACAAACAAACAAACAAAAACTAGCACCATGTGGATGACACCAAGGTCTGCCACCAGCTGGAGCAGTAGCCTTGCCCTTTTACATCAAGGCTGCAAAGGCCTCCAAATCCCTGGATGGCTAAGCATGGTGAACTGAATTTGCAGGCATCAATTCCCTAGATGATCTTTCTCCAACAGAGTGCCCTAGGGCTCTCTTCTCAAAGTAAAGTCTTTCATCTTTGCAACTTTGAGCCTGCAGAGGGTGAGGCTATGCAGGTTCCTCACATTCCCTAAAGGCATTTTTCCTATTGTCTTGCTGTAAACTATTTGGCTTTTTTCAAAATAAATTTTATTTTATTTTATCCCATTCTACCCCTCAATTACCCTCCTCTCCCTGTGTACAAAAGCTTTGTTTCTATTTTTTCCTTCTATTTTCACTTTTTTCTTGTTCTTTCCTTCCTTTTTCCCTTCCTCCTCCCTTGTTCCCCTTCCCATCTGAACATTTTCTTCCCATTTCCCAATATCTATTATATATTTTAGTCCTTATTTCCCCTTTAGGTTTCTCACACCAGAGAAAAGTGCAGTATTTAAAGCAAGGCAGGGGGTATCACAATCCCAGACTTTAAATTATGCTACAAAGCTACTGTGATAAAAACAGCATGGTACTGGCAAAAGAACAGACCCGAGGATCAATAGAACAGACTAGAGGATGCAGAAACAATGCCAGAAATACTCAGCCACCTTGTCTTTGACAAAGGAGCCAAACACACTTGGTGGAAGAAAGACAGCTTCGTTAATAAATGGTACTGGAAAAACTGGCTTTCCACATGCTGAAGATTGAAACTAGACCCATATCTTTCACCACACACTAACCTAAGATCAAAGATCTAAATATTAAAACAGAAACACTAAATCTGCTGACTTTTTAATGCTAATCTTTTTAGTAACCAGGCTCTCTTCTGCTCCATCTTCTCAGGCCTCGACTTTATCAGAGCTTCCTTTCTGGCCAAACTCAAAACTTTTTAAATCATTCAACTGTGGCTTTTGCTTTTGATTCTCAAGGTAGAGTTGACCAAAAGCCCCCAACAGTACTCATGCCACAGGCTCAACATTAGACTGCTTTGAAAATTTCTCCATCAGTTTAATCAGTCCACTCTTTTTAATTTCAGATTCCCTGAAAGTCTCAGGACAGGAGCAAAATGTAGACTAATTTCCACCAGAATGTAACACACATGGCCTGGAGCCCAACTGCCAATGGAGTCCTTCTTCCCAACTGAAACCTAGAAGGTGGGGGTGAAAACTATTTAAAGAAATAATAGACAATAACTTCCCAAATTTGGCAAAGAACATAAATCTACATATTAAGAAGCCCAGTGAGATGGGAATAGTGATGTATACCTGTACTCCCACCTCTCTGGGACAGGAGGATCACAAGTTCAAACCCAGCCTCAACAATTTAGTAACTTATCAAGACCCTGTCTCAAAATAAAAAACAAAAAAGGGCTGGGGATGGAGCTCAGTGCAAGATCCTTTGTTCAGTCCCCAGTACCAAAGGAGGAGAAGGCATAGGAGCAGGAGGAGGAGAAGGAGAAAGACAGGAAGGTGAGTAAATTTTAAGTACGAAAATACCAGACCATTTCAGAGTTAAACTTTTAAAAATTAAAGAAAAATTTCCAAAACAGTGAGAGAGTAGCCATACCTTACTCATAATGGGGAAAAAAATCGAATGAAAGCAGATATCTCATAATGAAGTATAGCAGGAAGAGTACAAGATTTTTCAAGTGCTGAAAAAAATTGTTATCATACAAGAATCTCACGTCCAGCAAAATTATCACTGCAGAAGTGAAAGGGAAATAAAGGCATTTTCAAGTGAAAAGTCTAAAGAGAATTTGTTGGAAGAAAGCCAATCTGAAAAGAACTTTTCTGAAAAGAAAAGTTCTCTGAATAGAAAGAGAAAAATAAAGGACCTTGAAACATAAAAGAAGAAAGACCATGATAAGCAAAAAATATGAATTAAAACAATATGAATTAAATAAAATTAATACCTTAATTCTCTTGAGTTTTCTAAATTGTATTTGATGAATAAAATAACACTGTCTAGTATAGTTCTGCATGTACATATGGGAACTATTTAAATTATATTATAAATTATATAGGAACATATAGAGACCTGAAGGTTCTATATATCACTCAAATTATGAATATATAATATAGTACCCACGGAAGTACTGGGAAAACTATAAAAGAGATACACTCAGAAGTACTATAGATAAACCAAAATATAAATCTTAAAAATGTTCAATTAATCTATTGGGGGAAAAATAGAGAAATAGAAAATAAAATGGCAGACTTAAATCCTAACATATGAATAATTACATTTAATGTAAATTACTTAAATACACTAATTAAAAAGCACAATTGACAAAATGGATTTAAAATATGACCTTACTATGTACTTTCTACAAAAAAATTACATCAAAAATAATGATATAGGGAGGTTAAAAACAAAAGTACAGAAAAAGATATACAAGCATTGAAAGCAGAAATGGATACAATAATACCAGACAACTTCAACTTCAGATCAAAGAAAACAATTAGAGAAAGGCACACAGGTAATGGGGGAAAAAATAAAAACTAAGATACCAAGCACCCAATAATAAATGTAAACGTATTGTATACCTAAAATGTACCAATATATAAATTTTAAAAAAGAAAACAATTAGAGATAGAGAGCAACATGATTGAGTGACAAGTGGATCAATACTCCAAGAATATATAGCAATACTACTATGTATGCACCACACCATGGAGCTACAAAAAATTTGACAAAAGTGAAAAAGAAACAGAAAAGTTGACATTTATAGTTGAAGTGTTCAGAATAAAGAAAAATGTAGAAAAAAGTTAACCAGAAAATATAACAACTCTGTTTATTCTAGAATTCTATGACTGGCTCAGAAAAGAAGTAAGATTGAACAGAATTTGAATCCAAACCTTGCAAATGGCACTGACTAGATCCAGCAAGACCCTGTAGTTTCCACAAAAGAGGGTTACACTCCTGTGACCAAAATCAGGACTCCTCAACGTGAAAAATCAAGCGACCATTGCTTTAATTAGATCAGCCATTGAATTCCTCCGTAAAGAATGAATCTGAACCTATATCTAAGAAAGGAGTAAATTATTCTCTTTAAATGATGGATTAATTCTAGGATACCATTTAAAAAATTACTTCATCCAAAGTACTAAATGGCACCAAAATTGCCCAGAAGAGTGCATAATTCATGCTTCTCTAACCAGTTGTATGAAGACCAATTAAAAGCAAAATATGGCTTCTTAGAATCTAAAAATGGGACAAATCAGTGTTGTAAAAACCAGCTGAGTAATTTATAAGAATTTTTAATATACTAGAAGTAGTTCATTAAGATAAGTTAAATTGCCATTGAGAGAGTATCTTTTATTATATATGAAGAAATTACCTGTACTCTGTCTTCATAGTCACCCCTAAAAGAGGCTGTGGGGGGGGGGGGGGGGGGTAATATGTGGGTGTGCATTGGTGTCTGAGTTAGAAAATGCACTAGTCACTTCCAAAGTGTTTTGTTGAATTATTCTTTGTCATCTACTTTTTCTCTCAAAGTTCATTTTTCCCATATTACCCATATGCTGCAACATCACAGAGCAAGCACATTAGTATGCCCTTTTCCTCTTATATAAATTTCTAGGTGATGGAAATATTCACACACTATTCTTAAGAAACAAACCTAAATCATAAAATATTACTTTCTCCATGATTTTACCTGAAATCCAATATGAATTTGTGAAAAGCAAAAGGCATCCTTCTGGGAATGTGGCTACGATAATGTAGAAGCTCAGCTTAGCCTGTGAGGTCCTCAGTTTCCCACTGTAGAATGTGAGTATGGAGATCAGCCTTCTTTCTGCCTGGTGGGGGACTGTGCAACCTAAATAGACTCATGTACGTGGAGGATTTTTAATCCTGTGAGGGAGGTAGGGGGATGACACAGAAATCTGTAGTCATGATGTTCACAATTACATTGTATTTCACCCAAGAAGGTCTGTACAAGCACTAGGTTCCTTAACCCCTCGTAGATAAGTTGCTTTTCATCCATTTCCCATGTTAGGATTCAGACACTAGGAAGCTCAGTGGTTTGCTCCAATCATTTCACCCCCTGGCATTTGAGCAAAAGATTCCTGGTACCTGTTGGTGAGGAGGCAACAGCAGAGCCTCTGGGCCTGGTGAGCTGTCTCATTTCACAGAAGCCCATTGAACAGTTTAGCTGCATGCCTCTGCTACAGGGAGTTAGAAACTTTCTTTGTAATTTTATTTCTGACAGACTTGGGATTTTTCAATTGGAAGAAAGAAAAAGAGAGAAAGAAGAAAAAAACACTGAACAGCACGATTGAAATCATAATCTCTGTTTTTAATGGAAAAGTGAACTCAAGATTTTACCTTTTCTTTTGCCTGCTTGAAATGGCACCCCTGGGGGAAAGTCTGTCTGCCTCCCAGTCAAGAGGCACAGTGTGCTGTGTTTTAAACAGCTCCACTCCAATATGCCCCCATTTTATGCTCTCACTAATGAAGCACGGGGTGCAGGAAGCTGCTGTTGGCAGGAAGCACATATGATACCCAGTTTAATGGTTAAATATTGGCTGGCTAGAGCTGTGTGAAGAAAAAGACTGTTTTGCCTCTGCATGTTCTTATATGCAGAGAGAGGAACTCCAGTGAGTTGCTACTAAAGTGAAATGCGATGCTCTCTTTGGTTTATTTGCTGTTCTCTGTACTCCTATTGCTTGTATGAATTGTGGCCTTGTGCACAGCTGGGTGGTGTCTATGGAGAGAAATCAACAGAAGGAGCAAAGCAACAGTGGCCCTGAAATCATTAACCATTTCTCTCTTGGTTAGTGTGTGTATGTGTGTGTGTGTGTGTGTTTATGTGTGTGTGCATGCATGCACACACACATACTTTCTGTTCCTTGGCAATACAGAAAAGGGAGACTGCTGGGGAGCATTAAACTCTGTGAAGCTTTAGAAGTAATTATATATTCTTTTAGATAACTTCCTTTTGTTTTTCTTTAACATGGATATGGGGAAGTAGAGGATTTGGAACAGAGAACAAGGAAAGCTAGAGGGTTCTCCCTTCATCATCTTACCATAAGCTCTAATATGGCAAGATGTAAAGACTCTCAGTTCTAGGCAGTAATATGTGTTGTTGGGGCAGAGTTCTGCAAGAAAAGGGCTACTTGCCAGGGTATACTGAGTCTAGGCAATAAACCCCAACAAGTTAATCTGAACCAAAGAAGGTACAAAAAGATGTTAGACTACACTGACAGGATTTATGACAATGCCTAAGAAGAAACATGAAATAATTGTTACAAGTTTGGACTTTGATTCAGCCTAGCCTGTGTTCACATCTTATATCAATCATCTATGAATTGCACAATATTCACCAAATTGCTCACCCATAAAAACTCTGTCTATCTTCATAGAGGCATTCTTCATAACAGCCAAAAACCAGAACAAGACAAATGTCCATCAGCCAATGAATGGATAAAGTGTGGCATACCCATGCAATGGAATATTATCCAGCCATAAAAATGAATTCAATACTATACATCCTGCAACATGGATGAACCTTGAAAGCATTATGTTAAGTGAAATAAATCATACCCAAACTAATAAATATTGTATGATTCCATTTATATGATATTTCCAGAATAGACAAATCCAAAGAGACAGGTAGGAGATTGGGACTGGTGAAAGAGGAGAATAAGGCAACTACTAATGAGTGGAGGGTTTCCTTATAGGGTGATGAAGTGTTCTAAAATTATATCTTGGTGATTGATCAAAATCACTGAATATTATTAACAGATTTCTTCAGAAGTCTTGATTACACTCTGGTGTGCTCTGCAAAATGATGACCTTGCTCCTAAAGTCTGCAGCTCTCACGTCCTCTGAGTAACCCACACCAGAATCTGTTTTCTCTGCAGGTACCATTCCCCAAGGAATCAGCATCTGTCTTCACTGTGACAATAAGGGATGCACAATAAACCCTTTTAGTTAAAAAAAAATTCCTGTTGGGAGTAGAGCTGCCCCATTTACACAGATCTGTTCTGGATAATTTCAATCTCCCATCTCCAGTCAGAGATCAATATTCAATATCTGTGGTTTATACAAAAAACACAAACATATGGCAAAAATATCATCAGTGCTAAACATATATTCAGTGACCACTGTCAAGCGTAACCTCAGCCATCAGGCATGGCTAAACTGTCAATCGTCAGAACCAAACCTTTGGTCTTTAATAAGATGACAGCACTAGAAATGCAGCTCAGATGCAGAATGTTTGCCTATCATGAGCCAGTCCCTAGGTTCAGTCTCCAGAATGGAAGGAAGGGAGGAAGGGAGGGAGGGAGGGAGGGAGGGAGGGAGGGTTGGAAGGAAGGAAGTAGGGAGAAAGAGTAAATATTAAACATACAATTGTATAAACATAAGTGATCTGCCTGGAATTCAACATTCAAAAGCAGCTCATTACAGTTCAGTTCGAAATTTTCCCATTCTTTTTATTCTACCAGGAGGGTTCCACATTTTTAGCCGATGTTTCAACATAGTAAATCTCAGAGGCCATAGGTGAGAACTTGAATTTTATTCAGGGTAAGTGATGGTCCTACATCAGTCATGGGCTACTCAAGTTAGAAGTTATTTTACTGCTTTTCATCTTAAAAGTACCACTAACATGACTGACTACATAATTTTATTTTCTTTTCTTTTTGGTACTGAAGATCGAACTCAGGACCTTGTGCTTGCGAGGCAGGCGGTGGCACCACTGAGCTAAATCCCCGGCCCAATAATAACACACTGAAAAATGAAAATGTGGGGCCCCTTGTTAAAAAAAAATCATTAAGAATTTCAAGACAGCAAAGCCAGAGCGTTAAGCCCAAAGCAGGGGTGTCATTGCAACCTTTCAGGTCTCATGCCCAGGAAGCCACTCTGACTGCAGATATCACAAAACCCGAACAGTCTTAGGAGTACAATTATTGCCTTTCCTCTTTCTCAAGCCAAGTGAAGAAACCATCTGACAAATTTTATTCATTAGTTTCTTGATCTCACTTGACTATCCTCAGAACCCTAAAGTAATTTGGGTTAGATGGATTACTGTCTGTTATGGTGGTATCTAGCACCCCCCCCCAAAAAAAGCCTTTTGCACTCATAGGTGGGGCTTTTAGAAGGTGATTGGCTGATCTGCTATGGGGAGATGGCTTCTGGTTGGAAGAGGCAGGTCACTGGGAGAGTGACCCAGAAGGATATATCTCTCTCCTTGGTTCCTCCCTTGACTCTCTGTGCTTCCTGTCTGCCATGCCCCTTTGTCACACTGCCCTGCCTTGCAACCACCTGATTATAGACTAAAACCTCTGCAAACTGTGAGCCAAAATAACCTCCCTTAAACTGTGGGGGTTGGGTATTTTGTCTCAGCTTTGAGAAAAGTGACAGACACTGTCTTAAACTGTTTTCTGTTTCTGTAACAGAATTGAACAGACTGGATCATTTATAAAGGAAAGAACTTTATTTTGCTCCTGGTTCTGGAGTTGGGAAGTCCCAGGGCATAGCACGTGTGCTTAGTGAGGGCCCCATGCCAAATCAATGACACAGTGAAAGGGGAATGGGGAGGTGAGTACCTGTGAAAGAGAACACACAAGGCCAGACTCACCTACGCTTATGACCCGTTCTTGTAATAGTCACATTAATCCTCTCAGGAGGACTTTGCTTTCAGGACCCATTCACCTCTCATTAGGCCTCACCTCCAGCACTGCCACCTTGGGGATCAAGCTGCCAACACAAGAATCTCAGGGACGCATACAGAGCACAGCAGTGATCTCTGGTGAGGAATTGGATGGCTACAGGACAGGGATGAGGAGAAAATTTTACTTGTCTTTTTCTGCCTTGTGTATTTTGCATCATGTGATATGAATGTACTATCTGGTTAAAAATGAATAAAATTAAAGAGATGTTTGGAGTCCATTCCATACTCAAGGCAACAAACCATGTACATTTTGAGTATAGATAGGGGCCACCATTTGAGGGTTTTACTTTTCTGATTTTCACACAGTATACCTCAGTGGAAAGACATTTTTAAGAACAATTATGAAATATTCTAGAATGCAACTAATAGAATGTACAAGATCAGTTGACCAGGAAAAGCATGTCTGTGCTCCACAGAGTGCTTCATTCCTTCCTATAAGGTGTTGTTTTCAGGTTGAATTATGTGACAGGATACCATCCTCACTTTGATTTGAACTTCAAGGCCTAATTCAAGCTCAGCATAAGTAACTGCTGGGCCCTTTGGGCTACAAACTTCTGTTCTAAAACTTCCCCTAATATTTTTCATTATTCCATTTTTACATATCTTTGTAATTTTTTTATTCTATTCCTTTTAAACTCTATGAATTACTTCATGAAATGAGGTAGAATATTCTCAGTATTTATCCCAGAAGGTAACAGTACATGTAGAATTGACTTGAAAGGTTTTGTACCATCCTTTGTGGTATTATCTGATCTTGTTAGAGTCTTAACGAGTAGCTCACTAGACCAACAAGAAAACACTGATTAGGAACATGACAGTATTCACTTAAAATAACTTTTAATTAATTGTTGTATAAGCTTAGAGATAAGCTCCAAATAAAACTACATTTTGATGATCAGAGAAAAGTTAATAACAAGGCATAAACTTCCAGCGTTCTATTAACATGGCTACCAGACTTGGCCCTGATCCATATTAGGACTCACTTCTAAGAACATTGCCATTATCACTTATAGTCACACCTGCACATACTGTACTTTCTATTCATGACATTATTGTTAAATGCAAGATCAGGAACAACCTTAATGACTGTCCATAGGATGAATGGTCTGTTAGACTAGACCCATCTATTCTAACAGAATAGTATGTAAGCCCTAAAAATAATTCTTTCAAAAAGCACAATGACATGATAAAAACTTTCAGGTACAATGCCGCGTGAATAATCAGAATATAATTCTGTTAAACTGACCTAGGGAAGAAGCATTAGGAGGGTGCTATGATTTGCACATGGCCCCCAAAGTTCATGTTGGAAACATGAACCTCAATATGACAATATTAAGAAGTGATCAGGTCATGAGTGTTCTGCCCTCATAAATGAATTAATGTTACTATCACAGGATTATGTTCCTTACAAAAGGATGAATTTGGTCTGCTTCACTCCCTCCCTCACACTGCCCTTCTGCCTTCTCCCATGGGATAATACAACAGAAAGCCTTTTGCTTTTGAGCTTCCCAGCCTCCAGAACTGTGAGCCAATACATTTCTATTTATTATGAATTACCCAGTCTGTGGCATTCCACAATAGCAGCACAAAACAGAATGAGATAAGGTGTAATGGTTATATGTATTGACATACAGACTCAGATCAAAAGTAATTTTATTTCCTTTACTAAAATTTCTTCTAGTTTCAAAAAACTTTTGCAATACACATGTTTTGTCTATAACACTTAGTAAATTTAATTTTTAAGGCAAATCAAGATTTTCCCACAAGTAAATCCTTGAATTCAGTAACTCTGCCAATGTGCAGACATCCTTCCTGAATCACAGGTTCATCCAAGTCCTTCAACAGAGAGAAGGTAACTAAATTCCTGGTGTTCCGCAATATCATGTGCAAACAGAAAATATACCTCAAAGTTCCACAGAAATACAATAACTGAGTCAATTCAGACAATGTGTATGGAAGCAGTTCTCAAAATCAGCAATGCAGGAGAAAATGTGCTATGTGAAAAATGAGGAAACTAACCAAATTGAATGGTTGTCAGTAATGTAAGCGCATATGTAGATCTTTCAAAAAGAAGAAAAATGGTGAGTAAGAAAGGACATATTTTTGCACACTGAGGCCCTCAGATGCTCTCTTTTGTCACTAGACTCCAGGTAGATGGGACAGAAATAGCCTTTTCAGGACTTTGCTGTTTGTGAGCAACACTTAGCACGCAACCACAGCAAGTCTGATCTGGGTTCACAGCTCTAAGGAAGGGCCTCAGTGATACCAAAGCAACAAACACAAATTTGCAAACTTCCCACATCCTCTTGTTTCTGTGGAAATCATATTTTCTACTCAAGATTCCAAACCTAGTAACTCAACTGCAATTCTTACCACATGTAAATTTGTCACAACTCCAAATGAATCAATCAAATATAACTGTCCAACAGTAAGATGAGTGTGCTGGCAACTTAATGCAGATATCACCTAAATAGTAGTGGCATTGCCCAGGGTCTGCCACATGCTGGGCTCCAAAGGCTGGACTTTGCTAGCCTTCTCTAGAACCCCAGTAAGGCATCTGCTCCTGATATTCGGCTCTGGGTGGGAGAGAGTAGCTCCCAGGGCCTCGCTGAAGTGACATATAACTTTCTTAGAGGTCTTTTCCTACTCGTTTTAGAACCATACTCACACTCAAAAGGCAGCAAAGAATGAAGCAGCTGTGTTTACATGCTTGAATACAAATTACTTCTGCCTCAGGAAAGAAACTTTTCAGTGTAGTTAATTCTTAAGTATTGCTTTGAGTGAAAAAATAAATGAATAAACTTATGAATGAACAAAAAAATGAATGAATGGATACATGAAGAACTTTGAGAATGGGGTCTCCAGGACAGCCAGGACACTTGTGATTTGTCCAAGGTAAAGATATCTTCAAAGAGAGTGGAGCTGCACAAAGCAGATGAAAAAGACCCATAGTCTGCAGCCCCTAGAGACCAGCCTGGCAATATGGAACTCAAACAGCAAGCAAGAGGATGTTTATGACTGGGGATTTGCTTGGAGCCATTGTTGGCCAAAGATTGATAATCTAAATGACAATAATAGTGATACAAGTAGTGGTAACTGATTATCATGTGCCAGGCACTAAGCCAACCTTTTGGTGTGAATATTTCAATCTAATCTCACTGTAATCAAGCACCGTGTCATAGATCAGAAGTTTGGTCTAGATAAGCCAATTAAGTTGCCAAAGCTGCCAAGCTCCTACTATTCCATACATATGGTAATTAACTAGAGGCTGTCTAAACTGTATTTTACATTCTTTAGGGATATACATTAGATCAATATGATCAATGTTTTTCAACACAGCTGCTCTGTAGCAGCACATTTGGAGCTCTATGCAGATGTTTCCTACAGGTCAAGTTAAAGAACTCTTTTTTTTTGATGATTTTCATATAATTCAGGTCTGTCATCTCAATCTGAGACAGGAGAAGCCTTTGAGCGAACTGGCCAGGCCCCTGGATCACAGCAAGCTGGTCCAGTAACTGGTGAGGATTGGGTATTGCCCCTTGCTGGCAGCTCATCCAACACTAAAATGGCCCTCTTTCCTAGCTACACATTGTCAGAGATAGCAAAGTACAAAACTGTGATGCTCATTTCTTCAGATCATCTAACTAATATTTAAATTGGAAATTGGACAAGAGAAATGCCACCAACAATTCAAATAAGAAGACTGCAGTATAATAGTTCCTTCCAAGGAAAACAGATTGAAATAATTCATAGACTGTGAAAGCTGGGAGACATTTATGGATCATCCAGTCCAATGATTTTCAATCCTGAGTGCACAGTAAAATCACTTGGAGAAGCTGGTAAATAATGCTACTGCCAGATCTTGCCCCACAACATCCAATTTCATTGATTTGGGGTAGTATCTGGAAACTGGTATTTTTTAAAGCTCCATAGGGAATTTTCAGCCACTGCAGGGAAGCACTGATTTAACCTAGCCTCTCACTATCTATAAAATGGTTTGCTTGAGGCCACTGAGAATGTCATGGGCAAGGCAATGACACATCTCTCTAGTCTCCTTTGAATCTGCATTGAACATAGGCTATGGCTTCTTTTCAAAAATACCCAAGAAACTGTTTTAGAAAAAGTGCCAACTGTAAGACTTAAAGAAAAATCAAGCATTATTACAAATATACACATTAAGACCTAACACAAATATATCACAATAGTCACCTAATGAGTCAGCGTATTAATTGCCATTGCTCATTCAGCCTATTCTGTTTCCTTAGAGAGTGTGGAATTTTTCAGAGAAACCACATGGAAAGGTGATTGTCCAGATGTAGCCTAACAGGCAATGCCTTTGACCACATAGGGTTACAGGCTCAGTGTGATTCATTGAAAACTATTGTGGTTAATGAGCTGATCCTAATTGTGCTCATTTCCCACCAACTTCAATACGTTTGTATCCTGGGAGATAGTTTCTGGTCACTCATTCTAATCCCCCAAATCAGGGAAAATAACAGGCTTCCACAGAGACCAGGCCTATCAAGGGATACTGTCCCCAGGGAAGCATGGCCTTTTGACATTAAATACCAGAAAGGAACAAAATGAGATACAGTTACCTGATTGCTCTTTGCCTATAAACACAATGCTCACAAACCTCAAAATCAAACTGTAAGTGTATGTTTCAGGCAAACTAAATAAGTATCCCCCTTACAAGCTACAGAAAATAAATCATCAATAGCTGGCGCCTACAATAGCTTAATAATCTTTAGGCCGACATAGGAATAGGTCAGTTTCATGAAGAATATATTTCAAATTGAGAATGTTGAAAATAGCGAAGCTAAAGATAATATTTAGCATTACTTTCCAGAACACTAGCCTTCTCACCCAATGGTTCATGCGAAAGTCTAATTTTAAATGCTATGTGTATCTTAAGAGTTTCTTGCATAATGTTAGAATCCAGTGCAATCAGTAAACATAGATTGTTTACTGCATGATTTTTTTAGAACAAGATATATAGGGCAACCAGCTGAAAAATTAATTTGTGTTTTCTGTTTCTTATTGGTGTACATGCAGATGATGAAAGGGAAGGAATTAAATATCCACGTTCCTAAAATCAGGTCCTTCTCACTTCCAAGTCAGGAAGACAGGTGCTTCTGTGGTGAGACCGAGGCAGGGTGCTCAGGGTAATGTCCTGCTTCCTCAAGCCCTATTATTAAAGAAGTGGTAGGATGGATTTTTCTATTTTATGAAAACTGAAAAGAGATAACTGGTGACTATTCCACTGGAAAACCCAGATTGTTATTAAGGACAAGGATTAGAGATTTTGTGACAGCTCAGGGGCAGGAGTTTGGAGGTGCCAGACCCTAAAATGGTGCATGATGGGATTCCAGGATCCCAGTTTGGGGAAACCTAGCAAGATGCTCTTACATGGAGTCTCCACAAAAACTTGGATTTAGACACATATGATGGTGATTCTGGGTCCACAAATGGGCCCAGCTCCAAACCATGGCAATGTATGAACATAACAAATAAGAACCATAACGCAACCCTGGCTTAGGGCCATGGATTTCCTGACCTCACTCCAAGAATTGGAAGGCTGCAAGAATGCTTTTCAGAATGACACAAGCCCACAGTATGACTCTACAAAATAAGGTTAGATGCCACTAAAAGTGATTAATATTAGACTTCTCTCTATTCAGACATACGGAAGCTAATACTAGTTCTAATAAAATCCCTCTCAAAAGTGATGAAACTATTCCCTGAAGATCACAAGAAAAAATTGGTATCTGCTACATTTATGTAAGGAACTTTATTAACAAATAATTTGTGTCAGTAAATTCACTTGAATGTAATTCAATTATTTTTTTCATTCATAATCTAATTTAGATGTTCTGTGACAGTGCAGGGAGAAAAATGGATGTCTAGGAAGATATCATTAAAGACTCCTCTTCATATAAATCCCTACTTCTCACTGAATTATAAAAGGATTTCCTGGGAGCTTGCTAGAGACCTCTAAAAGGTATTTAATTTAAATGTGCACATGTTCTCTTATACCCAGTCTCATTCATTGATTCTTTCAACAAATGTATATGTATTAAATTCCTCCCTGCATGACAGACATGTTGATGTTCAACTTTTCTTGGATATCAGGCTGGGCAGATGCTGTGGACACAATAGAGAGAAAGGGAAATATGGTTGCTCTCCTCATACAGTTTTTGATTCAGTGAAAAGCCAAGAAAACTTGTCAGAATAATAAAATTCAGCAGGTGCCATAATAGGAGTAGATGTCCTACAGTAGCATAGAGCAGAACATGGACCAGTGGAGGGCAGGACCAGGAGAAAGTGATAAACTGAAAGTAAAAAGATAGGAAGAGTAATCCAGGTAACTATTGCACATGTTATAATTTCTATTTGCCTATGTTTTAACCACAAAGGTGAGAATACAGTGTGAATTTCAGAATAATAAAATTTGTCAAGACCAGACAAGCACCCAAATCTAAAACATTTGAACTTAAGAGAATTGCCCCATGGGATAAAATGGGGTGAGGCTTTCTGTTATTCACATTGCTCTCAAGAAAAACCCTTCACTTGAACTGTGGATCCTGCCCTTACTGACCAAGGGCTTCACTTCTGGAATTATCTCATCTTCCTTACCTCAACATTACCCCCACTCAACTGAATCATACCCTGTGATGGCTTTGTCAGTCAGATTTCCATGACTATAACAAATAACTGGGATAAATCAACATATAATGCAAAACGGTTTGCTTAGGCTCACAGTTTTGGAGGGGCTTCTGGTCTGCTGTACCACTGATCCAGGACAGAGGTAGGGGCTTCTAGGCTACAGAACTACTGCTCCCAGGGCAGAAGAAGGGGCTTCTGGGCCACCGTACCACAGCTCCCAGCCCAAAGGAAGGAGCTTCCAGGATGCCGTACCACTGCTCCCAGTGCAGTGGAAGGGGCTTCCAGGCCGCTGTACCACCGATCCCAGCATAGCGAAGGGGCTTCTAGGCTGCCATACTACTGCTCCCAGGGCAGAAGTAGGGGTTTCTGGGCCACTGTACCACTACTTCCAGTGCAGAGGAGGTGACCATTGGCCCCCTCAAAAAATGAGAAGACATGTAAACAAGTCTCAAAATCAGACTTCCAGATCACCTACAGCAACCCCAAAGGGAAATGAGATGGAACACTCTTATACTCAAACACCAGGACTTCCAGAACTGGCAAAAAAAGAGGATCTGGAAAAAATGAAATCAGAAATATTTTCTCAGATAATAGCAGAGATTGTGCTCATAGTGCAAGACATGATTAATAAATCTAGAGAGGAGCTGAGGAACATAATGGAATCTCAACATAGGAAATGAGTGGAATCCATAAAACAGATGCAAACAGATTTCCAGGATATTAAAAACTCCATTGAAAGTCTACACAGCAGAAGGAGCCAATGTGAGGACAGAATTTCAGATACAGAAGATAAGATTGCAATTAGATAACAGGAAAAGAAAATTTGATGCAAAATTCTAAGGGACCATGAGAAATCAATCCAGCAGCTGCTAGGCAATGCAAAGAAGAATAACATAAGACCGATCAGAGTCAATGAAGAAACAGGAGAGAGTACGGATGACATGAAAAAAACTGTTCACAAAAGTAATGGCAGAAAACTTCCCAAGCAGGGGAAAAGAACTTGACAAACAGATAAGTGAGGCACATAGGACTCCACCTAGCCTTGATCAAAAAAAAAAAAATCTATACATACAAATATAATTGCTAAGATTCCAGAAACTCAACAGAAGAACGAAGTTCTATAAGCAGTTAGAGAAAAGAAACAAATCACATACAAAGGAAAGCCCATAAAAATCACAGCAGACTTCTCAATGCAAACTCTCAAGAAAAGAAGAGCTTGGAGTGGTGTATTCCAAGCCCTAAATGAAACAGCCTCCAACCCAGACTGATATACCCTGCAAAACTATGTCTCAAAATTGATGGAGAAATAAGATACTTTCATGACAAAGAGCACCTTAGGAACTTCATGAATACCAAACTAGCACTTCAAAAATTGTTAGACAATATCCTAGGACAATACAATGAGGATCATAACACCAGGAAGCAGAGCAGAATGAATCCATCAGGTGTGTCAATAAATTAAATGCAAAGGTGGAGAATCCAACAAAAAGGAAAAGTTATGGCAATGATAAGTCAATATGTATCAGTTATAAAGATCAATGTTCATCATCTCAATTCACCAATCAAAAGAAATAGACAGGCAGAATGGGTCAGGAAGCAAAATCCAACAATATGCTGCATAAAAGAAACACACTTAATTCAAAAGGAAACTCATAGACTGAAAGTTAAAGGGTGGAAAACAATACTTGATGCAACAGGAACCTGAATAAAAGCAGGAGTAGCTATCCTCTTTGCAGATCAAGTGGATCTCAAACCAACACTGATTAAGAGAGACAAAGAAGGACACTACATCCTGGTAAAGGGAACCCTCCAACAGGAAGAGATGACAGTCATAAATATATATACACCAAATGCTAGTGTACCCAACTATATAAAACAAACACTAATGGACATGAAAAGTCATGTATACTCTAATACAATAGTAGTGGGGGACCTCAATACCACACTGTCACAAATAGATAGATCAACTAGGCTAAAAATAAGTAATGAAATACTAGAACTTAATCAAACTCTTGAACAAATGAACTTAACAAGTGTTTACAGCATATTCCATACCACAAAATCAGGATACACATTCTTTTCAGCTGCACATTGGTCATTCTTTAACATAGACCACAAACTCACTCATAGAACATGTTTAAGTAAGTGCAAAGGAACTGAAGTTATACCATATATATTATCAGATCATAGTGCAATTAAATTAGAGATCAATAGCAAAAGAAACTGCAAGAATTTCATAAACACATGGAAATAGAATAACACACTTCTGAACAACCAATGGGTAACAAAGAAAATCAAAGAATAAATCAGACAGTTCCAACAATTAAATGACAATGACAATACAACATATCAGATTCTATGGGACACAATGAAAGCGCTCTTATGAGGGAAATTCATAACAGTAAATACTCATATTAAGAAAACTAAGCAAGCACAATTCAATAACCTGATGCTGAACCTCAAGCTTCTAGAAAAAGAAGAGCAAGACAAACCCAAAGCTCAGAAGGGAGGAAATTAAAGGATCACAACAGAAATCAACCTAACGGAGACTAAGAGAATGATATAAAAAAATCAATGAAGCCAAGAGTTGGTTCTTTGAAAGACTCAACAAAATTGACAAACTCTTAGCCAACCTTACCAGAAAAAAAGGAAAGAAAAGGACCACATCCATGCAATTAGGAATGAAAAGGGTGAAATTACAACAGACCCAGAAGAAATCCAGAGGATCATCAATCCCTATTTCAAGAAGCTATAAACCAATAAGATAGAAAACACAGAAGAAATGGACAGATTTCTAGATATGTATGAATTATTAAGTTCAACAAAGAAGACCTAAAATTTCTACATGACCCAATATCAATAAATGAAATTGAAAACATAATTAAAAACTTATGAACTAACAAAAGCCCAGGTCCTAATGGCTTCAGTGCTGAATTCTACAAGACATTTAGAGAGGACCAACTGCTGCTACTGTTTAAACTCTTAATGAAATTGAAAGGGAACAATACTCCCAAATTCATTCCTGGAAGCAAGCATCACCTTGATCCCCACAGCAGAGAAGGACTCAACCGAAAAAGAGAACTATATGCCAATGTCACTAATGAACATAGATGCAAAAATCCTTAGTAAGACACTGGTAAATAGAATGCAGAAGATCATCAAGATCATACACCCTGACCAAGTGGGATTCATCCCAGGGATGCAGGTATGGTTAAAGATATGCAAATCAATCAATGTAATGCATTATATCAATAAAGCCAAGGAAAAAAATCATATGATCATCTCTACAGATTCAGAAAAAGCATTTGACAAATTCCAACATGCATTTATGATAAAACCCCCACAAAAAATTGGAATAAACAGTCTCTACCTAAATGTGATACAAGCCATCTATGAAAAACCAACAACCAACATCATACTAAATGGTCAAAAACTCAAATCCTTCACACTAAAATCAGGAACAAGACAAGGATGTCCACTATCACCACTCTTGTTCAATATAGTACTGGAAACATTAGCTATGGCAATTAGACAAGGGAAAGAAATACAATGAATAAAGATAGGAAATGAAGAAGTCAAATTGCCATTCTTTGCAGATGACATGACACTCTATAGATAAGACCCAAAGAACTCCCCCCAAAGTCTTCTAGGCTTAATAACCAAATTCAGTAGAGTAGCTGGATACAAGGTCAGTACAAAAAAATAATAGCTTTCGTCTACACAGACAACAGACTCACTGAGACAGTAAAAGGGCAAACAATCCCTTTCACAATAACATCGAAGAAACTGAAATACCTAGGAATCAACCTAACAAAAGAAATCAAAGACCTCTTCTCTGAAAAATACAGAACTCCGAAAAGAGAGATTGAAGATGATATCAGAAAATGGAAAGATATCCCCTGCTCCTGGGTAGGAAGCATCAACATAGTGAAAATGGCCATACTTCCAAAACTGCTATATAGACTTAATGCAATTCCAATTGAGATCCCAGCAGCATACCTCATGGACCTTGAGAAAACAATCCAAAAATTCATTTGGAACAAGAAGAGACCCAGAATAGCAAAAGCAATTCTAGGTAACAGAGACATGGCAGGGGGTATCACAATCCCAACCTGCAACTCTACTACAAAGCTACTGTGACAAAAACAGCATGGTACTGGCAAAGAAACAGACCTGAGGACCAGTGGAACAGATGAGAAGATGCCGAAACTACTTGAGACACACTCAGCCAACTCATCTTTGCCAAGGAGCAACACACCATCACTGGAAGAAAGATAGCCTCTTTAATAAATGGTGCTCAAAAAATTAGGTTTCAAGTTGTCAAAGATTAAAAATAGACCTATATCTCTCACCATGCACTAAACTAAATAGAAATGGATTAAAGATCTAAATATTAAAATAGAAACACTAAACCAGCTAGAACAGAGGTTAGGTAGAACTCTTGAAGAAATCAGTGTAGGAAAAGATTTTATGAACAAAACCTCAGTTGCCCATGACCTAGCACAAACAAGAAACAAGTGGGATCTCATCTTTTTAAAAAGCTTTTTCACAGCAAGAAAAAACATCAGCAGTGTTAAGACACAACCCACAATGTGGGAAAAAATGTTCACCTGCTCTTCCTCAGACAAAGGTCTACTATCTCGAATCTATAAAGAACTTAAAAAGATCAGACCTCCCAAATTTAAACACCCAATCTAGAAATGAGCATCTGAAATGAACAGACAATTATCAGACAAAGATGGAGAAACAGAAAATAAACACATGAAAAACTGTTCAACATCACTGGTCATTTGAGAGATGCAAACGAAAACAACACTTACATTCCACCTCACACCGGAAATAATGGCTGCTATCATGAAATCAACTTAATAACAAATGCTGGGAATCACCTCTTCGCAGACAGGCAGGTCTGCCCATGCCCTACTGAAGTCCCAAGTCACGCGTGAAACACGCCGAATCAGCCCAAGGCAAACAGGCAGGTCTATGCATGCCCTACCGAGGTCCCAAGTCACATGGAAGATGCTGAGTCACCCCACTACAGACAGGCAGCCACCTGGTTCCACATTACAAAGACGCAGAGGACACCAGACCACCAGACCACAGTATTGAGTCCTGCTGCTCCCAGCCCAGAGGTAGGGGCTTCTGAGCCACCATCCCACCGCTCCTGGTCGAGAGGAAGGGGCTTCCCAGTCACCATCCCTCCAGCTGCTCCTAGCCCAGAGGAAAGGGCTTTTGGGCCACCTTCTGTCCTGCTGCTCCTGGCCCAGAGGAAGGGGCTTCCAGGCCACCATCCCTCCCACTGCTCCTGGTCCAGAGGGAGGGGCTTCTGAGCCACCATCCCACTGCTCCTGGTCCAGAGGAAGGGGCTTCCCAGCCACCATCCCTCCCGATGCTCGCAGCCCACAGGAAAGGGCTTTTGGGTCACCATCCCTACTGCTGCTCCCGGACCCTGTCCCACTTCTCCCAGCTCAGAGGAGGTAATCCATGTAGGCACTAACAGACCCCTGCCAGAGTCGAAATGAGAAAACACATAAATAAGTCTCAAAACTAGACTTCCAGGTCACCTACAGCAACCCCAAAGGGAAATGAGATGGAACACTCTGATACTCAAACATCTAGACCCACTGAACTGGCAACAAAAGGGGATCTGGAAAAAATGAAATCAGAAATAATTTCTCAGATAACAGGAGAA